>JAPZPB010000003.1:0-232012 GCA_037952635.1 Bryoglossum gracile | reverse complement strand
CTCTTGTTTGATTGTAAAATCGTCTTCCATCTTAACTCTGGATTCTTTCTTCACTGTCGGGTTGGGAATGAGCTGATTATTGATCAATTCTGTATCCTTGCCCACGCTCTCTTGTTTGATTGTAAAATCGTCTTCCATCTTAACTCTGGATTCTTTCTTCACTTTCGGGTTGGGACTGAGCTGATCATTGATCAATTCTGTATCCTTGGTGCTAATTTGAGGATCAGAGATCGCCTTTAGTCCATCAGAAATCCCATCCTTCATTGCTAGGTCCTCGTTTTCAACGCGGGGATCAAAGGCTGCTTCGGGACGGCTTTCGACTGCTGCTGTTGACTTTTTCTGACCAAAGCGCTTTAACTCCTCGATGTCTACCATGATATTTGAGGGTTCCGGAGGCATCGATGAGCTCCTAGAAACCAGGTTCTTTTCTTGCATTGAGTTAATCGCATCGCTGATCGGTAGTGAGAATGCTGCAGGTGTAGTACGGGCGCGTTTCGTGGCTGGGGGCCCGTCTCGGAGGGTGTCGGTCGGATTCTCCATGGTAAAAGCCAATGTACTAACTTCAGAAAGTGAAATGTCTATTAACACATATCAGTTGTACTATTCCAAAAGGAATCAAGCTACTTATGAGAGTAAGAAATAAATAGAACAGACGGGGAAGAGCTAAAGAGCTTCTAGCCGATGCTAAAGAGCTTCGAGATAGAGTCTACTGAGCCTCGGAAGAAAGCGGGGCGGAGGGTGAGGAAAAATAAGGGATGAACAGATATGTGACCGGGGGAGGAGTGCTATGAAACTTGAACTCAAGTGTCAAGGAGGGCGGGAATAATTGCAAGCCAAAATATGGTGTTTCTGCTGAAATAAAGCTGAGAAGGAGAACTGACGAAACAAGCAAGACGAAAGATAGGTACTGTACCTGTAATTTCAATGCCAGTGGATCAAGCAAATTGAAAGCTGACAAGCTTTATCTTAGATGTTAAGCTTGATAGGTAATTTTTGGTGGTGAGATTAATGATGAGATGAGATATGATTTAGTTTGCGTAGCATGTGAGGTCGCTATCGTGAAGTTGTGAGAAGTTTGCAGGAACGTAAAATCAGTGATCTGTAAATCAGCGCAAGAAGCAAATAGGTCAAAGAAATAATGAAATTAAAAATTACGATGCTTCAGAAAGATATTGAAGTATCGATGGTTGCAAGTTGAAAAGAAGGATGAGGTCGGGAGTGTTGTGATGAGATGGATGAGGCGAGGCGAGGCGGGCTTGCAAATTAATTGCCCGCCTAGGTACCCGAGTTTAAGGTGAGTTGAGACGAGTCGTGTGGAGAATGTTGAATGGCGGGAAAGAAAATTCGAGACGGAATAGGGCAAAAGTAGTTTACACAGACCGAAGAAGTGATGTCAGAGGAGATACGGCAAGGTATATCCAAGCGTGGTGGTTACCTAACGGACACCAACTGTCTTGAGCGCCAGCATCTAGCCAGCAGTGCTTTGGATTTCCGGCCTTCTTCTCACTGAAGGATCAAGAGCACCACGATTTACCATCGAAAGTTTATTGCCAGAGACCACTTGCTCCAAGATCCCTGGGTCAAGCTATGAGCACTCTCCCGGAGTGAAAACAGGTGATTCTTCAAGTCCTCTTGAATGTTTTGAAAATCCCAGGATACTGAGGAATTCCTAGTTACTAGAGACTTCAGGATTGCTAGAGAGACCCCAATTGTTCAAGGCTTCCTGATTATCCAACTCTCCTCGAAAATCCGGGGCGTCATCCACAAATTTGCTACCCACTCTCTGTATGGTCATTTCAACTTGTATACCGCTAGTTATACAAGGTACCATCTAACTCGAAAGTGATCCCAAGTCTTAGGACTTCTGTGTGGCCGCCATATCATCTCTCATACTAGCAGAAGCCAACCTCTCATGCCATCTTAGAGTCCCGTTGGAAATACCAATCTTCCGGTCTCTTGGCGGAATCCGATTCCCCAAATAGATACCCCAGAGCATCCCGATTATCGCCCAGCTTTTCCAGTGTTCATCTGAATAGGAACAGTCCAGGGTAAAGACTCGAAGTAGCTCCGAGTAGTCGCGTCTCCTCGTTACCCCAGATCAACGTATGAAATCCAGACTAAACCCCTCAGAGATCTTCCCGTGGGAGAACTCACGTCTTCCAAATAGCTTCCCGATAAAGCAGTACATACCAAGATAATTTCGTCAGTGGGAGGAAGGTGTTTGATGCGTGTGTAACTTGATGAGACGAAGTGACGTTCTCTCTCGCTCGCAGTCATGTTGATGATTACAATAAAGGCGGGGTCATTTTTAGCGAGGCCCCTCTTACTTACAGTACCCATAACAGGTAGAGAGGGTCAAGGTCCCTTACAATGAATAGATTCCGATGGAAAAGATAGTTTACCTAATTTTTGAGAGTTTGGATATTCCGAAATGAGGAACCGGTTTTGGGCATTAAGTGTGTTTCTCAAATAGGATTGTCAAAGTTTTCTACAGTAGTGCTTCACTATCTTGAGTCTACGTAGTCCCCGAGGGTTGGGCTCTCGTGAATATGAGCAAACGGGGATGGATACTAGAAATCGCTTCATAATGGATTACAGGTGGTCTACATTCCCTGTTAAAAATAGATTGTGTTCCTACTTGCACTTACGCTATGCAGGAAAAATGAGACATAATTTTACTGGTATCCAAAAGTCCCAAACGCCAAGGCTATGCCGGGGATCCAAGACCAAAATAGTCCCTACTAATCATCTCGATTATCATAACCCCGATCATCGTCTTCGTTGTAGCTCTCTTCAAAATGACTTTGCTCATGATGCCGCTCCTCCTCATGATAGCTTTCCTTGTGAAAATCCTCCTCGTGCGAGCTTCCTTTTTTACGATGGTTTTCCTCGTGATGGCTTTCGTGGTCCTCGATCTGATAGTTTGCTTTCCAGATATCCGTCTTCTGATCATCTGATTTGCGAGATTCACCTTTCTGGTTGGCATCTGTGTCACTATGATCCTTCTCCCTGTCGTCCTTTCTCTCATCTTCTCCCTTCACACCCGCGCTATAATGCGGAAGATTTGATTCATTAGAAGAGCCAGAAGAGACTCCCCTCAAGGCCTTCAACCTCTTCTGCAGCTCTTTCCAATCCTCCCTTTCCTCGATAGCTTCCCTGATATGGATTCCGAAAGGGACCTTCGCTACTCGACAGAAATTATCTTTCCTAGGAAGCTTGCCCTCTGTGTTGATTTGTTAGCTTAGTGCTATCAAGAATATGTCACCTGAAAGAGGAAAGAAAGAGTTGCTGACCTTTGAAGTACGCACCGATTTTGTCATGCGCGCATTTGCTACCGGTAGCGATTGATGTGTGCTATCCAGGTCAGCGATAAGGTTGGGAAGATCAGATGGCATCCACTCACGCCTGTGGCATCAATCCTGATTACCTCGGCCCCTGGGAAGAGTTTGGTTCCTTTCTCAGCGCTGGGAATTCCATTAGTGAAGTTGAGTACCGCTGAAGGAGCGACTTACTTCATAAGTGGAGTGATCGGATCTCTCAGGTTTCCAACAAAAATCATGGGATTAGCAGTCTTGCCTCCGTATTTCCCTGATGGGATGCATCAGTCCGAGAACCATTATATCTGTCAAGAGATTACATACCATCATATTTCCCTTGTCCTTCAATCGGCCAACCGCTACAGTCAATCCTCTCTACTTCTATATTCTCAGGCCCAATGTAACTTTGCTTTCTCAGCAGCTTAAGATTCTCCTCGATGTGTGTCATATCGTGTCTTTCCTTGTACATCTTTGCTCCCATGTCTGAACACTGAACTGCCCGCTGCGCATAAGGATTGGATGTATCTTTGGACTTTGGCTTGCTTTGGACTTTGCCCAAACCGTTTGCTGTCAAGTTGCGGACCGCTTTCTCCATTTTCACCAGCTCATTTGCTAGCTTATGGAATTGGGTAAGGGGGTTGTAGGAGTTGAGATGGCATTGCAGTTTGAACTCTGATAAACCCTTTGTGATGCCTGTTGCGTTCGCCCACTTCTCGCTGATGGCATTCTTGGAGTCTAATCTACTGAGTATTTTCTCCCAGCGATTGTAGATATCGATCGCTGATTCGCCTGTATGAAACGGGCACTTTTCTGGGCCTGCGATGTGGCAGTAGATAAAAAATGAGGAGAAAGCGGCGTCCGTATTATGTAGAGATGTGAGAATCTGCCCAGACATGTAATCCTCTGGATCTTGGACCCCGTCAAGCACAACTCGACCCACCCGTTCGGGAAAAGCAGATGCAAAAGTCTGCCCAATCAACGTCCCATAAGAGAAGCCCCAGAAATTTAATATCTTAGGCTCTTTCACATCTTTTGCTTCTGGAGTCTCTGCGTAGGCGTCGAGGACGACTGCCATGTCTTTGATGACGACACCAGTACTCATGTGCGGTCCAGCTTGATTTTGTCCTCCAATGGCCTTCGCACACTCTTTTCCATGTTCTTTCGCCTTCTCGTATCTTTCCTTGAGGGTTTGGACCGGAACTTCTGGGCCAGCGAGCATGCCAGATATATCCTCTTTTCGCTTCCTGAAGCGTTGGTGGCCTGGGACTGTAATGTTGCACTTGGCCGAAGGCATACTGTACCCGACACCTCGAGGCTCCAAGCCCACAATATCGTAACCTCCACCAACGATAGATGACAGTGTACGCGAGCTTGCGTTGACAAAACTTATTGCAGTCTCGCCAGGACCGCCGGGATTTACCATGAGCATACCTTGGTAAGGCTTCGTCTGGGCTGGGTACTTCATCAGGGGGAGATGAGCTCTTGTGTCTTGATTGTGTGGGTTTGCATAATCTAGAGGGACATCAAGTAACGCGCAGAAGAATCCGTCACTGCATGGTGTCCAGATCAGCTCTTTGGAAGCGGCTATCTGGAAATATATCAGAATCCTGAAAGCCTATGAAGCACTAAGAATAGCTTACATTAAGAAATGGGTTGCTTGAACTTGGTAACGGTGCATCATCTCGTTTCTGAACTGAGGAAACGGGTACAGCTGCAACAAGACTCGCAGAAAGCAGACAAAGGCCCCCAACGGTACTGGCAGAAGGATAAAACATCCTTGCGGGCTTGCACTAACACCCAGGATACTCGGTCTTTGATTCAATATTAGCATGTGTGAGCAGATAAACAGGAATCAAAGCAACGTACCAAGATTCCCCCCTTCCAAAGATCATCCCTCAATTGTCCCCGAGTACTTCCGATGATTTGCTCTCTCAACAAACCATAACTAGGCGGTCCTAACCTTTCTTAATCTCTTAATAGCTTAGATAGAGGAAATGGAGAAAAGCCTCAAGAGTACGAAATCAACTTATCTTTGTAAGGACGACGAGAAGCGCTGGGGAAGCTTGGTGGAGAATTACCCCCTCCCCCAATCCTGTTCCAGCCTGGAGGAAGCCAGCCACTCATCACTCAAAATAAGCGAAAGGAGACTTCGCGACGATTTCCCCAGTCCATAGGTTTTGAGGAACAGTGTCCAACGTCCGCAGTGGAAAGGAAATCCCATATTCAAATTAGAAAATCCCCCATACATGCTTTATCTGAGGTGCTGCCAAATGAGCCTTGCGGCACAGGCTGTCCAGCTGTAGCGCTCGCCACATGCAATAGGCCACCACTGGGCCAGGACTTCCTGAAAGATATATTACAACTCTCTCGATGTCCAGAGAAGTGAATTATTAGAAGTTACTGGCGTAAGATGTATACAAGAATCTAACTGATAAAAGAAACAAATAACCTTACGACGATTCAAACGCAATATTGTGGTAAACGAGATGGAGCATCTAATTGAGCAGCAGAAAAATTGAGCAGCGCATACTGTGCATCCAATCTTTTCGTACGAGAAAAGCCCAACCGTAACCCTGTCTCAATGTGAAGCCTTCGAGGGCTGGGGAGGAAGAAAAGGTGTAAATGCGGTCGTTGGGAGCAGGAAGAGACGAAAGGTGGCTGGCGCTCCTTCGCTTCTAAATTGGCTCCAAAATAAACATGCACGTGATCCACCGCCACTTACACTCTGGCCGCCCCGAAATAGAAGCACAAGACATTTTCAATACTATAAAGAATATAGTCAGAAATCTTTGTTCATATCATTTATTTGTATTAACAATATATACAGTCGCACATGCCCATCAAGTCAACTTTTTACACAACCAACCTACCCAACAACGAAAGCAGCCGCGGCCGCAGCATTCTCAGCATATGTTAGATGAGCTGGCAAGATCAAGTCACCATTAACACAGATATTATCCCCGCTGTGGCAGTAAACATTAATCTTCGAGGCCGCAACGTTGGGGATGGCTTTTCCATTATCTACTCCTCATTAGCTTCACTTCGTCTTAAAACTTGGTACAGAAAGAAGAACATACCTGGGTCACCAAAGATTACAACCTTGCTGATAAACTCGGCTGTTGCAGCAGGAAGAAGAGCAATTGCATTGTGGACAATTTGTCCACCCTGAGAGTAGCCAGATACAACAAGTTTAGTGCTAGGGCATGCTTTGTAGGCAGCTTCGATTTGAACAGCCCTGTTTAAGCTCAGCCATTATTCATGCAAAAGGTAAGTAAAACAGGAACACTTACATCTCAGCACTTCCAGCTGGATCTCCTCCCTCGAGATAGCCATCAATAGACGCAGAATAGTCATTCACGCCCTGAATAGTCAAGGCTGAGGATCCGACAGATGCCCGTAACGCGTCGAAGAATGGCGGGCCGACGAGAATACCAACGTTTCCGGGCTCGGTGGTTCCACGGGCAAATATGACGGTATAAGTTGTACAGGGTCCGCCTAGCTGGTTATAGGTTGTTTGCTCGCCGGTTAGGAGGGCAAGAAGCTCCTCAAAGACGGTGAGGACACCGACAAGGGAAGTGATGCTGGCATCTAGGTCTGGGAGGTAGTCGAGGAGAACGGCGAGGAAAGCGTTTAGGGGAGTCTCTCGCTTGGTCAGATCTCTATTACCGAGTTCTGGGGTAGGGAAGGCGATGGCGAGGCCCAAAAGGGACAGTGTTGCCAGGAGGTAAAACTTCATCTTGATGATGAGGAAAGTAAGGAGGAGAAATCTACTTAAAAGACTCTTAAAGTTGCCTTGGGAAGAGTTGGGCTGTCAAGGTGAGACTCGAGCTTCGGATGCCTTGCTTTCCAAAGAAACATATCGTGCGGAATGTATCAAGACTTTATACACATTTCCTGGGGAAGTTCCCCGTGCTGCCAGGTCAAGGTACGAAAGACCCAAATGGTGGGGTACTATCGGCAGCTGAGAAGGTAAAATTTGGAGTGCGTATGTGGGGTAGCACTGGAAGCTTTAAATTGGACGAACCCCGAAATTTTGACACCCAGACTGCATGATTTTGGGGCTTGGACTTCATCAAGTAAGCATGTCGAGGCTGTAGACGCAGGATAAAAGGATATGAGCCGTCCTCCTGACCTTCGATGAGCGGTAAACGATACAGAAAGGAAAATAAGGAGGGTGTATGAAGTCATGAAGGATGCGCTAGAAGGTGTGCAGAAGGGAATTGATTAGTGCTGTTAGTGGGGACGAGTAGGACGGCATGGTTTGAAAGAGGTGACTGGACTTGGTGAAAGAGCCAATAAAGAAGCAGAACTGTCTTTCCAATGGTAATCCGGGCCCGGGTTACCCAGGTAGCATAGCGATATTTACAGGAGCATGAGATGAGGCTCTTTCTCTGACGAACTTGGAGTTGTCCCCAAGCTTCTCATCTTTCTGGCGTTGAAGAATTGTCTCGACAAAGAATGGAATGCGGAATGCGATCCATTTTGACCCACATCTACACAATGCGGGGGATTCGCACCCCGCAATTTGTTTTCGGGAAGTTCGGGGTTCAAAGACTTCATCACTTCAGATTCTGTTCGGTCCTAAAATGACGGCCTCGGCAGCTATCGCAGATCGCATGTGACGAGGCTTTCCCGTTGTAGAACGGGAATGCATGTCCAAGGTACACATGGACTTGTGCCAGGCTTTATCCCGTGAAATTGGCGTTGACAATAAGATAATTAAAATACTGTTGTGTGATTCGAGAACACGACCAAGATATGAGCCAATCAGTGGTACTTCCGCAAACCTCATATTTGCCAAGGGTAATTGCAAAATGCGTCAAATTTAAGCCGCCATCCACGCAAAGATTGGTCACTGGAGCTGCTGGTATCAAGCGAGAAGGGGTTGGAAGTTGGATATCGAGTAGGTTCAGGAACGGAACTGAGCCAAAGAATTCTGAAGGCAACCCAACCTTATTGACTTATGGAACCACATATGCAAAAGAAACGCTAGTTTCGCTCAATAGCTTTCCATTTCGATGATTGAGCGCCAATATTCTTGATTACAGTCGGGAAAGGAAAACCGGCTCGATCTCTCTCGGCATGCATTATGATGAATCGCAATATCGCCCATACCCATTTTCGCATGAAAGATCAATCGTGGCGATTCCAAATGGAGTTCCAGGAGCATAATACAACCCAAAGGCTTAGTGAGAGGAAGGAAAGAATCCATCACGCTTAGAAAACCGTGCTTCATCAGAACCGCAAGCTTCAAGTTCGTCGTATTAAGCTCACTGCGGCCAGAATCAGTTCATTTATCACGTTGTCATGAGAGTTGATTAACGTACCAAAATCTCATCATCCATGTTAGCATCCCCATTAGCAGCGGCAGCAGGCGGTGCAGTGCCATTAGCAGCGGTCTCTCCACCCTCGGCCGGAGTAGCTCCAGATTGCCAGTAGTCTGCCATCTCTGAATCAAGCTCTGCCGCGGTCTTCTTGGCCTGGCGAGGTGCACGAGTACGTCCTCCAGCTCCACGAACACGGCCTCCGCGACCACCACGGGCTCCAGCGGTGCTAGTTGTCTTGGTAGCAGCTGCAGACTTTGGCTGTGACTTTGGTTGACTATTCACGAAATGAGCAGGGAGTTGGAGACTTGGACTTGGGAACTTACGTGATGCGCTCACTGAGTCCCTTGGGGGCTGGAATGTTCTTGGCTCGAGTAGCATCGAGAATAAGTTCAACCTAAATATCGTTAGATACTTCCACCACCCGGAGATGATAGAGACTGACCTTGATGGGTCGACCATCGATAGGGATACCATTGCATTCTGCTACGGCCTTTGCTGCGCTCTCGGACCGAACGAAGACTATATTGGCAATACCACGGCTAGCTCCTCCAGGTCCATACGAAATCTCGACTCTCTTGACTGGTCCAATGCTCTTTGCGAAGTACTCCTATTTGTCCAAAGGTGGTTAGTGAACTGGAAATCGTTTGTGATATACGGAATCGTGGAAATCTCGACGTCGAAGCTCGGCAAGGAAGGAAAGATAACCAGAGGTTCAAGCCTCTCCCAAAAAAACAAACAAATTCACCACAGCGAGCAAGCAGTGAGCGTTAGTAATCATGGTCATCATGTAAGCGGGTCCAGGGTCCAGGGTTTCTGGTGTCAAATTTTGCCGCTCTTTTCTACCCCCAAATCCCCTTCAGCAGAGCGAGACTATTGGAGATATGATTCTCCAGTCAAGCTTGTCATTTCTCGTGACACAGTGAGATATACCGACATCGCAAACGGGAGATATGTTTTTGCAGCCTTTAACAAGCGGATGCAAACGCGCCTAACTGGTGCGATGATATAACTTGTTTCGATTGCTCTGCTCTTGACGCAAAGGATCTGGAGTTCATCGCTCGAAAATATAATGCTGTGCTGTGCTGCTTGCTACACTGCTACGCTCGCTGTAGGTTGCTGCTCTTGCCCGCCACGGCAGTCTAGAACCTCGAGAGGTATCGCGTACTTGACGCCAACAAAAAACACACCATCATCACTTGTCTGCGTCAAGATCTCATCAGGTGCTTGCCAGGCTACCTCGAGAATCATGAGCTTTGTGCAAGACTTCGACGCGCTCAACTTCAAACCACAACTGCTTTGTATTTGTAGCAGAAGTGGCGAGGAGACTGTCTCAATGAGGCTCTTTCGATACGATAAAACCGTAGTGCGCGGTCTCGCCACCCCGTCGCCTTATAGAATCGATGAAGTGATGGAATATTCGACAGGAGTCCAAAGGCTTATACAGCCTTATCGACAACATACCTTAATCATGGTTTCGTTGACATCCTTGGGCTAAAGCGATATTAGTCCTTATTCAAGATCATCACAAATATGCGAACTTACAAAGTTGCTGACAATAATCTTGCCTTCACCAGTGCCACCGGATGGTCCAGTAGGAACTTGCTTGACAGCACCCTTGGCTTGTCTGGTGTTCTTCTTGATGCCTCCAACAGGAGCGGCGACGGCAGGCTGTCCAGAGCGGCGACGGCGGAGTCCAGTCTTTCCTCCACGACCAGAAGTACGGCGCTGAGTAGAGATGATCTCATCGAGGGACTTATCGAGTCTTCCAGACATCTTGAGGGTTGTTTTGAAGAGTTTAGGAGTTCAAAGTGAGGAGCTGATTGAATATCGAACCGTTAGGATCAGTAGAACGAGGCAGAGGATGAATCGATAGCAAGTGGATCGTGATCGCGAGAGCGACGATGGAGTATGGATGGGGAGGCTGGCTGACTCTGATTTTGATGGCTGCTTTCGTTGGCAGGAATGAGGCTACCGGTATGTTTTTGCGGGAACGCGACAAAAAGGTGGATGAAGGTGGCTTTCGAAGTTGGATGAAGCGCACAACTAGAATGTACGAAGAAGCGTGTAGAGAGTGTATTCGGAATCGAAGAATATGGGTATCGGCAGAATTTTGATGTTGTGTATTGACGGGGTAAGCTGAGCTGGTAGAAGAAGGGGCAACGCGATCAACTTCTCCGCTAGCGTGGCGAATTTGACACATATCACGTGATCTATTCTCCTGGTCGCTTTGCTTCAACTTTCGGAAAGCAGACGGAAGTTAGGTAAAACAGTTCCAGATATCATTTATTCGAGTTCCAAAGGGTCTAGGCGTGTATAGGGTAGGCTTTCCCTCAAACATCGGGTCTCACCAGATTCCTAAGTCATTAGTGTCCAGTAGAAAGAAGCTAGAACCAGCCAGATTTACAAATGGAAATGGACAACATCCTGGAGATTACTGCACAAACATGCAAATAATAAGGTAGGTCTTTTATAATGGAAACTGTATGACCCATGTGCACATTATTCTCAACATGACCTTTCTCGAATACCGAGCCCTGATTGTAATCCATAGTATTTTACATTTCAGCTGCAGCTGTTCTCTTCCTGGATAGACAACCTCCAGATATTCCGGCAGCACTTCTCCCTGGGTTGAAGCAACTTTTGAGAATGATCTCACGCCGCTAATCTTGTACATCTGTTCGCAATTGATCCCGAGAACGCCGTTGAATGCAAGTAGCCAAGACCTCAGCTTAAGGGCATCTCCCCATATAGGCATGTATCCTCGCCGAACCAGGTCTTTCTCCCCATCCTCCTAGAGGCTTCTTCATTTAGCTACCGATGATGTCTTTGTATCGGCCTTGCTCGACGCCGTCTTGCCCTGAACTGCTGGTTCCTCCACTGCGTTGATCTCGAGGAAATGGTATAAGATGATCAGGAGCATAGCAGCGGATCCTAAAAAGATGGCCAGTCGGTAGAGCTCATCGTCGGAAATCATCTTGATTGAGGAGTTCCTTGAGGAGAATGGCGAGTGGAATGTTCAGGGTGGAAGCTTTGGTGGAAGCCACGTAATGGGTTCTGAAAACTGCTGGTGGGACTGCCGACATTGTTAGCCGATACGCAGCAGAAGGATTTTGAGTTCTTAGTTCTAAGGCCTGGAATACTTACAAAGGCAGAATCTCATGTAATTGGCAGTTCTGAGTATTCGTTGTCGCAACACTTCTAAGGAACACTTGAGGCCAGCTTGAAGCTCGGAATCTTGGCGTTTCGCTAAATAGTCCAATGATATTTTTATAATTCTTCCCCCACCAAAGTTCCCGACTTCACCATTCGAGTCGGGTACTTCCACCTCAAGTCACTGGAGCACTGAGAGCAACAAATTCACAGTCTTTTCTGTCCGTCTACACAATTCAAACCACTTCTAATACCAGCCAAACCCGAATTCAACCCTCAATCTTCAATACCACCCTCCAACTTTTTTCAATACGATAAGATGCCTCCCAAGAAGGTGCAAAAGGAAGGCGGGGGCAAGAAGCCTTCTGCCACCAAGTTGGTGGAGGACAGGACTTTTGGCATGAAGAATAAAAGGGGAGCGCAGACACAAAAGCAGATTGCCCAGATGACACAGTCTGCGATGGCTGGCGGAACTCCCGAGGAAAAGAAACGGGCGGCAGAGAAGGCACAGAAGGAGAAAGAAAAGGCTGCATCAGAGGCTGCAAAGAAGGAAGTTGCCGATCTATTCAAGCCTGTCCAGGCCCAGAAAGTTCCATTCGGCGTCGATCCAAAGACCGTGCTCTGTCAATTCTATAAGAAAGGGCACTGCGAGAAGGGAAGAAAGTGCAAGTTCTCACACGACCTGAACATTGAGCGGAAAGCGGAGAAGAAAGATTTGTACCAAGATACTCGGGAGGACGATGATGAAGAGAAGCGGAAGAAGGAGACTAACGAGGACTGGGACGAGGAAAAGTTGAGGAAAGTTGTTCTCTCCAAAAAGGGCAACCAGAGAACTACTACCGACAAAGTTTGCAAGTTCTTTATAGAGGCTGTTGAGGATGGAAAATACGGTTGGTTCTGGGTCTGTCCGAATGGAGCTGATAAGTGCATGTACCAGCACAAATTACCAGAAGGGTATGTTCTCTCAAGGTTTACGGCCTTGTTAGATATTAACATTTCACAGATTCGTGCTGAAGACCAAGGAACAGCGAGCAGCAGAGAAAGCACTTATGGACAAATCCCCTCTCAAAACACTTACTCTTGAAGATTTCCTCGAATCAGAGCGTCACAAACTCACTGGAACACTCACACCTGTTACCCCCGAAACATTTGCAAAATGGAAAGCAGAGCGTATGGACAAGAAAGAGGCCGAGAACCAAGCTAGAATTGCCAAGGAAGCTACTGGCCGTGCAATGTTTGAGCAGGGAGATTGGGATGCTAGTGGAGATGAGGATGAGGCCGGAGATGATGATGGAGACGAGCTTGACGACCTGGAGAGATTACGAATGGAGACTGAAACCGCAAGAGAAAAGAAGGAAGCCGATCGATTGGCTGCCTATGGCCACAGTTATACTCCAAACGGTAACAGTGGTCTTGCTGCTGCAAATACAGAGCCGGACCAGAAGGGCAATGAAGAGGAAGGAGAGGCGTCCTGAACTTCTCTACGACATCATTAGTGGTGGGGGATAATTGTAACGACATGCATATTAGCGACATTGGGGAAGGAGTTCGCATCACTCTGTGTTTCGACACATCGTGATGCTTCACTGTTTATACATCTGGGATCTTCTTGAATGACTCAATACTGAAAGTCGTCCAAGGCTTGGAGACTCGTCAAAAACCGGTTGCTCTTTACCAAACGGCTTATGGGTTCCCTAACCCCATCCGAAGAGTTCATTTGGATGAATCAAAAATACATTCACTTCCTCCACACACTTCATTCTCCTCCTAAATTTCCGGATACATGAGTGCTTCCTTTTCTCACTACATACTCTACCTACGCGAAGCTTTATTTTAACAGCAAGTTTATCTCTCCTCTTGTCTTCTCTGCTTACTATCAGCATCACATTGCTACGGAAGCGTGTCTAGGCACTTCCAGGTCTGCTTTCGTGTAGAGCGTGTCGCGGTGAACAACGCAAACCCAACCAACGCCCCGAACAGAATCGTCATGATAATATACCCATTCCCATATACCCCAAGCTGCGCCATATAAATCACCCCTCGCAAAGTCTGCCCTATCACAACTATCACGTCCCCCATCATCCCCATCCCCATCCCCTAATTCATAGTTGCGCCATTTGATGCCTCAACGGCGTCAACGCCTTCGCCCTTATCCAACAACTTTCCTCCAATCTTTCAGGTACGGTGTATTTCTTCTCTCCTAGAAACGCATTTCGTTTCCATGAGTACCGATCAAGGCTCCGAGGGAAGCGACGTAAAAATTCTAGAGGGATGAGGAGGAGGACGGAGGCGAGAAAGAAGATGAAGGGTGTCCGCACATGGAAAGTGGGTGTCAGGAAGCAGCTATCGATTGTATGCTAGTCCAGCAGCATCTAAGAAAAGTCAGTCAGGCCTTCAGAGTTAAGGTGATTTCCACACAGGAGAAAGAAATTGTCAGAGAGCCAAGTCGAAAGGCTTCACAACGAATAGCAACTCATATAAAACTTACATCCCGTAGCACCACCCATCGACATCGACGACATTGTGCTGGTAGCCGTTGCAGCCATTGCCATTGTGCTACTTGTGGCCGAGGGAGGCGCCGTATTCATAGCCATCATTGCTGATGGAGCCACCGAGCTCGTGGTCATATTTGCCATATCCATCTTGAATCAGGGCGATGTCTGCACAGAGATTGGATGGAACTTAGACGAAAATGAAGCCACGACAAGCTGCCACGGTGATTATAAGAGACACATCAGACGATATATCCCAGAATATCAAGGCTGAAGATTGACATATGATGGAGCTAGTTGCCTTCAAGGTATTAGCCGTGTTATGTCTCCAAGATGAAGCCCCAAAAATGCTTAAACGAGCTCGCGGATCAGGCGGTGCGCATGCATTCCAAATGAATCTTCGATCCTTCGTACCAATCAGAGACAGGAATGTTTCGGAGGCTTAAAAAATGGACTTCTATATCATTTGAGTTCTAATAATATTGACATTCATGCTGCACTTTCGCCTGCGACAAAGCTCTGATGTTGGCACTTGCATACTTCCGCATGTCCGACAAAGTTGAATATTCAAGATGGATTGAATAATTCTGCAACTTGCATAGCTGGGGCAATTGGAAAATTCCCGGAGTATTCAATTGTTCAGGCCAGTTCGAATAAGTTTTCTTCCAACATTCAAGATGAGGCGGACATCGGTAAGTCTGCTTCTTGTTTCTAACCAAATGAAGGTATCTCGGGCAGCATATGACCAACAATTCTGAGTCTTCAATCCCGAAAGGTCATGCGGAATTAGCTGGAAGGGGCTTTTCATCAAATTCACCATCGCCAAGAACCGTCTGTGTGTCGTTTGTGGATTTCCTTTGTAGCTTCTGCAATGCCAAGCGTTTGGAGCATAGTTGATGTGGACCACAGATCTCCATTCCCTCATGACCTCCTTCGAACAACAACACTAACTCTATTCCAAGACCACCGAAAATCCCTCTATACGTGCACAGGAAATCCGCTAAAATTGTCGGACAAACTTCTCCTCAATCTCCCAGTACGGTGTACCTCGCCGAGTCGTCCGTAAAAGAAATACGGGTTCAAAAACCCGCGCAAACCTGCTCATACAAGACAACGTGCGTGGCCGATAACTTGCTCGCAGCTTTGCATTGGCGAAGCCTACCCCCATTGTCCCCAGTTTATCTGTTATTGGATGACTTATTTTCTTAAGTATATTTGTACTCTTCTGTCAATTTAACTTGTACGTGCGGTTCCTCCAGCTTCTTATTGTGCTCTTTCCCTCTCTATACTTATTTTACCTGCTGTCATATTAGTCTTCCCAAGCTCTCGGTGCATAGCCTCGCAAGAAGCAAGTCAGTTCCGATTTAGTGTCTTAGCTTTTTGCTGTTCTAAATCACCATGCCACTTATAAACGGGTGCAAATATTCATGGTATGCTCATCCACTCCCCCTCCCTCACAGGTCTAACATCAAATTCCAGTGAGCCCTGTATTCGCGGGCATCGAGCCACTTCCTGTGCTCATGCCGACCGGATTCTGCTCGAAGTCCGTAAACCCGGTCGACCTTTACAGACTTGTGGTCATGAGTTTTCAAATTGCATGTGTGGGAAGGTTGCAGAGTTAATATCTCTCAATAATGGTAGGTTTTATACCGCTTCACTTAAATTCTTTGCCAGTTTTTGATACCATTCCTAGTTACTATACCAATTCAGGCCGGAAACGGCCAACGAACAGTTGAATCATCGCCTCCGATATCACCTGCTACCTTGATAACGACGTTCAAAGTCACTCCTCGAGTTCATAAACCAAAGGCTCCTAGCAAATCGAAAATGAGCAAACGGCCACAAAATAAAAGTGCACCGAAGCCACTTCCGCTCACTCCTCCGGCAAGCAATACTGATGCTCAAGTTGATGAGAGTTTTCAGTCCAAGGAAGAGGAACACCTCTCTTCGCCAGACGAGGATTCATTTGAGCAGGAGAGACTTGTCGTAGCGCCCAAAATCTCGTCCCCTCCAGCTATCTCCATGTATCCTCTACTTCCGATACTGCCAACCGCAAATAAACATCCTTATGACTCACCTAATGCTCAAGCTCCAACTCCCCTGCTTCATCTTCCAATATCTGAGATTCATAGACCACACACTTGGAGTTATCACCTACAAAGCTATCAACCTCCAAGCAAAGCTCAACTGGATCACTCGATTCGAGTTGAAGATATTGCCAGACCCATGACTGATTGATCTCAAGATGTTAGTGGTTTTCAAAGCCAGCTTCCAGCTACAAGGTCACAGTATATTATTGCAAGGCAGGAGTCGGTTTGGAAAGCGGAATTGTAGTCAATGGGCTTTTGGGGAAGAGAGCCATCTTCTGCGGGGCATAAGAGGTATTCCCGTGAGGTGGATGGCTCGGGGCCAGCCAGGGGAACATCCGTACGAGTGACAACGTTCGTGGCGTTTCATAGGGATGAGGGAAGAGAAAAAAGAGCATAGCTAAGCTTTTAGATACCACGTTTTCAAGAGTACTAGTCAATTAATGAAGTCTTAAATCGGGCAACCCCACGAAAACAGGCCTTCCAGGTTTATTGCCATTTTGGACTAAGTGTTGTTCCGTCTTTTCAGGATTCGGAATTTAAATCGGATGGGTTTCTGACTCAGTCATCGTCACAGCAGGCTGTCCCCTTGTCATATGATCTGGAAATCTCTTGCGACTAAATCGCAACTTGGCTATATCCAACGACCTTCAACCCAGCGAGCTTGAAGGTGATTCGAGGGTTGGTGTTACTTGTTGTAGAGGTGAGGTTGCAAAGTTCTGGCTTTTATACTCCGGTTGTGTGCACGAAACCTGGCTGAGGGGTCTACGTAAACTCATCACATCCTCCCTCCAAAGTCAAAAAATATTCAAATCCCCAAAGATCTTATTAGCTAGCAGCAGTCCACATGTCGATACCTCGTTCCCCTTTAAGGATGGCTCCTGCAAATGACAACCATAAACTTATTGTCAGCACTCCTTCAAAGAGAAGATATCGTACGTAAAGAGTCGAACTTTGGCTGCTATTAACGCATTTAATGTCTAGCAGGATTCTTTTCCGTAATATATCTATCTATGTATTACCTAACGTTACCATACCTGTCACGAGACTCGAAAGGAATGGGGCACGTGAGTAGCAGACTCTATTCTACCCGGGAAGATTAGCGGACTGCCTTTGGCTTCCCGTATATCGTAACTCGTAACAACATGTCGGCGCCTTGTGACATCCCTTCACACATCCATTTCTTTCGCCGACTCGGTGCTCCTCTCCGACTCTCCAAATTTCAACAACAATATTACCCTTTGGTTTCTCCGGATCCTGTCCCACATTCCCTGAAGCTTTCACATATCACAGACCGCATTTTCCGACCTTCTGGCAGTCGGCAGCAGAGCAGCCACCAAATGTCTCGTCTCTCATTCCCAGGTGATTACCTGGAGTTTTTCTGGACAGTGATCTTGCTCCCATTACACTTCTGCGAAGCCATCTGGCGAGAACAGCGAGAGTTTTCGCCTTTAAGTAGCAGATGGGTGAAAAAACGACGTGCGGATTGTTCTCCCACTCCACTCCCTAGTAGGCGTCCCCGCAAACTCACATTCAGAGGCAGCTCGAAGTCTGGAAGGAACCAGACCAAATCCGTCCTGTTCAAACTACCTTTGGAAATTCGACAGAAGATATACGAATATGTATTAGTGGATGAAAAACCATTGATCCATATCAACCAGTCCTTTAAGACGTTAGTTTATCGTCGATGCCCAAAGCAATTAAGAGGTCAAGCGTGCAAGTATGACACTGCATGCTTCCATGGAACCTTACCAGGCATGTGGGGTTACTACACTGGCGATGACCCAGTTACATATACGCCGTCCAGTGGCGGAATACTGCCCCTGCTCAAGTCATGTCGACAGGTGTATGTTCCAGTCACTCGATCCTGTCCTGTAGTATTAGAGACCAGCTAACCTGTGACTGTACAGCTACTCTGAGTCTATCGAAATGGTGTATAAACTGCACGTGTTCAACTTCCGTGGATTTGAAGCATTTCTATATTTTGCTGGGGGCATCATCCCAGAGCGCCTAAATGAAATTCGGTCATTAGAGATCCATGGAATTATTTTCCCCTCGCTCTACTCTACAGGCATGTCTCCGAGCGATTTCAAGACGTGGAAACAGACCTGGTCGATTGTTGCGACTATGAAAGGCTTGTCAAATTTAATGGTCATCATTGAGCCTGGAGACCGGCCGTATTACAATGCTGAAGAGCAAGCTGCAATTCTCGCGCCACTGAAACAAATACGCCAGGTAGTAGACTATGAGATTTCCTTGAATTGGGAGAAGCAAAGTTATGAGCTTGAACCAGAAAATGGCCCATATCGGATAACTAGACCAATACCGCCGAACTCTGGTCTTTGAGGGACCGGACCGCAAGAGCCACGGCTTGGCCAAGCGCCAGCTCGCCACACGCTAGGGATTACTCATACAGTATCCCCTTCAAATTGAGATGAACAAATATTGCTCTGGCCTTAAGAGGCAACGGCATTCCTTCTTCTATCAATCACCCGCTCCTTATCAGTTTCTCCCACATTTGGCCCAATCATTTGTTAGAACTATAGCTTCTGCTCCGCCCCCTCCTTGCCCTCCCCGCAAGTTTCTTGCTTCTGAATTTGTTGTACTAGACGCAACTGAGAAGATTGAGGAAGAAGCATTCCTTCTTACGCCCCAACGAAAAATCGAAAACTATTAACAACATCTTGCAGAAATGGTTGCATTATTGGGTCCTTCAGCAGAATTCTTGAAAAGGAGTGAGAAGTGCTCTCAATCCTAGGACAGTCAAAGTACGACGCTAAAAATAAATTGTCATCCTAACTCAAAAATTATATTATTTTCTGCTCAGATAACAAGACGATGAAATTTTGCTGCGATTTCCTGGCGTTATTATAGGAGGCTGGAAAGGCACTATTCCGATTCCTGATCAATCGTTTGAAACCTGTGAGCAGTGGCTTCATGAAGAGGGCCGCCTTTTCGTACAATTCTTGCGTAGATGTTATTCTGGATGCCAGAGGAGAGGCCCGTTGCGGAGGAGCTGGCTTTCGATGAGTTTTTGATAAAGCCATAAGTCACTGTATTGTAAGGAACGTTGGCTGAGACGCTGACATAAAAACATGTTCATTAATATTAGTTCTTAAGTTTCGGTTTTTTGGTTCGATTCTCTCTATTGGATTCATCCCCAGGTCCAAATCGAATCTATGCCTCTTCAAGCTTCGTCTTCAAAATATCCCTCTACTTTTTCACGCTTGCAAGATCTTGTCTTACAGTGTTCAGGAGGGACGGGAACGATCAATTCTGCGAGAACATATCAGCAAACATGATAGGCGCTCGAAAATTTCCCCCGAAGACGAGTTTATCCTAGGGCGAGATTGCAGGATCAATTTCCGGAGAGCGGCAAGGGAATGTTGCAGGTGCGCTACAGTACCAAGCTGAAGCGTCGCCCGAGGACGTCTCAAAAGAAACACCGTAGGTCCAAGTGAGTTGAGCAGCAGGCCCTTTACTGGTAACTAATTTTTAGCAAGCAGAAGAGGGAATGGGTTTGATGGCCTGGCGCTCAGAAGGAGAGAGTGTGGTGAGGTTGATAATTCTGGGGACGATGGTGACGAGGAGTACGACGACTTCCGGCCTACAAAACGACGTAAGCTGGGGAGCTTCAGAAAGTCGCCAGTGAGTCTAGCCCAAGCTCGGTATCAAACAACCTCGCCCCCTTATATCGAAGACACTCATACCAATTGAGTCGGACACGAGCCGTCTCAGACCAAGGACCCGAGACCCGAGGTTTACAGACCCGAGGTTTACATATGTAAAGCAACACATACTTTGACACTTTCTCGATGTCTTTTGCTATAGCAGAGTCGGCCCTGACTGCTAAGGGCGAGGATAGGCCTCTCCATGGCTTCCTCAAAGGTCCCCGGCGAGCTGCAGGGACCTCGTTTACAATGTTAAGGCTTTCACGGCGTACGCCAACAGGGATAAACATGATAGGGATACATAATTTGATTGTTTCCAGAACCCTTTCATAATAGGTAGCACTTAAAGCCGAGTAATTGCTATTGCAAACACCATGAAGACTCGTAGGGGAGGGGGGACGTGCTTCTCATATCTCTATGTTCGTCACTTGCTGCTTCGTTCCCATCAGCCATATCGTTGGGCAAGATCCCTCATGTCACCAAGCATCCTGAGTTTAGCGCCAATTAGCACTAATATAGGGGTCTCTGGCATAACAAAGATACATACTGTTCTCGGAGTGTTTGATTCTCAGTGAAAAGAGCAGAGACATGGGTGTTAAATCTCCTTCTTTGGCATTAGCAAATCTCTAAAGAAGCCTGATATTGCGCACTTACAGTTTGTAAAGATCCAAACGTCCGTCGTAATCTTCTTCTGGGGCAGAGATTTGAATATAAGTGTGGTAAGCCGCCAAATACTCCGCACCAAATCTGTTGCAGGCAGGTCGCCACTGCCCAAATTCATCTTCATAACACGCAAATTCGTTAATATTTGAGAAGTATTATAGAAATAAACCTGTAAAAAAGAAGGCTGGTTGACTTACATTCGTTGTGGGCGTAGAAACAGCAGGCGTCAAAAATAAGAGACTCGTCCGAATCCACATCAATGCCAGAATTCGCATACCAGAGATCCCCGTGCACTAGTGACGGCTTGATGGAGCGTCCTTCGGTCTCGAGAGGGCGGAGTAGACGAGGGATGACATTGTTGAAAATAATTGGGACAAGGACATTGAACTCGGGATCATCTCCTTTCGCTTCAAGCTCAAGGTCGAGAGCTTTTCGCAAGCTCTTTGCAAAATAGGTCTCCCAGCTATCCTCCCACTCAGTCATCTGTGGAAGATTGCCACTATAAGTAGTGACATGAAAACCAAATTTCCCGTTTGGCGATATGCTGTTCTGATGGAGTGCTGCGAGCCGGGAAGCAAACTTGTGAGGATCCGGCATCTCGTCGATCATCTCTCGGTAGTCGCAGAGGAAGAAATGAGTGTCCGGAATCGACTCGTAGGTTCCCCAGGCGATCGGTTTAGGTGCAAAATCGGGTAAAAGCGTGTGTATGGTTTTCATTGATTCGAACTCGCCATACATCATGTTCTTGCCTTGTTCCTTGGATATGACCTTGATGAAAAAGGTTTTCGGTGAGCCATCCGCAAGCTCTACATCAATGCGGCCGGTATCCGCCCAAAAACTCACTCCATGGCTTTCCGTAGATAAGACACAACAACCTTGGGGTAGTTCTTAGTCTGATCAGTGGGTGCTCATCAATCTGGCAGCGACCCCTTCTATGCTGACCTGCAAGCACATTTCGATCAACATTTCTATTTCCTGCCCCGAATCCAAGCCCTTCTGCACCGTCATAGTTCATTTTCTGGTGCCTGCCGCAAGTGAAGTTGATATAATTCTGTCGGATCTTTCCTTGGGTAGCACTGCCACATTCAGATGACTTGAACTACAACTGTAGCTAAAGGAGGATACTTATACTCTGACAATTCAGCACTCGCACGGTGCTCAGCGGCTATATTCTTTGGATGTGACAGAGAGGCGTAAATATATAGAGCGCGTACCAAGATACCAGGGAACCTTTCTGGGATCATTCAGCGCTTACAGCAGGGACATGTTTCAGTCCTAAAACGGCCAGCGGTTCTCTGCTTTGAGTATCTCAAATGCGTAGACTAAGAGAAGCATACCTTCACACTCCAGATTTGACAAGCCGACAGTGGAAGTATCAAAGTCCATTTATACAGTAGTAATGGTGCATTGGTGACATAGCCGTGACAACGGACGGTCTCGGGTGGGGCGTGGAGCCTCAATAGTACAGTATAATAAATGTATAGTCTCTGCATAAATGCGTATCCCTCGTGCTGGACATGCCAGACGAAGGGATAACCTACATTATTTACACCACTTATTTTTAAAGTAGTGAAATTTGTGAGAGTTATATGTGTTTATACAAATACTGGCATTATTTCAAGACTCCATGGGGGCTCCGCGCCGCACCCTCGATGGACCTAACACTAGAGACTGACGACACTTTGCATGGAGACAACTTTAGGACTCGTATTTCACCTCTCCCTTCGAGGCAAGCTTAGTGCCCTGCTAAAGAGACCTTCATGATGCGATCTTCCATTCCCTCAATAAATTTGACCTTTATTCCAGCATCCGCTAAGCGCTTCCTGCCTGCCACCAACACGCTCTGATCAATAAAGTTCTCCGGTTCTTTGATCCCTATATAGACAGCTTTGATGCAATCCTTGAGCCTCAGGATTCTATCCACACACGGCCGGTTCCAACTCAATCTCTTGTTACATGGCTCCATGGTCGTATATAGGATTGTGTTCTGGGGTAGGACTTCGCAGAGTCGCTCCTCGGGCAGATTGTGCTGTTGAGCCACCTTGATGAAGCAGCATTGTTCTGCATGCGTCTTTCCCGGATCGGCGGGATTGTTGTCTGGCAATTCTAGCGACCATCCAGTTGACAGGACTTCATTCTTATCTGCATCAACGAGGACGGCTCCGACGCAGAATTTGGTAGGTGCTGGAGGAGAATGGCGAGCCTGCTCGAGAGCATATTCCATATACCCCTCATGATCGCCAACAGCGAGGTGCGGGTGGATTTGTGGGGCCGCCATTGTATGTTTGAAGCTGGTTGGGGTTGGGAATGTTTATTCGTGAGTCTGTGGAGAGAACGCGCTAGTTACTCGCAAGCAGAGAGGAACTATAGCACAGGGATGCCGGCGTGGGAGTGGGAGTTACCAGTAGCTACAGTAGTTCCAACGATCACATACGAAGGTAGAGAGAGACGAAGGACAAGTGCAACGGACGGGTTGAGGGGCTGAGGTCGGCGGCTATACAAGTGGGGTTTGGATGCCCCCCTTGTCGAACCGAACGAGCGAGACCAATACCAAGCTAGAGGCTCCTTCTAAATTTACGCGGCCCAATAAGATAAATAGCTATAAATAGGGTCCGGCCCGTCCCCTCCTCACAGGATGGGCTGGGTGTGCTTAGCTCTTGCATATTACCGTTCTTGCTCTACCCAGTCAACAGCAGTCAACACTCAATAGGTTCAGATGCTGATATTTTCGATGCACTCTCACTTAGCTACTCTCTTTTGTTGAGCTCTAATTGTTAGCTACTTCATGGCCACGAGGCTACAAAGAACCATTTGCATTTACATATCCCTCGACACGATTAGAAGCATTTCACGAGCCTCGAAGCGTCGAAATCTCGTCAGGAACAACTTTTGCACGAACAATAGACAACAGTAGTCCATACCTGCTGGTGCTGGCATGATACTCAACATCTGCGAACTAGAAGTGAGAGAAGATGCCTGATCATGTCGCGCGAACCTCTTCACTCACCATCCTGAAGCTTGCTAAGCTCATTAACCTTAGAGCTCTCCAATGCGAAGTCACCAAATTATCCACCTCAAGAATATTGCCATCTCGACATGCTTCGTTTGCCTCCGGCACAACTCTCCTTACCAGGGCGTCCTGTAACCCCCGAGCATCTTATGACCGACCTTAAAGGACCGCTGGGTTTGAACCTTCTTTACGCTCCGCTGGAGCCTCTTGTTGACTTTATTTTTGTCCATGGGCTTGGAGGAGGATCCAGGAAAACGTGGAGCAAGACGAGCTCAGTGAAAGATTATTGGCCACAGGAATGGCTTCCCAAAGACCCGGCTTTCAGCAGTGTGCGGATACACAGTTTTGGATATAACTCCGATTGGGTCAAAGGCAAAGACAATTGCCTCAATATTCACCATTTTGGCAAGTCTCTATTGGGGCTTATGAGAACATCGCCATATCTTAGAGATGGAAACACACACATAGTACTCATTGGGCACAGTATGGGAGGCTTGGTCATTAAGAAGGCCTACAACATAGCGAAGCAAGATGTGACTTACGAATCTCTGGCGAAGAGGGTGCACACTATCTACTTCCTTGCTACTCCGCACAGTGGATCTGATTCTGCCAGTCTCCTGAGTAATGTTCTCCAGGTTGCTGGGCTCTCCCGCGACTTTGTCTCGGAGCTCAAACGGAGCTCTGGTACCATACAAAGCATCAGTGACGAATTTCGAAACTACTCTGAGGACATCGATCTCTGGTCCTTCTACGAGACCTTGGAGCTCAGTATTGGAAAAGTCTTCAGTCGAATGATTGTCACTCCGGACTCGGCTGTTTTGGGTTTCCGCGACGAGAAACAAATGCCTATGAATGCTGACCATCGGTCCATTTGCAAATTTGACTCCGCGAACGATCCAGACTACCAGACTATTCGCAACTCACTCGAGACTACTGTCGTCGAGATAACAAAGACTGGTAATACTCACAACTCATTACTTGATTCAGATCACTAAAACATCGCTAGTGTGGGCATCGAAGCAAGAATTGTGTCGCGGCCAAATTGAGGATCTCGAAACCTATCTGGGGGTGTCAGAGAATCTGGAAAATGGCCTCACTACTGCCGAGGACGCACGTATGCCTGGGACTTGTGAATGGTTCTCCAGGAAGGATGCATTCCAGAATTGGAGAAACTTTGGTAAATCTACGCCCACTGTTTTGTGGGTTTGTGGAAAGCCAGCGGCTGGAAAGTCTATTCTTGCGGGATATGCTACAAAATACCTACGAAATGAAAATCCTAACTGCAGCAGCTTCTTTTTTAAACATGGAGACGATTCCAAATCCCGACTTGGTGCATGTCTCAGATCATTGGCCTACCAAATGGCTTGCGGTAATTTTTCGATCCGCGAAAAGTTGTTGGAGATGCAGAGGGATGGTGTTAAGTTCGACAAGGACAATGAACGCGCAGTCTGGCGAAAGCTATTCATTTCTGGTATCTTCCAAACCAATATTCCATACCATTACTGGGTTATCGACGCTCTTGATGAGTGTGTCAATTCAGAGGCCCTCGTTAGCCTCGTCCTGGACGGTCTTGATACTTCTATTCCTTTGCGAGTCCTTGTTACTAGCAGAATGACAGCAGGCCTCGAGAGGAGTTTCAAGAGCCTCAGTTCCCATCGGTATCAGCTCTTACAGATTTCCTCGGCTGACACTCTCCCCGACATCAAACTTCTAGTTGAAACAAAAGCGAAAGTCTTTCGTGTCAAGGCCGACGACGACCGTACTAATTTGGTCGAAAAGATCATCCAAAAGTCGGACGGATCGTTCCTTTGGACGATTCTAGTTATTAAAGAGCTGTCTAACGCGCATAGCCAGGAAAAGATCGACCAAGTCCTTAGAGATGTGCCTCCGGGGATGAAGCCCTTGTACCAAAGAACATTAGACTTAATGTTGCAAAATACACTTGAAAACAAGCTCACCAAGGCCATTCTCGTCTGGGCAGCATGTTCGACTAGGCCAGTATCGTTGGCTGAACTTGACAGTGCTCTGAAACATGACATCAACGAAACTTTTGTCTGCCTCGAGGAGACAGTCTTGGCACTTTGCGGACAACTAGTAACCGTTGACAAGTTTGGCAGAGTTCAGATGGTTCATGAAACAGCCAGGGAGTTCTTGATGGACTCTAATTTTGGTTCCGAATTTGCAATAAACCCAACGCAGGCACACACTCGGATAGCAAAAGCTTGTCTCCTTTACCTCACTGGAGAAGAAATGAAACCTATTCGAAGCGGGAGACGTCAATCTCCAATCGCGGTCAAGAGGGCAGACTTTTCGCTGTACGCTTGTACAACATTTTCATACCACCTAGCCAATGCCGACCCCAAGTCAAATGATCTCCTGTTACTCGTTGACAAATTTTTGAAATGCAACGTGTTATCGTGGATTGAGGTCATAGCCCAAAGAGAAGATCTCCTTCCTCTGATCCGCGTCGCGAAGAATTTGCGGACATATCTCACTGGATGCTCTGCGGAACGGTCTCCCCTGAGCAGAGAAATATCCCTCATCAGAGGCTGGACCATGGATCTCGTTCGAATAACTGCTAAATTTGCAGATGCTCTTGTGCTATCGCCTGCAGCGATTTATTCTCTCGTTCTTCCCTTTTGTCCCACAGCATCCTCAGTATTCAAGACAGCAAATAACGGTCGCAGGCTCTCTATCGTGGGGCTATCAGATTCTCAGTGGGATGATCGAATGACATGCATCGATTTCTATCAAGGCCAGACAAGCGCTGTTTGCGCCGGGGATGACTATCTGGTTGTCGGCCTCACGAATGGACTGATTCGCTTATACCACGCGGCATCCTATCAGGAATACAGAACTCTGAATCATGGAGAAGCTGTCAAGTTTCTGCAATTCAAACCTAAGTCCGACCTCATGGCCTCCTGCGGAATGAAGAACATACGCATATGGGACATTCGTCGAGGTGAAATCGTGCACAGCTTCCAAGCACCTCAACGGCCAATCTCTCTAGTCTTTGACAAGAACCTGATCCTGACCGCTTCTCATCAGAATAGCCTAGCAATATGGGACCTGGACAATGATGGAGCTCGAAAGCCAGACAGATTATGGAATGACTCTTTTGACCAGATTGAAACCCGACTTCGCCAGCCGCCATGTGCCATAGCGATATCTGTAAGCCATCAGATGCTGGCAGTTGCATACAATGGAAAGCCGATATTACTCTGGGACCTTGCTGGAGATACTTTTTATGGAAATTGCGGTAGGAAACTGTCCAGCGGGGAAACAAGCACCCACGTCATCTCTGCCCTTGTCTTCAATCCTAATGTTGACATTGGACTTCTGGCTGCTTCTTACCTCGACGGTCAACTCGCACTTCTCGATCCGTTCAACGACCAAGAACACGCGAGTTATCGTGCGAATTGCCATACGCTGGTTTCCAGCCACGATGGCCGCCTGCTCGCCGGAGCGGCGGGGTCAGGCATAATTCAAGTATACGAATTTGATACCTTGCGCTTGCTCTACCGTGTTAAATCGTCCAATTTTTATATAAAGCAGCTCGCTTTCACTCCAAACGGTCTACACTTTGCAGACATCAGAGGCTCCCAGTGCAATGTATGGGAACCAGCAATCCTCCTGCGAGACATGGTTGGCGATGACAGTAGCATAGACTCGTCATCGTCAGTTGTCGAGGTGATCTCATCTGACAGCAAAATCAGAATCAGTACCACGGTCTTGCACCCCAATGCAGAGGTTGCATTTTGCGGCAAGGAAGATGGGTCGGTCTCTGTTTACAACTTGAAGACTGGGGCTCAGATGGAAACGCTTTACAGCCATAAGACTCTGGTTCGCGTTCTTGCCTGGTGCCCGGTTATGGATGTGATCATCAGCGTCGACGCATCGAACGGCATCTCTGCATGGAAACTGAAGCAGAATCCGCAACGTGGATCAGCGATTGAAAGACAGCTGTTCCAGAGTCGTCTGGACTGTGGCAAATCTATAATTCAAGTACTTCCAGGTGAGCTGGCCGGCAAGTTTATTCTTTCCACTCGAGAGTCGGACCATTTTTGGAGCATGGATGGCCACGAAGAACAGGCTCGTGATCACTTACGAAAACCAATGGTTCGAAAATGGATCCAGCACCCCGAGTCGCCTTTTCATCTGATCTGTATTGATGGGGAATGGGCCAAGATTTATGCTTGGGCTGACTGGTCTGAGGTTGCATGTGTTCCTCTTGGCCTCTGTATGGATGGCTTGCAACTTAAATGTGTCCTTCAATTCACTGTGAATCGCAACCAGCGAGTTCTGATAGAGCTTTCCGACTTGGATGGGTCGGCGAGTACGCGCAGGATAGCTTTCGTCGATACGCACTTATTGGACATCGAACGCGAGTCCAAAAATGATCAAAATGGCAAGTTAGTTGATGTCCAAGAAGCCCAAGAAGTCGAAAATGCCTTGACGGAATGTCTTCCGGATAGAATATTAAGTCCCTGTCTACGCCCGCAGATTGATGTCTTGGCTGACCATGTTTCTCATATCATTGGAATCAGCGACAGTGGAAAGCTCGTGTTCCTCGATAGTCATTCATGGGTCTGTTCTGCTGGTCTCGAGGGCAACTATAGCAGTTCCTTTTCGTATTCCAGGCATTTCTTTGTGCCGTACGACTGGTTTTCTGGTACCCGGGATATCATATGTGCGTTGAGCAGACGAGACGTGATATTTGCAAGGAATGACGATCTTGCGATTGTCAAAGGCGGCTTGGAGTTTGTGGAGACTGTGGATGTTCCAATCGTGTTTGCAATGTTGAATCGAGGGAGTGGGCGGGGGCTTGAAAATAAGCCAGCTTAATGAATTCGAATAAATAGTATTTATTTAGTGAAGAAATGCTACAATAAGAATGGAGCACATGTCAAGACTCGGGAGGGTTCGTGTTCAACGAGCGGGACTTGGGTACATTTTTTGAAGGACAAGATCTCCTCTTAGGGCCGCATTGTCTCTGAAGCTTGGGGACGCCTTTTGTGGACATTTGAATTTCTCGGTATCACTCGTTATACTGGATTAAAATCGCGCCAAGATAAGTTTGGTGCTACCACCTAGCATGTGAGTAGCTTGCAAGCGAAGCGAAGTGCCCAGTTATCTCAAAGAGTCAAAGCAGTGTCTATTCCAATGCGGCATTTCGTATAAGTGGCAGTTCTCAACCCGGACGGGAGTTTCCGTTTCTCAGTATTGATTTGTTTTATTCGTGATGCATCTAGTCGGGACTTGGCATCCCCAGTGAAAACCTAGCCAGTTAACGTAACAGAATAGTTGCTTTTCTGCCTCAATTGATATTAAAGCAACTTGGCAAGCACAAAGTGTACCTGCTGGAATTTCTCGACCTGTCAAAATGAACGTATTATACCACCCATGGCATTTCAGCTATATTCCGCTTCCTCTCATGAGTTGAGGAGTGCAGTTCCATCTCTTTGCAAGTTGCAACTTCGCGGCATCTACTACTACGTCCTCATCGCGGAATACTTCATTTATGACAATGTTTCTAGCTGATCTCTTGCCCGCTATTGCGCTATTGCTATTTCTTGTGGATTCGTCTCGTGCCTTTCAACCTCCTGGGCCTGCTCTCGATTTCCTCAACAAACGCGCATCTTATCCAGGTGGTTGGCCAATAAGCCCCGATAATGCGTCCATAACATGCCCATCTGATGCCTCTGTTAAATGTGGTGGCTCTAGCGACTACACCAGCTGCTGCCCCGTTAATCAAACTTGCTTCGGATCTGATAGCACCAAATACTGCTGCCCGACTGGTAATCATCTCCCACAGTCGTTAGTAGCTAGCTAACAAACCATCTATCTTTAGAGGAGGATTGCGGGGACCTCATGAAAAGTCTCCCACCAAATTGCGCAAATTCATCTTGGGACATGTTTGATAATGATGGGAACAAAAAGCATTACTTTTGCTGCCACCAAGGAAAGGTTGGTCTGAAGTCTCAGCATTCCAAGCCTGGCATGTGTATCGATGCGGACCAGAATGTTGCTATTACGCAACTCGCTGTTCCTGTGAGTTTTATCTCTTAGAGCCAGTCAGTTGGGACTGATCCAGTTCCAAGTCCTGCGTAAGGTTATCATAGCTAACGAATTGCGCTAAAGGCTAGCCAACTTGGATACACAGCATCGACTGATTCTACATCTACACTAGCTGGATCGGATGCTACTCCTACGAAAAGACCAGCGGCTGCAACGACAGCAGATAATGCTGCAACGACAACACCGGCTAGTGGCGCAGGCAGTGGCAAGGGGTCGACTTCTAGTGGGGCAAGTGTGGGCGCCATAGCTCTTGTGTGCGTGGCTTGGTTTCTTCAGTGACATTCTTGAGGCATATGCTTGACGGGACGTGAGGAGGGGACTCAGAGCGGAGAAGCAGATTATCGAATAGTGCCGCATGGGAACCATTTTCATTTGCCGTTCGATGATAGATGGCGAACGCCTACCATATTTGACTTCATAAACCTTCTGACTAATAATCTCTGTCATTGTAGAAATTCCCTATGCAGCGTTGGAACAAGTGCAGCCAACGTTGTTATATATCGCCATGGGGAATTCCTCAGAGCTTCTTTCAAAGGTCGTCTTTTGTAAAATAGCCTTCAACGGAAAGACGGGTGAGGATTTCGAAAAGGTTGGTATCCCACGCCGTCGCTGCCTCGTTATCGTGGGATGAGATTCCAGACCGCTTCCTAGAGAAGCGCAACGGCGACATTGCAAGTACATTTCAGTACCAAACTAAAGCCTCATTCAGAGACGTCTAAGAATACAAAAAAGGGCTAGAGGTCTGGATGAGTTGAAGGCCGCGTCTGCGCAGGGTTAGGCGTGATTTCAGAACAGTGATTTACTAGGTCATTGGAAGGAGATAGTGCAGCGATTTTACCGGAAACAATTGATGTATTACAGGGTAAGTCGCGCATTCATTGTCAATCCAACCCAAATCGAGGAAAGAACAGCACTAGAAATATGTCTAAATAAACGACAGGAGTAAAAAGGACACAAGTAATTAAATCTCACTGGAGGATGATGGGCGTGCTGCTGAGCTCCTTGCCGCCTTGATAGACACTTGATAGACACTTGATAGGTCACGCCCGCAACTGAATAGTAGGCTTGCTGTGACATTGCAGTTCCCTACTTTTTCAACTTTATATACCTGTACTTTGCCTCTTCCCTCTTTAATACCCCTTATTTCGACCGCTCTGCTGTCAACCCCTGAACTATTTACTCGAGATATTCACTATTGGTATTCACTATTGGTATTCACTAGTAGAACCAAACCAAACCCAAAGTGAAGCAAATCATAGGTTCAAGTGTTCATTTTCAATTTCATCCCATCTCATCTCATGACACCTCTCAAAAACTCATAAAAGACGCCCGAAAATCAATCACGACCAGCACCCACTCCCACAGTCCTGAGTCCTCCCGTATGTACCGATGCATATGCATTTTTCGTATGCCCTGTCCGTAATGCCATCCTCAATGCTAGGTATCAAGACTAAACACCAGGCCATGTAAAACCATTTTCCCCCAAGTACGTATGTGCAACCTATCATTACAGTACCATTATATACAAGCTCAACGTTCCCTCTCCCGAAATACGATCACAGTTACACAATCATGTACCAAACCATGCCAATAAAGCCTGCCAGTACGAAAGTCGTTAAGAAGCCCGCACCTATGCGGTCGCCTTCCGTGGCTGGGCTGATACCGGCTGGGGAGACGCTCTGGCTGCCGGCGTTCGGATCACCTTGACTTGTGCCACCAGTGGCGTTTGTGAGGGGGCCGGCGACTTGGGCGATGAGATTGCTTTGGATAACTTCGAGAGCAGCCATTTGCTGACCGACTCCGAAGCTGCCGTCCCACTTGGTACCGTCTTGCCATCTGAGACCACAAGTTCGACCGTTATCTCCGCCACTACATTGCTCTGCTGCTGCAGTAGCACTGGGTCCCAACTTAGCAATAACGTCGGGGTAGGTGAAGGGGGCCATTTTGGTGGTTGCTGCCATCCAGCGGGAGAGGTATGCTTTGAAAGAGTGTTGGTCTACGTCGCATTTCCCGTTATTCTCACAAGCAACCTCTTGCATAATGTTATTTTCGGGGAAGAAAACATCAGTGCCGTTCATCATTCCCTGCACACGTTGTTCCCATAGAGGGGATCCGTTCGTATAGTTGTACATGTTGGCGGCTCCAAGTAAGTAAGCGCCAGCATTGTAAGTCCATTGGATACGGTTTATTCTCGTGCAGTTAATGGTGTCATCGGACCCGTCATAAACGTAGTAATTCTCATCTAGAAGTCCAACCTTTTCTGTCCATTCCCAAGTCTTTTCGGCCCACTGGGCATATGTATCGTTCCCGGTGTACTTCGCGAGTCGAGCTGCAAGGTTGAAGAAACAGCCATTTGAAATGGAGTTTTTGTAGTTGTATCCGTTGTTGAAGGCAAAAATCTGCCATCTGAGGCCTCCCCCACAAGTTGTATCATCCCAGCGAGCTGCCTGAGTGTTGAAGGTTGCCTGGGCAAGTGCAAGCCATTGGGGTTGATCTGGAGGAGGATTAGGGAAGTTGACTTCTGCAGCAGTCATTGCTGCTAACCCCCAAAAGCCTTGGTCATCGTTTCCTTCGGTCTTCGTCTGGTTGGGAGGCATGTAGTCCCTATTGGGACCAACTTGGAACAGAAGAGCTTCTGTAGTAACATCGTTGTACGTGGAATCCCCAGTGTAGTACCAATAGTCTATCATTGCGCCGAACATTGCTCCAGTTTCCCACCAGTAATATGGGGGCGGTAGGTTTCCTGGTATTTGTCCAGTCTGATTCCCTGTGTAATAGGTCATCATATCGTATGCTAGTGTCTGCGCAGCGGCTTTAATGGAAGCTAGAAGTCTATTAGCGTCCAAATCCGAAGCACATATATTCTCAATCGCAAACTACCTGTTGAACTTATGTCGAGTGTTATGGCTCGCGCGACTGGACTGCCACCTAGAAGCACTGCAACTGTGCTGACCAAAGGCCGTGTAAACCTCATCTTGGTTATTTTTTCCCAAGCAAACGGGTGTGGTGGGTGTTGGCGGAGATGCTTCTGGATCTATGACGTTGCTGATGTCACCACCGAGTATGAATAAGATATACAGGCCCTTTTGGAGATATTTATCCCCTCAATTCACTCTCCTCCCGAGCCAGCCGCAAGGTGTAATAGATATTTGGTAGTAATGTGGTGGCCAAGAACGAGCGTACCGGAACTGCGGGGCCAAGAGTGACGTCCAAGAAGTGCTCCCTCCGTATGAGCGCCAAACCCTCCAAAACGAGTGCAAAAGTCCAACCTCTGCTTAGAGGTTGTAATAATAGAAGTATGAAGTCCGAGGAAGGAAAGTAAGTAAGAAAGGGAAAAAACATATCTTGACGAGGCCTCGAAGGCAAGTCCGATTCTGCATTGGGGGGTGGGGAAGGTACTGTTACTGTACAAGCTAGGTTCGTGACGGCGTGTGTAAAAAAACCTTAGATGCAACACGAACTGCCGGTACCTGCGAAAGTGTGGTTGCTGATCTCGTGTCGATGGTAAAAATCGAAATATGCATCATGAGTAATGACAGGGAGAAACGAGAGAGAGAGAGAGAGAGAGAGAGAGAGAGAGAGAGAGAGAGAGAGAGAAGAGGATGGCAATCCTGAATATTTCTTACTGTTGATGGTGTACTCTTCGCGTCGCAGGGAAGACTGGTGAAAATGAATATTGTGGGCCGGCTGCAAATAGTAATACAACCGGTATTCTTGGAGGGCGTTTTCTTGGGCAAAGAAGAAAAGCGACATTGACTCGAGCTTGGATGATGATGACGATGATGTGTCGTTGAGAGTTGAGAGTTGACTCAGTTGAGCGAGGTTGCATATTATCCGTCTACATAAAAACAAGCATAACTCTGAGATTACCTAATAGGGATTTAACGCGCTGTTACTTGTACAGTATTGAGTGAAGTGAAAAAGCGAAACGAAACGACCCAACAAACGATCAGAGCTAGGCGCGAGTACCAGTTATTTGCATAGCCTTCCTCCAGGAACAGTTTCACAAGAGCCAGCCTTCAAAATAGATCTCGGTCACGTGCTAACGCCAGAATGACATTCAGCTCCAGCTCGCCTGGGCGGCGACTCTCATTGCGTATGACTGTGGCTGGAGTGCACAAGACAAGGCATCCTCATACTCAGTAGAACTCGAATGCCTCTCCTACATCTACTCATACTGTAACTCCCAATTTGCCAAATCTTCCTCATCGCGAAGTGATTCATTCTTGAAGTTCCACATTTTCTAGTGAAGCGCAAAGACACCTTCCAAGAAACTGCCTGTGTCTCAGCTCGCCTCTCCATTATTCCAATACAACCTGACCTCCGACCTCCAACCTCCAACCTCGCTCACACATCAACAACACCACCCTCCGCAATCCTACATCATTCAACACACGCACTTCAATCAAATTGTACAGAGTCCTCTTCTAACTACCTACAACAATTACAATGGCAGCGAACGACAGACCATATGATCCCTATATTCCCTCAGAGCCCGCGGCTGGCGGAGCTGCAGGTCAACCTGCTCCAGGAAACCAAAGAACCGCAGCGTTACAAGCAGTAAGTTAGCTTTTTCTTTCAGAGATGGCAGACAAGTCGATGGAGAAATGAGTGCGCTTCTCGCAAACCGCTTGATAACATCTACGACGTGATATGTGATTGTCAACAATATCGATTGTACAACTCATGAGCGACGGCCACGAGGCGCATGGTCATCATCGAACAGCCATCGATCGAACTTTCGGTCGGAAGCGCAGATTTCTAAGGAGTCTTTTTGCCGATTGTTATCTAGGAAATTTTGCGAATGAGCGAACGCTCTCTAGAACCCATCCCCGTGGTGATATTACATGATGGTCTGGTCAACGGGCGGGAACCATCAAATCACAGACGGATAATCTGGCAACCACTCCATATACAATTGCGGACCACGATGGATCTTCTTAAGGATTGTCCAAGCGATAGGAAGCTCGGAAACATGGGCCATAACTTACATTTCTATCACCATCACGCTCCTGATCGAATGAAACCAAGCTGCGACGGAGAGGCCTAGGCCCTGGATCACGACGCCATCTGAGAAATCATCTCTATAATCGAGCATTTACTAATATATGATCTTCCAGCAAATCGATGACACTGTTGGTGTCATGCGCGAAAACATCAACAAGGTCTCCCAACGTGGTGAACGCCTGGATTCCCTCCAAGATAAGACCGACAACTTGGCTGTGTCAGCTCAAGGATTCCGCAGAGGTGCCAATAGAGTACGAAAGCAAATGTGGTGGAAGGGTAAGAGAACATGTCCCTAGGGATCTTCGATGCAGTACTAATTACTTGGCAGACATGAAGATGAGAATGTGCTTAATCGGAGGAATCATCATCTTGATCATTGTCATTGTCGTTCCAGCTGTCGTGGCCACCAAGCACTAAGTACGAGTCGAGAGACGAGTCTAGGGGATAAGGAGGCATGCTCGGTATACATAGGATGTGAGAGCGCTAGGATTCTCGTATCCTGTCTGCATGCAACACTCGCTGGCTACGAGCAAGCTGGATCAAGCGAGGTTCAGCGATCTGGAGTTGTCATTTGATTTTACGCTGGTTTGGTTTCTTTTCTCGAGGCGTAACATAAACCGTTGATGAAGGAAGAGACTGCTTGGTTTGCCTGTCTCATGAAATCTTCGACGGATGAACCACAGCTGTTGCACTCTATCAACGGAATCTGTATGATGTAGGATCCATCGGAGGAACTAATTGAAATATCATGAATCTTGGACGACCGCAATGCTAGTGAGGAGTCCATGATATTGAGATGTTCGTGAGAGAAACACAAGAGTCCCCTTATCGTTTTACTTCCTGTTATAGTTCCACTCGCACTTGATATGTACCTATGATACCATCAATAGGTACCAAGCCTGTATCCCAAAACCCGTCAAAATCATACACTCACCTCGGCGCCTATTGTGCCAGGCAGAAATATCTGCCCAGAAGCTTGAAATTAGCAGTGGAACAACTGAAGGCTCTCCACAGCAGCCACTGACTGCCAGGTACTCTTTGCCCTCTGCAGGTCACTGATGCAACCAATTGCCCCTCGTTTCTAATGCCTGTAACGGGCTGCACACAGCCTGCACTGCTTTCACCATCCACCTGAAAAACAAATTTCGTTTTCTTGCCATGCAGGTTGTGTAAGTTTTCGGGCCAGCCAATCCGACCATCGGAAGGGTCCCTATATTTTCTTGGTGGGCGAACTGCACTGAGATATCACAGCAATCAACCCTTTGAAAACTCACAAGTCAGAACCCATCCATTGAACAATTGAGGTACGATATTTCCAAATGAATGTTATATTCCGCATATCCGTAGCTTCAATCGCTACACGATCTGCCGAAACGTCCACTCACTAACGTCCTGACAGTGCGCCGTGTTTTTCTGAGAGCAGTGACTCGATCCCCGCATTCCATGAAATAAAGCTGCTTAATTCCTGCTGGGAACGTCGACTATCGCCTTCGTTGCTCTGCAGGAGCTGATAGAAGAGAATCCTGCCGAATATCCTCAATCTCCACTCCTAGACACATACTATAATGCTGGCCCTACGCTCCACGGCCGGTGCCGTTGCCAGAAAGGCACGCACAATCAGCAGCCGATTGCCTTCAACCACAGCTCGAACTCTGCCCAAGGCTGCTACCGCTGTTGCTCTCACTAGCAGACGGGAATACTCAGCTCCATCTTCAGACAGCTTTTCTACTCGTTCGACCGTTGTCCAGCTTTTGAGCAACATTGGCTCTAAGAGGGAGGTCCAGCAATACCTGTCACACTTCAGCTCTGTTTCTTCGCAGCAGTTCGCTGTGATCAAGGTCGGAGGAGCCATTATCACCGAACACCTCGAATCCCTCACCTCTGCCCTTGCCTTCCTGAACCATGTCGGTCTCTTCCCCATCGTCGTCCACGGCGCCGGTCCCCAACTCAACAAACTTCTAGAAGATGCAGGGGTTGAGCCCCAATTCGAAGAAGGCATCCGAGTCACAGATGGCAAGACACTGGCAGTCGCACGCAAGCTATTCCTAGAGGAGAATTTGAAGCTAGTTGAGAAATTAGAGGAGATGGGAGTGCGTGCTCGGCCTATTACTTCTGGCGTTTTCGGTGCCGATTACCTAGACAAAGCCAAATACAACTTGGTGGGAAAGATCAACAAGGTTGACAAGGGGCCGATTGAAGCTGCTATCAATGCAGGATGTCTGCCGATTTTGACCTCCATGGCTGAGACGCCTGAGGGTCAGGTTTTGAATGTTAATGCGGATGTTGCTGCTGGAGAGTTGGCCAGGGAGCTTCAGCCATTGAAGATTGTCTACTTGTCTGAGAAGGGTGGACTTTTCAATGCGGACACAAACGAGAAGATCTCGGCTATTAACTTGGATGAGGAGTACGATTACTTAATGTCACAGTGGTGGTGCCGTTATGGAACAAGACTAAAGATCAGGGAGACCAAGCAGCTCCTCGACAGCTTGCCAAGAACTTCCAGTGTTGCTATCATTCACCCAGCTGATCTACAGAAGGAATTGTTCACGGACACCGGTGCAGGAACTCTTATTAGACGAGGAAACAAACTTAGCACAGCCACTGGAATCTCACAGTTCGAGGACCTTGAGAAGCTTAAGGATGTGCTTGTCCGAGACCGTGAGGGCCTAGATGCCAGAGCTACTGTCGACAGATACGTTGATGGCTTGGAGAGGAGAGAGTTTAAGGCTTACTTTGACGAGCCCATGGACGCTCTAGCTATCGTATTGCCTCCTTCTTCTGAGGCCGCCCTCGCTAATTTGGCAACATTCACAATCACCAAAGCGGGATGGTTAACTAACGTTGCTGACAATGTCTTTGCTGCCATCAAAAAGGACCACGCCAAACTTGTCTGGACTGTTAAGGAAGATGATGAGAACTTGACTTGGTTCTTCGACAAAGCCGAGGGCAGTCTGTCTAAGGATGGCGAGGTCATGTTCTGGTACGGTATTGAGAACGGAGACGAGGTGAAGGAGCTGATGACCGAGTTCTCTAAATACGGTCGTGCTATGCTTGGGGATGCCAACCTTGAGGCTCGCCTCCACCGAGCAGCCAGTGCGGCTTCCAGCATGAGTGCTTCAATGAAGGCTCCTCAAATGCAGCAACAAGCACGAGCTCTCTCTACCAGTACTCGTCGACCCGTTGCTAATGCCTCTCGCACCACAAACCCGCTCTTCGCTACCTCGTCACGGGGCTATGCTACTTCTACCAACCCTAACCCCCCCTTCGGTGTCAAGAACTCTTCTAACACTAAGCCCGCCAGGGTTGCCTTGATCGGTGCTCGTGGATACACGGGACAAAGCCTCATCGCCCTCCTAAACTCTCACCCCAACATGGATCTCCGCCATGTCTCTTCCCGTGAACTTGCTGGCCAGAAGCTTAAGGGCTACGAGAAGAGAGATATTACCTACGAGAATCTCTCCGCCGAAGACGTCCGCAAGATGGAAGAGAGCGGTGATATTGACTGCTGGGTTATGGCTCTCCCTAACGGCGTCTGCAAGCCCTTCGTCGACGCTATCGAAGAAGGCAATGGCCCCCAAAACAGCGTGATCATCGATCTCTCGGCCGACTATCGTTTCGACAACAAATGGACCTACGGTCTCCCAGAACTAGTCAATAGATCTGACATAGCCAAAGCCACCCGCATCTCCAACCCCGGTTGCTACGCCACCGCTGCCCAACTCGGCATCGCTCCCCTCGTCCCCTTTCTCGGCGGCCAACCCACCATCTTCGGTGTATCGGGCTACTCCGGCGCAGGAACCAAGCCTTCACCAAAGAACGACGTCGACAACCTCACCAATAACATCGTGCCATACTCCCTAACCGACCACATCCACGAGCGTGAAATCAGCAGCCAACTCGGCGTCGACGTTGCATTCATCCCTCACGTTGCAGTTTGGTTCCAGGGTATCCATCACACCATCTCCATTCCTCTAGCCAAGACTATGACCAGCAGAGATATCCGTAATCTGTACCAAGAGAGATATGCCGGTGAGAGATTGGTCAAGGTTATCGGTGAGGCGCCGAGTGTGAAGAATATTAGTGGAAAGCATGGGGTTGAAATTGGTGGCTTTGGCGTTCATAGTGGTGGGAAGAGAGTGGTGGTTTGTGCGACGATTGATAATTTGTTGAAGGGGGCTGCGACTCAATGTTTGCGTAAGTTTCTTCCCTCCCCTCCTGATCCAGGATCTCGGCTGATATTCAAAACAGAAAACATGAACCTCGCTCTAGGCTTCGCAGAATACGAAGGTATTCCTCTCGATTAGAGAGAGTATAAACCATGAGCGAGAAGATTTGATTTGATTAGGTAGTACTGGGTTTAAAAAGTTTGTGCTTTGAGATATCGGAGCATGAGTAGAGAGCGAGTGATACTCCTGCGGAGCAGATACTGATGTGTACATATTGAGGGCGGTTGGTCGGGTAATTTAATATATTGAGCCGTTCTTTCTTCTTCAACATTTGTATAATTTGTTCCGATTTTGGTTTTGGGTTGGGGAAGGAGTTTACGGGTGTATACTTCTGTCCATGATGAAGCAGGAAGGAGAAACGCTGCAAGTGCTCCTTCCCTCTCCTATCCCCAATCTCCCATCTTCCATCTTCCATCTGCCTCACTTCTCTCGCCATTCCCCATCCCATCTCTCCAGCAAACATTCATTCTTTTCCCAACATCAACACATCACCATCGTTACACGCTCGTCGATTAGTCCCACATTCGCGCTATTCGTCATTCGCTATTCAAATCTAAGCATACTTTAGCTTTATGTTCACTAGAGCGTCAGTCGCTATCATCACCGGTTTCGCCTTTCTCCAAAGACCAGAGGGCATTCGAACTTTTCGTACAGCAGAAAGCCGCAGGCCCCAACACTTTAACTCAAGACACGGGGGTGATCTTGGGGCATCGCTCACCCGGGTTCGCTCCCCCACAACAACCAACAAACATCCTGGCAGCGAACTGGCATCAAACCTTAGCACAAACCTGCGGTTCCTTTGTCGCTTTTGGGAGAGATAAGGGGTTTTTGCTGCCGCATAGGGGCGTTTGGAGGGGTGCTAGCGGTCACCTAGAGATGCGGGACCTTAAGAGGCTTTATCGGAGTTTTATGGGGAGTTTTAGGACGGAGAGGACGGGACATGTGAGGGATGGAGATCAAACTGTCCAGACAGCTCTTCGAGTTGACCAGGTGGTGCAAGATCCTTATATGGCAGGAGCCTTGCCTTCAGAGGCGGAGGAAAAACCTTCAATGGCGCAGCTTCAAGCTTCAGTAACGGAAACTCAACCTCCACTAACGCCACATTACGAGTACAGCTCTTGCGAGCTCTGCCATCGAAAAACCGAGGTACGGAATGGTACAAAGAAATTGTCCAAGTACTGCAAGTACTGTGGCAACTCCCTACCTCCCACCAGACTTAACAAGGATCCTCTCTATGTCCAGGCCCGACTATCACGCGAGGTTGGGAATCCCAAAGGATACTGGATCTGCCATAAGTGTAATGAAAAGACAAATGAATATCCAGACACGGGGGAAACCCGTATTATGTTCTGCCGAGAATGTCGGCACCACATCAGAAGGAAAGGTTGCGCTTGCATGTTGTGGAGGACACTACAAAAAGGCTGCGCTTGCAGGTTATGGAGAAAGTTTCATAAAAGAAAAGCCACTGGGGAGAATTACTACTGTTGTGAATGTAGCAAACAGAGTCAGAGTGGGACACTGCTGGTAGTGTGTCAAGATGGGAGTTGGGGGAAGGCTGGTAAGGAAGATTTGCTGGTGCCGCTGAGCAACGAGACTTCTCAATCGTCAGCGCCTGCAGCAGCTACCGATAGTCCTGCAGAGACCACTGATCTAGGTCCCAGCCTCCCGCTCGATATGACGCGGATACAGAGAAGCCAAACGCACTAGAGGATGGAATGAGAGCTTCATCAGGGAGTACCAGCGGTTTGAGTTTAGCCAGAGGAAGCAAGTTCGAGGTAAAGAGCTATTGCGTTTTTATGATATTTCAGCGGAGCACTGATCAGTAGTATGTAAAGCTTAAAGCCAGCGATTAGAATCCTTCGCCTCAATAGCATCCATCCTAGAGCAAAGTGAAGTACTTCGCCTCATCCGCGTGAAAAAAAAGCATACCCAAACCCCATCTCATCGTGCTAGAAACACGTCCTCCCTTTCTTCCCATCATATAACTTAATAAGGAGCTACAATTCAACAACAGCCCCGGCATCCACTTGATGGAGAGTGATCAGGTCAACGGTCTGTTAAAGAGGAGGAGTAACTTTCAATCCCTATCCTACCATTTCAACAAACCAAGCACTGCTTTTTCCCCAGCCATGAAATCCCAAACCCCAAATCCCAAATCCCAAATCATCCTCCGTCGCTTCTTCAAGGCTTTAATGGCACCTAACAACATCAGTCCAGAACCCACACCCATGGTGAGGGGAGAAAGAAAGGAGGGGGCGACGAGTGAGTAATGGTGAGTTGAACCCATGGAATTGGATATGGGGAGCGAGTGAAGAGTGAGAGGTAGCGATGGCGGCGGTAAGGAGGGAAGGGGATGTAGAGAAGAATAGAGAGATAGCGGTTGAGATGGGGGAGTTGGTTAGGAGGTTCTCTGAACTGCATTCTGGGTGAGATTTTTTCCTGGTGTATAAATCTAGAACGCCTGTGGCGTTGCTCAACGATGTAATTGCAGTGTAGAATAGTGTTCATAGAGAGATAAATAAAGATTGTTAACTCAGTTTCGGAGATCTAAATATTTACAACGGGGAAAACGCGACTAGCTCGCTTGGGTATCCTTTTATAGCTTTACAACCTGATAGTTATAATTACAAACACTCGACGCACTCACCACATTCACACTCCCCACGCCGGTCGTCAAATTATGCCCACCACTTCCACTCAACACCTCCACACTCACGCCTCCCACCACCATTCCTGAGAATTCCCAAGCATTTAACCCCTTCACCCCAACTTGACTCCCAATCAGACGTCCCCCGCTATAAACATTGATCACCGCTCCCGCTGCCCCCGCTGCCAGAATAACAGCAACGTTAATCACATCCGCCGCGTTCTTCCACCCGCTCGGCTCGCCCATCGTATCAGCTGCACAACTCCCCGTCGCCAGCAAAGCTCTGTACCAAAACGCACCACTGACACTCTTTCCACCGAGAGGTATCATATTAGAGATGTCCTTAGCTCCGGCCTTGAAAGCAGTGATGAAAGGAGTCACGATATTTTGCCACCCGGAATGAGGCGTGTTGTCCGTGTAAGCGTGAGCCGGAGAGCCGACGATGGCGTCGGGCCAAATATTGCCAATGTAGGAGGATTCACCAGCGTCGTTCCAGGTGAGGAATTCGAGGAAGGTGGGGGAGAGGGTGAGGATCTGAGACATGCGTTGCGCGAGGTTGAGATTGCCGTGGCGGTACCAGTTTTGGTTACTGTCGAGGTGCTTGAACTGGAGGGGGGAGATTGCTGGTGCAGTTGTTAGAGTGAGTGAGTGGGGGAGGACGGGAAGGAGGGGCGGGGTGAGGGGAGGAACATACGCATCATATACGTCTTTGAGGCTGCTGTAGCGGCTGTAATGTAGGCTTGGTCGATAGTGTCGCTGACGTTTACCTTTCCATCTGCTATCGTGGGCCATGCAGAGTCCCAATCAAAGAGACCGTCCGCTACAGGATATGTAGTATACATGTCTGCTGGTCTAGTAGAACCGTCATTAAAGGAAGGAACGAAGTACGTTTTTATTCCCAGAGCAGAGAGTGCATCTTTGAAATCCGTTTGCCAACCCAATTGGGGGGTAGATTTGCCAAAAGTAAGGGTGCCTCCGTAGAAAGTGCTAACGAAAGGCAGGTTATTGTATTTGTAATAAACAGACTTCGAGGTATATTGTTGTAATAGCGCAAAGAATTGAGAAGGAGTAGTGAAGTGTGTCATGTCAAAAGAGAAGAACAGCTGGAATCCAATGGCAGCAGCAGCAGCGAAAAGGTATCCTATCGCATCTGTTGACCAGGAATCGGTACTGATGATGTTCAGAGCAAAGGCATCGAAGCCCATTGCTTTTGCTTGGGTGACATCTGTGACGGCTTGACCTGCTTCCATGCTTCCCACCTGTCGTGGCATAAGTACGAGAAATCATTTTAGAGACATGTGAACATACCATGTAATGACAGAACGCCGGAGGAGACATGATAAAGTAATGAAGGTCGCAAGAAATAATGGTTCTGAACAACGCGCGAGTATATGTGCACTGGCAAATAAACCTGAAGACTGAGCATCCTATACTTATGAGCTCTCCAACATCGAAACACAAACCGCATTTCCAGGACCAATGATTCGCATCATCCCGAGCAGAAGCTCAACCACAATCCTTCCAAGCCTTGCTCTAAAAACATACCTTGAGTCGCACCCGGCAGCCCCTAAATCTAGCCGAAATCCCTAGCCGGAGCCTCTTCATCCCTACCTCTCAATCCTGTCCTCCCTGCCTGCCCCTCAAACGATCAATCCAGCTCATGCTTGGTTTAGTTCCACAAGCACTGTGGATCTACGTATCTTGAAGATACAAGTGGGCTGAGATGAGGCGCAGAGCGGGAACCTGCATCTTGAGAGAAGGTGGAGGGTCGTGAGTCGTCAGGTCGTCTAGAGTTTATTTCTGGAGCTTGGAGGCTATGCCACCAAGAGAGTCCGTGTAGCACGTGACTCAAATAAGTTGGGTGAGGTGGGGAAGGAGGATTTTGTGAGATTTGCTTTCCGATCTATTTCTGACTTTTTATTCTTGAACTTGAGATTTGATCCTTGGAAGTTCCCAATGCCGAATTGAGGGGTTTGGGACGAGCTCGCTTGGGATTTGTCTCCCCATCTCCACATCTTCCCTCGCCTTCAACTTTACTCCTTACGCCTCATAATTTCAGGACTAGTTTCCATGAACTCCGGATCCACATATAAGTAACTGTTATTTCAAATGTTTTCTGGTCTTTGTCTCCTGTTTACAAATTTCACCTTTAAGTTTTGTCCCGTCCCTAGGAAACAATATCCCAAGTTTATTTTTATTTCTAGAAGAGCGAAAACAATATTCTTTTCGTCTGATTTTAAATACGCTTTTATCTATTTGAAAAGATCGAACTTCTGGCTATATAGGACTACTCTTTTGCTGCATCTGTTTATATCCAGTTGTTGGATAATGTCAATTATCGACATAAATCTTCTTGATGTGTTGATTTTCGCGATCAGTTTCTCACAATGTCAATTATTGACATGAGTGTTCTGAATGCATCAATAATCGACACAGGCTCTCATAAGAAGTCACTCATTGGCACATTCATGCTCGTTGCCAGGTGGCTCGCGTCACCACCTGAAAATTTACTCTCATTTGAATTCCCTTACGCATCACGGGAAGCTAGTGTAAGAATCAAATGCCATCCACTAACCTCCAGCTTCGGCCCAATAAGCGCCTCCTGTCTTCAACTGCATCTCACTGGCGATATCCTCGGCCGCAAACCTTACTGCCCTCTTCCTCCCCGCCGCAGTCGTCCCATTCCCAGTATAATTTCCAAAGCCCTCATACGTCCCCAAACTCGGTGGCAAGTCCTCGACCTTCGTCCCCCAGGCGCTCTCCGTACCACCAAGAGTCAACACCAACTGCTTTCCTTCGGTAAAGAACGAATGATCGATCCAATTCTTGGTATATGGCTCACCGTCCAGGGTCGCAGATTGAATGTATATGTTTTTATAGCTCGGATCGAAGTTTTCATTGGAGATCGTTGCGGTTTTGCCGGTGAGAGGAGAGGTTACAGAGACAGATTCAAAGTAGGGTGGGATGATGAGATAGACGTCTTGACCTGGGTTTGGGAAAAGGCCCATCATGGAGAATGCTAAGAAGGAGCCCATTGCTCCGCTATCATCGTTTCCGGGGAGTCCGTCGTCCGTGGGTTGAAAGAACGCAGGAATATAGAAGTGTGAGCGTTTGGCGGAGAGGGCAGGGCGGCCGGCATAATGGTACTGGTAGACAGTGAGGAATGCTGGCTCATTGCCGATGTACGTGATCATTTGGTCATGGAGGTAATCAAGACGCTCAACGAAAGAAGCCGGGCCTCCGAAAGCTGTGATCAAGGTTGCCTGGTCATGTGGAACGAAGCTGTTTGTGATCAGTCAAGTCTACTTCCGTGACTTCCAGCAAGGAGAACTTACAACGAGTACTCCCAAATCGAACTCTCGAAAGTTTCAGCACCAGTGTTCTGCAACGAGCATACACTGTTAGGATTTGTGTCGATATTGGAACATTTCAGCGGGTCCTGGAATCCAAACGTTCGGTTCAGGTATCGAGGTTGGAAAAATCCCACGAAGCCAGTGTCCGTGCCATTTTCAAGAAAGGATTTTTGGTCCGACTTGAAGAGGTTCTTCCAATTTCCAGCTCTTGCAGTATACTTCTCGACATCACCCTCTCTTCCACCAAGACCATTGGCAATCTGCGTTATGACAAAGTCGTTGTAGCTGTATTCCAGAGATCTGGAAAGACTTCTTGTCATGGTACCAAATCCCTTGTAATCAAAGTCCTGCACTGGGATGTACCCAAGTGCCTTCCATGAGTCGAGGCCACCCCGGCCTTGACAACACCAGTTGTAAGGTTCATTCTCGGCATCGTTAACAACGGCATCGTATCCGGTATCCCAATTAATACCAGCGGTGACTCCCTTCAAGTAGGCGTCAGCAAGTACGTTGTCAGCATTCGAGCCGCCCTGAGTGTATCCCTTGTTCAAGGACATCCGACAGTCGGGCAGCCAGCCCTCATGTTTGTAAGTATCAATCAAAGAACGAATTTGTCGAGCAACAGTAACAGGATCCAAGACAGTCAAGAATGGCATCTGAGAGCGAAATAAGTCCCAAATGCTACAAAGTGTCAGCAAGCTTCTATAGCCACGGATGTCCTTACCAATAAAAGGAGTCAAAGTACGGCTCGTCACTGGACCAGAGAGGATTCTCTCCAGTGTAGTCCTGTGGGTTGACCATCGTCCGATAGACACCAGAATAGAAGTTCGTCAATGTAGACGAGTTGACACCCGTGGTGGATACGACAATAGGACTAATTTTCTCTCTCCACGCAGTCTCAGCAGCTGTCCGAGTATGGTCAAAATCAAACAGTGGAATCTCTTTCTCAGCACTCGAACAAGCTTGAGCGCTACTGATCAAACTGACTCCAACCCTCGCCAAGATAGCATTCTCTCCAGGCGCATCGAAGCGGTTGAAAGCTCCACCAGGTAGAGGGTATCCGTTGATCGACCTCGAGATCTTCAAGGACTTCACATCCGTGCTTGCCCGACTGTTCACAAAGATACCATTATCCCGGATGGGAGATCCAGAGAAGTCAGCACAGAAATATGCCACGTACGTGCCCTGTCCGAAACTGGGCAAGAAACGGGCATTTCCAGTGATTCTCCCAGAATCAGCATCAACGGCCACACTACCGTTGTCCTGTCTCGAATCCGAAAGATCAGTCAGATCGACGAGAATCAGAGGCTTTGAGGAGTTTCCTTCAGCGTCCGTAGCTGGGAACTTGAAACGGAAGAGAGATGTGTGTTGAGCTGCAGTCATGTCCACTTCAATTTTACTGTTCAACTCCAGTCCGAAGTACCCTGGGCTGGCCTTGAGTGAGCTGGTTACATATTGCGTCTTTCTGGATCTCTTGGGGTAGACGCAACCATCGACTTCATCACCAACACAGCTAGAATACGGAAATAGAGAAAAGAGTCCTAGGGATGGCGAGCCTCCGGTTCCAGAATCATGCATATTGGAGAAACCAGTAATGCTGGCTCCATCGGTGGTGAAACCTCCTTGATTACTGCCAGAATCCGTATCGGCGACTGCTTTTGCCATTCCTACACCTCATCAGAAGCAGGTTTGAAAATTTCACTGTTGAAGCTCACCATACGGCAGGGTTGCGCCAGGAAAGATATTTCCTATTTGATGTCAACACTAAGTCACGCAAAACAATTCAGGAAAAACGGACCTCCATTGCTACTTCCTATTAACTGGTCGACGTAACTGAGCACATCGTAAGTCGCATTCGTAGCGTTCTGCGCTCTCGCGATTCCCAAGAATACAGCCAACGACAGCCCCTTTGAAAAAAGTCCCGCCATCACGAACAGCAGTCAAGATACACAACGATAGTTTGAAATCCGGGGAGACGCAACCGAGCGCCTCTCCCGGGGACTCCCCCAAGATATAGAAAACGCCATCTCATTTCTCCTCCGCCTCGGATAGTCTCCGTTCCTATCACGGTGTACTCGCCTGGTAACCTAATAACAGTCGAAGGCTCTTAAGATTGCGACCGGCATTGTGCTATCTCACCAGCACGTTACAGCACTGTACATGAGGTCCTTTGCTGGGCCTTAAACCTTAATAGAGAAGGTCCGGAATGAGGCGTGCAGGACGCGAGATGCAAGCTGCAGAAGTGAGAGGACGGTGTGGTGAGAGCTGAACTGGGATTCGAGGTCTCACTGCAGATCCGGGTTATTAACTGCCGTTACCCCGCCGAGACCTCCTGGAAAAGGGGTAGCTGTGTAAGATTCCTGGAAATCGAATCCTTTTCGTCGAAAGTTCACTGGGACAAGATAAGGATTTGGTCGTTTGTGAGGAGGAGAAACGGTCCGATTCTTCTTGTTTTTTAAATTGTTGTTGTTCTCAGAGTGGAAAAGGGGGAAGATCCAAGGCTTGAGGCTACTGCATATTGGTATGTTCAAATCCTCAAGGACGACTGCAACTTAATCAAAATCACAGTCGTTGCATTCATCGTGATCGCAGGCTTCGCAAGCTGCCGTGCCTGGCGTGACAGTCGTGATGTTTGTGCTCTGACCGCATTTACAACAAGCCATGATTTTCTGGGGGATCGGCTTCGGCTTGGGCTTGGGCTTGGGCTTGGGCGCGGGCGCGGGGGTCTTGCCTTGAGTATTGATTTCCTTGAGTGCCATGGTATCTGATTTGTTCTTCATGTTTTTATTGTAGTGGTTGCTTGTTGGGGAGTGGTTTGTGTGTTTGTGTGTTGTGATAGAGAAAATGAGGATGGCGGTATGGACATATTTTCAGGTGCTTTTATGCCATATAAAAGATAAACATGAGTGTGTCTATTGCAATGTGGATTTATTGAACCTGGAAAGTAGTAAAATCTATTACCCCGACTTCATGTTTGAGTTTAAACAAGCTAAAAGTGAATAACTTAGTGAATTCGAAATATACCATGACTCACTTATCAAAGTGTTCTGAATCAGGAAGAAAGAAGAAGCGGTGCGGTTCATTGCCTTCATGGAATCCTGGGAATTCAAGTATATGTTCTATTATGTCAAATATACCTCGAACCTGGTAAAAATCCAGGGTCTTTTTTAGCTGGAAGTCAATATAGCTGAGTCTAGTCTTGCCCTGTAAAAGGGTCAGGACTTATTGACATTCTCATATCCAGATTCCATCAACTCAGGGAACCTGGGTGAAAAACATCCAATTTGTAAAAGCATGAAACTCGCGGATATAAAAAGCGGCCTCGTCTGAAGAGCTCAGTATAAACTTAAAGCCTATCTAATTATTATGGTATTATCAATTTTTTTCAGTTTCGCTTTCTACTACCGTCTACTTCTTTCCCCTCTCTAACTTAATCTTCTCAGCCTCTTCGTGCTTTGGTATGTTATTCTTCCTAATCAGTTCAACCCCCTCTATTTCCTCCTCCTCCTCCTCCTCCACCTCCAGCAACCCTCCTATCCTACTCTCGCCCCAAACTATCACATGACCCCCATCCTCTCCCTTTTCGCCCACCTCTATAAACAGCCCCACCACCCATTCCTCCTCCGCTTCCTCCTCCCCAACTTCCTCCCATCCACCCCCACAGCATCCCTCACCACACCCCCAAACCTGCCTAGCAAAAATTAGCCTCCCGAATACTGATCTTGATAGTGCCCGGGCCCATTTCTATACTAAAGTAACAGAGAAGGGACTAATGAGAGGCTGTGAGGGTTGAATAGATTTACTCTAAGTGAAGAATGAGCTCGAATGAGAATTACGAAGCCTGAATGAACTCCGAGCCAGGGTACTGAAATTGAAAGTCATTTTATCTAGATGCCAGGAATCCTTGAGACTATCAAGAGGCTATAGAATGTGTCTTTATTGAGGTCTGCAGGATCACGAGTGGACAGAGCGTGCGAAGTGGTCATGAGGGGATGAGCGGATATATACCTCGCTTAGCTCAGGGGCATCGTCGAGCATAAATGGCAAGACTAAACACTTACGGGGCCAGAGTTTGCAGTCTAATGTAGATCTTACTACTAACCTCATTAATATACATATCAGAGGAAAGCTCGGGAATTTATTGATAGAGCTCAGAAAAAGAGAAGGAATCCAAGTTGTGTAATTAGCTGCACCAAATCAGACCTGCTAATGAGCACTCGGCTGCCGAGTCTGCAATGTCGTACTCAACCAGAGGGTGTTCTAATCCATCATATAAGCAATGATTCCAGGGGAAATAGAGTATTATCTGAAGCTGCCATAAAGTCAACGAGGCCCAGGGACATGAGTTTGCGCCACATATTACCGAGATCTCACCCTCGGATAACACTTGACCCATCTCATGCCCAAACAATTACACGAAGATGCTTCACTAAAGCTAATATCAGTCTGAGATCCAGTTTTGGGGGCAGAGCAGGCCTTCGCTGGCTTCGCGTCGGCCGCAAGGTGCCGTCAGCATGCCGAGTACTCAAGCCAACCTCGGTGCTGTGCCATCTTGGGTTTTCTCACCGCAACAGCGAAACATCACCACGAATCATCAATATCACTCACCACCCACAGCCACGTTCCGAGTGTGTCGCAGCCCAGCAGTCGAGCAATTATCACGTCAGCACGCACAGCGCTTGACAAGAACAAGCATTGTTTTCCGAATCGAAGAGCCGCACAGCGGCCCGCAGCAATCACCCTTGGCCCCATAGCTGGGAATGTCTTTGGCGAGACCTTGCAATGGTAGAGCGAACATACGAGATCTAGTAAGGATCAAAGACAATGAGGAATACCGAGTATGGCTGCGATTCCAAGTTTCTATGGCCGTGTAGCACAAGGACATTGCGGGGATGATGAATTGGAGCAAGAATAAGCGGCGTCTACAAATAAGTGTCCTAGAGCCACTCACTATTTCCATCCGCCAATTCATCTACGTGCAACACGTTCAGTCAGGAATAACTTGGCCCGCAAAGCTACCTGCCTTGATCTCCAGACTTGGGGCGAAAAGAAGCGCGAATACTGTAGCAGCGTCAAAAGTCGAGCCCCGCGGGAGCGAGTGTTAATCATTTCATGCATCAAGCTAATCGGCCGCTGACCACCTCCTTCGGTCGATCAACCCCAGCCGTTCATCGATAGCGATCATCGATATGCCTCTCTTCTGAATAATCTCGCCGAGATAAGAATCTGGGTAGGGCAGAGTGTGGGATATTTACTGTCTCTCTCGTGGTCTGGTGGCTTAGACATGCAAGCTTATGCGGCTGAGAATAGCCTCCAGTCATTTTTCAAGAGCCATGAGTAGACACTTGAACAGCTTACCCAGGCCCTGCAGAAAATACGCAGATCTAGATAGCCGTCTAGGTAAAGGATGGTCATAGTTTCCGACGCCGCAATTCCATCCCTAGTGTTACTAACGGAGAATTGGCCCCCGCGAGTTTCACTGGCCCAAGATGGGCCTGCGGATTTGTTCCTTGTTGCCGCGAAAATACATGGTGCCTCGAGATGTTCTAGTTCTACTGCCCCCCGGTGCCTGTACTACAGTCTTCCAGTGAAGAATGACCCGAATTCGAGAGGTTCCTATTTTGGAGCACACAAATGGCCCCATGCAAAGACGTGGATCATAGCTATCGTCACTCTTGTACTGTTCCTAGTGGGAGAGTCGGGCTGATATATGTGTGAACTATCTCCCGCAAGCTGAGCAAGTCGTGTTTCACTTCATTACATCGTTTTTATCTCATAATGTATGACAAGACTCATTCCGCTGGGGATGTCTTCTCTCCTCTTGGTGGGGACTGCGGCTTCCAGTCTCACTTTAACCTCGATACCGATTCCCTACCAGCTTCCTCTATGCATGAGCCCCAGCCGCTTTTTCTCCATTCTCCAACTACTATCAAAAGCCCAACGAGCATAAAGAGCTCAACTGGACCAAGACGAGACTCGATACCAAGGAAACCGGTTGGCGGCTATGGCAAACTTCCAACTTATACCAACACCTCTCTGTCTATGGAGCTGGATAGCTCCTCAGAGTCGGGGAAAGATGTTGAAGTCGAGGAAGCCACAGCTGTGGTGAAGCGGGGCTGGAGATTTTATGGTACCTTTGGCTGTTTGGCTATTCTCAATCTGATATGTGCAATCGATGCCACAATTCTCTCTGTAGCATTACCAGTATGCTAAGCTTTCCTCTCTATCCTTTCAATAATCTAACTACCTTAGACTATTGCAGCCGAGCTCAAGGGAACAACTGCTCTCCAAGCCTTCTGGTGTGGGACTTCCTTCCTTCTGTGCTCGACAGTGTTCCAGCCGACCTGGGCCTCATTTTCACACATCATTGGACGAAAGTCGGTCTTACTCGCTGCTTTATTCCTCTTTACTGCTGGAACAGTCGTTGCGTCCGTTGCCAACAATGTTACTGTGCTACTTGTCGGAAGATGCATTCAAGGTGTTGGAGGTGGAGGACTTGTGTCATTGACTTATGGTAAGCAACTCCCTCAACCCAGCCAACATAAACTAACTTCAATCAAAGTCATTCTCGCAGACATGGTAACACTCAGGGAAAGAGGCAAGTGGATGTCCGTCATCTCCCTGCAGTGGGCGCTTGGGAGCGTTATTGGCCCAGTCATCGGTGGAAAATTTGCTGAGGACACAACTTGGAGATTAATTTTCTGGATCAACATTCCCTTTTGCGTAATTGCATCAGTCGGTATACCCATCTGTCTTCGCTTGCATCCAAGAGAAGGCTCGGTATGGGGTCGTCTTGCGAAGTTCGACTGGTTTGGATCATTTCTATTCATCGCTGCCACAACATCATTCCTCATTCCTCTCACATGGGTTAGTAATTCTGTGCAATCAACACACATCAATTCGCTGACAATCAATCAACAGGGCGGGGTGATGTACGACTGGTCTTCATGGCGTACATTTGTGCCTTTATCTCTCGGCCTCGCCGGCCTCGTTGTGTTTGTACTATACTCCTCATATCTTTCAGCTGAGCCACTTATCCGACGCTCGCTTTTCAACCACCCCACTGCCATTACCGCATACATAGGCACGCTATTCCATGGCTCATGTGTTTGGTCTTTGCTTTTTTACATGCCTTTGTATTTCGAAGTTGCCAAAAATTACAGTCCTGTTGAATCAGGTGTCGCGATTTTCCCCTTCACATTCACGACCGCACCTGCGGCTGTAGTCGTGGGAATCGTGATCGCCAAATCCGGCAAATACAGACCCTCAATCTGGATCGGATGGTTCCTCACAACCTTCGGCATGGGCCTCCTAATCTACCTCAAGGAAGACACAAATGTTCCTTCCTGGATCTTCCTTTCTTTAATTGCAGGCACCGGCACCGGAATGCTCTTCTCGGCCCAAGGCTTCGCTGCCCAGGCCTCTGTCTCTAACGCCGACCTCCCGTTCTCGGGAGCTATGTATTCATTCTTTCGCGCGTTTGGACAGACGCTCGGTGTGGCTATCTCTGGCGTCATCTTCCAAAACACGTTCAAAAAGAAGATCCTCGCAACTGCATACTCTGCTTATGCGGATGAGTGGTCGAATGATGCAAGCGCATTTGTTCAAGTTGTGAAAGCTTGGAGTCGAACTGGGACAGAAGGGGAAATGAGGGAAGTGGTAGTGCAGGCTTATGTGGAAAGTTTGCGCATGGTTTGGATTGTAATGTGTTGTTTATCAGGCGTCATGTTTCTAGCGAGTCTTTTCTGGATCAAGGAATTAGGGCTGGAGAGGGAGTTGGAGACGGAGCAGGGGTTTCGGTATGAGAGTAAGCGGGACAGTAGGAGGGTGACGAAGGCACAAGAGCAAGATGTCGAAGCGATGAAGTTGCGGGGTGGAGTTGTACAAGATTTTCGTTAATGTCTTAAAATAGTTCGCTTGTATTTACGGGTGTGGTGCGGGTTTCAAGTGCGGGGGAGGTGTATATATAGTATCATAGGAACGAATTATAACTTTGATGTAAGATTTCGATTGGGTTGATCCGTCTTTAGCTTGTTCTTGGTATTGATGCAGTGGTGCTTGAACAGACGAAGGGCTACTACTGTATTGTTGCATGGACTGCCTGCAACATTACGAGTTATGAAACGGCATACAAGGCAGTCTGTACTTGGGTAAGCCGCTCTCAATTCTAGGGACCATGCGCGACATATACATACATACAGTATCCAGGAAAGAACAGGCGACAGTGAGAAGAATCCCGAGTCCGAATCCAGGAAAAGCCCTAATGTGTACCATGCAGTTACCGCAGACTCGCAGACCACTGGACCGCACGACTGGCCTATATAATACCCGTGACCTCTATCTAACATCCCATTCATCGTGGATATTTTGCCAGTGGCAATATCACTATGGACAATGGAGCGCCTGAAGATTATGCACGCAGCACAGCAAGCACTTTTCACTGTCTCATCGATCCCATAATTGTCCCGGTCTGAAATTGCAGCACTCGCTCGATAGCACGCAATCAGCTCAACGCAGGTAGTAAGTTTTGCCCTGGCAGACATGAAGTCGGCTTCCGCGAGCGCTTGAGGCCATAGGTGTTGTTGTAACCCATATCAGTGTAAGATCCCGACAGAATGGGAAAGTCGACTTGACCATCGATGATACCGAGAGTATCGAGATGAATTGGTATTGCGTTTGCGAGCGTGCCCCCTGCGATATTTCCGTTCTGGGATGTGATGTAAGAAGCAAGTCCAACGCCTAAGTGGAGACTCGCCTCAGATACTCAGGTCCTTGTTGGTGAAGGGTTATTCTGGAAATCCGGCATCATGAGTAAAAACAAGCCAGATGACTAAGGGGGCGTTGGAAGGATTTTTTCGAGCTTCGAAAACCCAGATAAACATATCAATGCAGTAGTTTCGCGCTCCTTTAGCTGGAAGGTGGACATGGCCGCTGCAAGCACGTACTCCTGGAGTCGTTTCGCAGATGAAGGTCTAGGGGAAAGCCAATGAAGGGAACTTGAATGGAGAGTGTTCGCTTTACTTCCTTGTATGAGACCGTAACATTCTCATGGAAGCGAGACCTCAATAACGTGATACCCTTGGGGGTAGGTGGGAAAAATTGGGCGGGAGCTGACTGTAAGAGACTGACAATAGCCAGGAAACAGTAGAGTAATGAAACAAAAGGGGTCATCCTTGAGGAAGTTTCACAAAAGTATGAGGTGGGTATGTTGAAGAATGTAAAGGGAGAACGCAGGATTTTTATACTCACCTTTCTTGTTTCTACTTAGTAAAAGACACTTGCTTCAACACCGTACAAGAGAATGACTTCAATCTCCTGGTACGAGGCTCAACTCATTGGTATTTGGTGGGGCTTCAGGGGCGTTCTGTCTCAGCCAATCACCAAATCACCGGAACGAGGCTGGTACGCCGTCATGCTGTGTCTCTTTATAATGCAGGAACCAGTTTTGTGGGTATGGTGTTGACCTGCTGATCCTCTATTATTGTTTAGCCCAACTAGTGATCGATTTTGAGTGAGAAGTCCACATGTGGTACCCCTTGGTGAATTGAGCTTGTGGAGATGATATCGATATCTGCAGCAACCTTTAGTCAAAAGCCCAGAAGAGCTGGATATTGACTGACCATTGTTGATATACGTTCCCACATTCTCCGTCGTCAAGCCTCCACTACACTCCAGTAAGAACTCTCGTTTCCCCGCCCACCTCTTCTTTATGCTCTGAGCAGCAACCTTCAACCCATCTCCATTGAAGTTATCCAACATGATAATATCCGCCCCAGCAGCAATGGCCTCATCCGCATCCTTCTCACTGTCAACCTCAACCTCAACTTTCAAAGCAAAACCACCTGCAGCTTTCGCCGCCTTTACAGCCTCCGTAATGCTTCCCCGGGCCCAAATATGATTATCTTTCAACATAATCATACTAGAAAGATCATGACGATGTCCATCCACACCCCCAACAATCATCCCATACTTCTCTACCAACCTGAAGCCCGGTGTAGTCTTCCTCGTGCCCGCAAGTATGCCCGTATACCCCGCCTTCCTAACTAACTCGTCCATCGTCCTACTCTTCGTCGCCACCCCCGAGCATCTACTTAACGTATTCAAAGCCACTCTCTCCCCAAGTAACAACTTCCGCACAGGTCCAGTCACAGTCGCAACTGCCACCTTGCCCTTGGTGCCTGGGTCGACGAGAGACCCTTCTGTCATGTGCCATTCGACGGTGCATCCTGCTTGTGCAAAGATCTCGTCGAAAAAAGGGACCCCGGCTAGGATTCCCTTTGATTTACCAAAGAGAGTAGCGGTACGCTGGCTGTCGCCGACGACGAAACCGCCGTAGTCGAAGGAGGGGGTGTCTTCGGCGTACCAGGTTGTGATTTGGGATTTCCAGTGGATGGGGAGGAGGTCGGCGGGGTTGCCGTGTCGGAGGGCCATTGTTGTCGGCAGATTGCAATTCAATCAATCAGGAGTAGAATAAAACGTAAAATAGTTAGAGAAGCTTTTTGAAGAAAGAGTGAGAAGCTGGAGCTCTGGTGATGGAGTCATTATAAATCGCGTTTGGCGGGGTCTGAGGAACTCGCGTTTCGGAACCTAGGTGACGCATGGATTTTAGTCACATGATATATAAAATGGTCCTGATCTTTTTTCTTTCTCAAAAACTTTGAAGATTGAGGCATCGATAATATATCCAAAAGGAAATTTACTTCTGGTAGCTCTAAGGAGTACGATTCCGTTGGTGGCTGAGTTGTGACAATGTTCTTACCGAGAACAGCGAATCTCAAGGTTCTCAAGGTCGTGCAAAATGATTATTTGGAAATATCCGCATTGTCGGTTCAGCAACCTTTTCACTAAAGTTAATTTAGTCTACTCAATTGACCCGGTACGCACTGGGAGTTGTTAATTCTGTCCATGAATGGAAGACGCCCAACTTACTCATAAATAACTTCAGCTCCCTTTCTCATACCACCTCCAACCCACATCCCACAATTAACCCTATCTTTATATCTCTCATCTCCAGTCTCCATCTCAATAAACAGCCTAAACTTGTAACTGTTTGGATCAACACCATCTGCTTGTTCAGGATTCGCAAGCTTCGCCAAGATCTCAGGCGGGCCGGTTCTCCAGCCACGCGTTTTTACGACGATGAACGCTGGAGGGTTGTCGTATGTTTGGAGGATATAGTTGGTTTCCAGGCGGGCTGACCCATCTTCAATTATGAGCTGGCTATCTTGACCGCCAGGCTGTGTCGATGAATGAGTAAGAGCTTCAAGGTCTTGGTGGGGTGAGGGGAAACGTACCAGACATGTTCCTGAGCCCCAAGATCCAGCCCATGTCCCTCCAGTAAATGAAATCCAATTCCTGTGACCGAAAGGGGTAGCTCCAACTGAAATTCTTGGATTAAGTGTTACTGCCATGCGGAAATCTAGGCTGAGAGTTGGGTGAGGGAGGGAGAGATCTGGATGAGGGTAGTTGGACGAATAGTCTGAAGCTCTGGGGGTGGCACTTTCAGACATTTTAGATGACCTCCTGGCAATTTAAGAGATGAAGGAACCAATCAGTGGGAACTCCAGAAAGAAAATATTTAGACTTCACTTGAAGGTTTTGGGCCAGAAGGCAGACAAGTTGAGGCCCCACTTACCCCTCGTCGTCATCCTTCAGCACATGTCCACTGGAAAACAAGAACGGCTGCTGGTCTGTACTAGACATCCAGGGCGTTGGATTCTCTTTAGTTTGTGAAGGCTGTGAAGTGTGTGCTCTCCATCCTACATATTCTCTGTCGTCGGTGAGGTTTTGGCCAAGTTCTGTATCGACGTTGCCTCGAAAAACATTTGGGCTCCAAACTGTGCAGTTGGTGTCGGGTCTCTCCTCTTGGGCTGGCTCCTCAGCTGGTGGCATTGGTGCTTCGTCGACTGGCACTTGCGGGGGAAGAGACAACGTGTATTTGTCACAATATCTATATACATTAGGGTCCATGTCGAGAGATCTGTTTGAGTTAGAGATCTCAGGTCAAGAATCGTGTTGCGAAGTGGCAAATGGAAAGCTTAACAACTCGGATAACGAGTCCGGGTGCTCGAAGTAAGCGGAGGATATTGTAGACCCTTCAATGTTGAGAATTCGAGTTGTGGCCGAAAAGCCTCTTGACGAACTGTTTCCCAATCGTGAATCATAAGCGGGTTACTGCTCAAGAAGCGTGAACCTCGAGTTGCAAATAACCAATCATCAGCTCGCTCCGAGCCTAATTTGCTATGGTATTGATAAACCTGAATAAGCTGACCCTTGCAAAGAAAATCACAAAGCCCGGCTGGTAAGACACCCACTTCATCATGACTGCAATGCATCACTAACAGTATTTGCAGGCACAATTGGTTAGCGCGTGGGCCTTTTAAACCAAAGCCAGCCCAAGGTTCTGGGTTCGAGCCCCAGGTCGGGCGTCGCATGAAGGAGTTTTTTTTGCCTTTTTCCAGCACCTGGATGGAGTGTTAAAAATCCTGGAATGATTCTTTTGGGGGGAAACCCTTAATGTGGAGTCAGCATGGTGGCGCTTCGCTAAAACTTTATCGCACTAAATCGCCAAATCTACTTTACATTCATTACAATAACCGCAAAACAAATATTAAGTAAAGCATAAACAACTGAACTGTTTAGAGTGCAAAATGGGTTAATTCTATGTCTTTATTTATTTTTTAACTTGTTATGTTGAGAGGTTATAAGCAGTCGGATATGATATTTGTATATATCGATGATACACTGTAATTTAGTTAACTTACATCTAACTTCAATTGTAATAATCAATCACGAATGAACTCTGAATGCAACAAGCAGACCACATTTCGACAGCGTCCAAATCAGCGCTACCGATTTAGAATGTTTGAAGGAGGAACACACTGATGGTTTTACAATGTTCATAGGCACTACTAGGTGACGACGCAAAAGTACTGTGGAGCGATTGTCAAATTTCTTGCTATAGTCCTTAAGGCTACAGTTTCCACCCGCAGACCTACTCCATTGTGTCATCATCCTCCATGTAAGCCACAGCCGAGTCCGAAATTGCATTGGTCTGGAGATCCCACAAATCGCAGTCTTCTACGAACTTCTGACCGCGTTCTGTGACAGCAAAGGCGTCCTCCACGGCGCAGTCTTCGGCGTATTTCATCAACTTTGCTGGCGGCTCAGGAGCGGGCCCTCCAAGACGAAATAGCCCATTTTCAGGGTCAGGAATGGCTTGCTCTAAAGCACGCTTATCGGAGTAGACGAATCCAGTTCTATGCTGGAACTTCTTCCTATCGTTTGCCTGCCTTTTTGCTCTTCTCTGTTTGTTGACCGTCTCTCCAACAGTTTCCGCCCAGTCCAAGTCATACCACCCGTCATTTCGCTTCTGGTTATCATGATCCGTAGAAGAGTTATCTGGCGTAGAGTTTTCGATATGTTTGAAAAGACTTTTCCGGGTATTGTATGTTGGAGTTGTGTCCGGGCAGTAAGGGCACGCAAAAGTACTTTCTCCCTTTAATTGATGGTCGATGTCGATCCAACGACCAAATTTGACCTTTGGCGTGTGATACAGCCCGCTCATGTGTTCTCTGAGGGTATCGTGACGACGATATAGATAGTTCTGTTGTTCCATACAGTTAGTGATGTTAATAAAGCACGACTTCGGGGTAACGCACCTTTTGTTCCTCAGAAACAGTCTCATCCTCCGCACACAATACACATTTCTGGGGATCATTCTTGAGATCGACAGACCGATTCAATGTGTTATCTAGAAGAAGGTCCACGAAGGCTTGGACGGCGTCCGAATAAGCAATCTCTGGGCCATCTGAACCTAGCAAATTCCCACTATCAGGATCGTTGTCTGGCTCATCAGTCTCGCGGGGATGAATTCCTGTCTCGGAGGTGTGTTGCTTGTCAATATCCTCCTCAGGTGCTTCTTCGGTTTCGTCAAACATGTTGTTTTCCTGGAGGACAGAATCAATTCTATTGTTGGCATTCTCTTACTGGGCATGCTCCAACCCAACCCGAGCAGCCTTGAGTTGCTGTTTGGCAATTGTCAAAACTTGATTCATGATGTTGCTTTGCTCAAGAGCCTTGACCCTGTCATCCAATTGGACTTTTGTGAGAGTTTCCCGTTGTTTTTGCACTTCCCTTGACAGCAGTGTTTTGTAAGCAGCCCTACTCACAATCCTCAAATTATTCTTTCGTTCTTGCTCTGAAGCTTCCCAAGAACAGGATTCATCCGCAGCAATCATCTTGCGTACTAATGCATTCAGCGCAGCTCCATGCAGTTGCTTGACAGCCTCAGCTGAAAGCTTGTATATAGCGAGAGGGGCATTGGTGGCTACCATGCGAGCAGTTTCAGCTTCAACCGGCTCATTCAGGAGAGCAGCAGAAACTGCAGCTTCAGGGCTATAGTCCATGTAATACTCCTCAAGAACTCTTGAGTCTGCATCATGGCCCATGAGTAGACGCGCTTTATCAGTTCCAAACACGCGAGCCATATCTGTTGCAGAGCGTCTTCTAATAGAATAGAAGACGATTGGATACTCATATCCAAGTTTTTTTCCACGGAGTTGGAGGTAGTCTGTGAGATCGCCGCTCATGACAGGGTTGTCAGGCTTCACAGAGAGACCTCGTGGGCCTGAAGCAAGCATAATAGGCTTGTCGAGAAACTCTGGTGCAATCTAAAAGGTTCAACTTAAGTTAAACGGAGAAAGTACTTTACTCACAGTTATGAATTGGTAATCGCCATTTAGTAGCTCATTCACGGTTGTGATGCCTACTAAGATCTTGCGGCGAAGAGCAATAATTAGCAAGCGTAGCGATACAGAGAACAAAATGTTGTCGATACGGCGCGGAGCCTTGATCATAACCTTGAGAGGCAGCTGTTGACGACCGGTTTTGCTTGCTGCTTCGTAGTTTCGCTCATAGTTGGTCTTCAAATTGCGAAATGTGATAGCCACATCGAACATGCCTTTATGCTCACCCCTCGTAAGGACAACGTCCATCCACTTCAGATACAATCCATTTTCTTTGCTCTTGCTACCGCCACGGGATGGACCAATGCTTCCTGGACGCACTGCTGCAACTCTGCCAATGCACCAGGCCAAGTGGTGGCACTCTGCGAGTTCTATGCAGTGTGTGGCAACCATATCATGATCAATCATCTGTCGAAGTTCTGGAAGACCAACGTGGGTGCGGTTGAGAATCCCATAGGATCTCAGGTTCCACTTCTCTGCAGCGGCTTGCATCGCGGTTGTAAGCTTGTTGAACAGCTTCGACTTCTGGACGAGAGGAACATCTCGGCGGGTATAGTACCAGTCGCACCAGAATATCATTCCTGCACGGTACTTGGTGTATGTTCGATAACTGATCTTTGCCGATTCTCGGCTTCTACCTTTGTTGGTCCTGGCAACAAACAACATGAAGCTAGGCACTTAATCAGTACAACCGATTGTTGATATGATGTAAAGACTTACAACTCTAGCTGTGTGAAAAGTACTTTCGAGTCTTCTGGAAAGCACATCTTCTCCGCTAAATCATCAGAAGCATCTTCATTGAATCTCTTCAAGTAAACCATGACGAAGTTCTTGTACTGCTGAAGCATGCGATCCTGTGAGGATTGGGTACTCGCACTGAATGGGCGATAGTTGATCAGCTTCTCTTGCTCTGCTGTAAGCTCTTCCATCAATTCGAATCTGAATGAGTCGCCCTCTAAAGAGATCCTGTTGATCTCCTCGAAGAGAGTCAATCGCTTCCGAAAGGGGGCCGCCATATTTAGTAGCAACACCGTCTGGGTTCGCGTTAGAAAGATGTTACACAATGTAAAAAGCCAGGGAGCAGACCGTACTGCTCTAAAGGAAGCTTAGGCCTCTTCGGATGATGCGTTGGCCGCGTAAAGTGATGAGATGACTGCCGCCTGTTAAACATACGCAGGAACGCGAAGGAGACGGCGTTATTTAGCAGGATATAAATACCTTTGAGAGTAGACTCAATGGACGGCGTCCAATCGTGAAGGGTTTGCGTAGGCTTGTTATGTTGCGCTCGATACTGCTCTGTGTTGGTGTTGTGATTATTAAGGTAGGTACTCTGTGTTGATGTTGTAGTTCACCCTTCCTGACGCGATGGGTAAGAAATCTACCCGCCTACTTAATGAAAGCCTCACCTTTGATCAACTCCTCGCAGCTCACAAGCCCTCTCATGGAGCCTTCTCTGTTCTAGAACTCAAGCACAGAAGACAGGTTTTCTTTTTAATTTCTACATATCGGCACAACCGTTTCGCCTTTCTGATCAACTACCTTGAGCACCAGCCCTCCTCCTCTGGCGACTTTGATCAATCGTAAGTTAACCATGATCAGCTATACATCACAAGCATAACAAAATCTAGCGGTTCTTTACTGTCACCTCACAACATGGCAGACGATCTCATTGATCCTCGCGTTGATGCAACTGCTACAGTTCTCTGGAAGAGATTGAAGGATAGCGATCTTGCAACACCCGCTGAGCAAGTCATCATACATAATCTTGCGGAGATCATGAAGGGACAGCAACGCCTCACAGACAGAGTTGAGAAGCTGGCTAATGCTGTCGAGAAGCTCGCAAATAGCCAAAAGTACTTTTTCTTCAGCCTTAAATCAACTGAGAAGTATCAAACTAATTCATGATAGGCTGTCGAAGAATTGCCGACTCAGTAATAAATCTGCAGACAATGAGCTCGAGGACGATACTGGTTTCGTTGGCTCCGACGCAGCAACAGCTCTTCGAAAGCTCATCCAGGAGCACCAAGAAGAACTCTCCCTCATCTACGACAACTTCATCAACGTCGGCAACAAGAAGGTTTATCAAATGCGCCACCATAATGCGGCCCCCGATGCCACGGCTTTTGTTGCGCAAGCAATTGCTGATCTGGACCAAAACTGCGAGATCAATGACAATGATGAGCGCACCACCTCTGAGTTGTCTACCTTGCTGAAGCAGTTGAAGGACGACTCGTCATTAGAGTTGTATGCAAAGCTCGGTAAGGACAAGATGGCAAAGCTAAAGGCGGCAAAGAAAGGGAAAGCTGTGGATACTGGCGCGAATGATGATATCGACATCACGGATGGAGCAGAGTCCACCCGTCGCAACTTGAAACGACACCGTCCAAATCTGGAAGCTGTCCAAGGGGAGGTTAGCGGTAACAGTTCCAAGAAGCGTCGCAAGCTTGTGGCTAGGCGTGATGCTAGTATTGACGCCGAGGAGGATGACGAGGAGCAACATCAGGAAACCGAACCCGAGCAGGGACAGGAAGGCGATGAGGACGAGCTCGATTTTGAGAATGATTATTAATTACACTGTGGTTTAAGACGATGTTTTGATACTAGAGTTAAGGGAAGAGAGTGAGTGGTAGCTGCGAACTCCATGCAGAATTGATTGTATAGCATCCTCCTGCAACCGCACAATGTAGTTACTCAACCACGGCTATCTCTGCTATTTTACAGGTGAACTTACCAAACTACAGGCGCTTGGAACCAAATACGGTCGTAATAGTCGTTGTCCTTACTCGTCTTCTTTTAGACCGGGGAACTGGAGACAGTTGCGTACCCCGTCATGCGAACGTTGTGGTGTCTTGAGTGATAGAAAAGATGGTTGGGCTTGAAAAAAAAGGCATGCAAGGCTTCAAAGTACTTTGGAGACGTCAAAGAAGCTCGCGTTCTTACCTAATGCAAGTAAGATTGATTACATAACATCGCTATTATTCGCATCTCAAACTCCAAAAGCCTGCCGCTCCGCTGGTCCTCCGGGGGCCACTGCGTGGAGCCGTCTTCGCTGCGCTCTAGAGAATCTGCTTCTTTCCCCATTGTCTGTTCTCGAATGTATGGAAATCGACATTGCCGATTTCTGTGTATTTATCCTCTTTTTGAATCCGCTTCCGCTATCAAATCGGGTATGAACTCGTCTCGGCCAGGATCGCCTCACGTGCAAGAGTATCCGTAATTGAAAAGACCAACATTTCTAATTTCTTGTTTATTAATCCGACACCGTGTAAAATCGACTTAATTCTCGAGAAAATAAATATTTCCATCTAATTCCATGTTTTTTTAACTACTTTTTGAGTATTTTGGAAATATTTTATATTTTCGAGGGTCGGGAACTCTCAACATCGCCAAAGGTTGAGAGTTCGAGCCTCTCGTCGGGCGACCTCGGTCATATATGTCTCTTTTGGCTTTTTATTCTACTAACTAGAAACCTTCAAAGGCAAGGAAGGGTTTCTTTTTTTTCGGATTCATTTCTGGATCGGAGTTTCTCCGGTGAGCGAGCTTGTGAGGGGACCCCAACTTGTAACGAACAAGCCAGGTGTGACGGTTTTACGAGCTTAGTTAGTGCATCATTCTAGGAGTTGATCATCTCGGGAACATCGGAATGTCCAGCATGATGCAGGAAATCCTACTTTTGACCTTTCAATAAATCGAGGTTGATGGGAAAGTCATATTTTAATTATAATAAAGTTGCATTAGCCTTACTCTGGTAGCTCCACTCCGCCAGCAGTTATCATGCTCCAGTCTTTCTCAAACCCACTCTCAATATCTGGTATTGGACCCATCGGGGTGATAGCTTTAGGATTGATGTCTGCATGGCTCTTTGTGTACTTCTGGAGAGTCAGTTTCAAGGTTTATGACTCGGGTATTGAGTACTTGCGTTTTCTTTGATATGCCTGAAGTCAGTTGTTTCCTTGAAGCCGGGAACATTCCAGTACAGATTTTTCATCCACTCGTTAAGCAAAGGATAATCATGACGAATAGTACCCAAGTTACACTTGAAGTGCTGGACATAGACAGTGTCAAACCTGATCAGAGTCGGGTAAAGGCGGATATCGAGCTCTGTCAACTCTGGACCTAGCACATATGGCCCTCCATTCTTTGACAGCATTTCTTCCAGACGATTCAAGGCCTTGAAAACTGGCACCACATTCTTGTCATAGACTTGCTGGTTTGGAGCAAATCCTGCCTTGTAGACTCCAGTATTCAAATCTGATTGCATCCATTGTCCCACCTCGTCGATTTCCTTCCGCATCTTCTCAGGGTAGTAGTCTCGATTCTTGTATTTCTCTGGCAGAATGGAATTGAACCCAGTATTCCAATTCCGCAGAATCTCAAGACTTTCATTATTCACCAGCTGATTCTTCTCCTTGTCCCATACCACAGGCACCGAGTATCTCCCCCCATAATCCTTCTTGTCCTTGAAGTACACCTCGTTCAAATACTCACTCCCGAATAGTTCATCCGCTGTTGCGCCTTCATATGGGTCATCGGCAGTAGGAAATTTCCATCCAGGCCAGCCATTTTCGTTGCCTTTGGGATACGGTTTTACGATAGAGAGACTGACGAGTTCAGTAAGGCCTTTGAGATGGCGGATGAGGTTTGCACGATGGGCAAAGGGGCAGAAGAGACCTTGAGAGGCGGCAGATTAGTGTGATGTGAGTGTAGTATCAATGGGGCTTGCGGACCAATATACAAGTGATATCTCCCTTTCTGAGGAGGAAATGGTCCCTCGGGGTCGATTTGGCCATGCCAGGCCCCTTCCTTGAATGTAGACACAGAGCTCATGTTAATAGGTTTCTAGGCTTGAAAAACTCCTGGTCCTAATGGGAGGGTAGTCTTAAGTTTTGAAGCACTGTTTATGCCTGTCATGGGTCGGAGAGAGTGTATGGAATGATTTTTAGGTCGGCGAGAGCTTCAACTGTCAGCCCACCATAGAGTTCCGGAGATGCGTCAGGGCCGAGTTAGCGTCGGTGTAGGGCTGACCCCACTGTCTCACCTCGTCCTTCTCCTGTTGACCAACTTCGGCGACCTCAAAACTGGCCACAATAAGCTGTTTAAGCTCAATAGGAAGGGTGCTGAACAGTAAATTCTGTAACAAATACTGTATTATTGACACCTTCTCGCAGCGCTTCTCCTTATCTCTCCATTTTCATACCTTTGAAGTTACCGGTCTCAGGTCAATGACTGAGCCAAAATATCCTGGCAATGACGCATCAGGATTCGGAGCAAGAGGGAAAGCTTGAATTTTCAGATACAGCTACAGGTGATTCAGCCGTGTTAGTATTATTGAGGTATTTCGACTATGTTGAAGTCTCAATTTTATTTGGTACCTTGAATATGTCAGAGCAGCCAGCGTTTCTATGAGATTCTTGTGCCTTTCCAGATTAGCTATCTGCTTCTTAATTCGCTGTTGGGTATCTATATATGGAGAACGAGTTTCCTCTGATGGGACAAGCAAGTTGAGATAACCCACCAAAACATGGCAGTCCCCATACTGTTTGTTCCATGGAGATATTGCCTAGATGGTGTTCCACTTGGCGCTTGTCGGCAACAGAATTCTTCGCCTGGATGGTTACCAACTCAGCTTACTGTAGCTACAATCGAACCAATGCGAGATGCAAAAAAGTGCTCATAGTTGAGCGAGCGCCTTACAAGGCTCGGATCGCCTCGCTATATCTCGACTTATTTTGAAAATGCCTTCATCATGACATTCTAATCAACTTACATTGCTACCACGTCCTTATATTGTCCTGTCCAACAACCATGTATAATGACACCGCCAGCTAAACCTTCGACCGTGGGAAATCTACTCTGAGAGAAAAGCGCATCTACCTTTTCTTCGTAACGCACCTTATCGTCTATAGATACAAAAGGCCCAGACAATCTGTGAGGCCAGTGGCCATAATCGTGTAAAATACTGACCCCAGGCTGAATATGTCAGTATCCTCGGTGGACACCCAAGGTTTGCAAGGATCGAAGAACCCAGAATCTGGAAGGTGTCCACCATCTATGTCCCCACATGTAGAGCCACTGAAATCACTTAGGTAGAGATCGAGGATACTACGGTCATCTGTATGAAGGAGAAAGTTCGCAGGTCGTAAATCAGAGTGAATGACCCCATTTCCATGAAGATGTCGGATGGCTTCTGCAGCTTGCGTACGCCACTTCATACGCAAGGGTGTATCGATTGTATCATTGTGATGGTCGAGATAATCTCGCCAGTTGCCACGGTTGGCCTCAGTAAAGAGCAATCCAACAGGATCTTCAGAGTAGCCAAGGAAACTGAAACTAAATTAGTAAAGCTAGGAAATATGTCGTGATTGTCTATACGTTATTATATTAGCATGATGCTCGAGAATCCCAAGTATCTGCACCTCAACGTTGAAGCTGTGCCTGGTATCTCGTACAACTTATGAACCTCACAAATTGGACGATCCCACCACGAATACCGGGATATTTTAGGACAACACCAGGCCTGACACGTCCAACTATGCAGGTTGAGCCATAACCAAGAATCTTATCGACGGGAGGGTGATATTCTTCAAGCGCTTTGAGTCCACTAGAGACAGTTCTCGCAGATTCTTCGATCGTTATAGTAGCTTGGCGCTGTATCTTATAATACGATCAGCGGAGGAAGGATTGGTAGAATAGTACAGGCATACCTCCGCTTTTGTCAGAAGATCGCTCTCAGTAACTGGGTCTGTTGAGAGTTTTCCTTCTTGAATCCCTAAAAACAGTCGTATCATGCCCCAGAAACGATTGAGAAATCTTGGGGGTAGCAGTATTAAAATGGAGAATGGTCGGGAGTTCCAAATTCGACGCGCAATGGAGAACATTGTCGACGCATGCAAAGATGTGTCATAACGCGTTGAGGTACAAAGAGGGGGCTATTCAGCAAACTCATGAAGGCAAGAGTTTTGTGGCTCGGAGATCTCGAAACGAATTCTCAGCCTCTTTGATACTGAAACTACTAGAAAATATATATATATATTGGAAGCGATTAAGTGGCTCTATCTGCGTTAAGATTTTAAGTTACAGGACTTCTTTAGGCGTAGTAAATGTCAATCAAAGCCTGATTACATTATCGAAGGCAGCTCCGAGATTGTGTATATGTTGATGCAGAGCTTTAGGGAAATCACCCAAGACAGGGAAGTACACGAAGACAGGGAGGTTTACCAAGATACGGAAGTACACTAGGACAAAACAATCGGGACTGTCGGCCAGCATGATAGCTTTGAGCCCGTTTTAGGCAACTAACCTCTATCACGCATATGAGGATAATATTAATAATACTCTCGTTCAAGGAGCTTGCTAGAAGATTCAGAACCGAGAACCCGAAGAAAGCCCCAGCGTAAGGTTGTTCGCCTTGGCGTCCAGTGACGATATATAACCCGATGTGTGACTGTTGACTCCATAAACCACATCAACCCCTTCCTAAACATACTTCCTGAATCATTTCTCTCCAACAGTTTGGCTCTCGAAAACTAACCCGCGGCCTTGATCAAATCGAAAACAATAGCAATCCGAAATCGAGGCGCCCCTTTCTCTCGGTAGCAACTCATGAGTGAGAGTCAGCTCGTAAGGAGTTCGGAGGAGATGAAGAGGCTGTGAGGGGGGGTTGGGGGTGAGAAGAGAATTGTGATATTACAGATGCACATACTGAGACTGGACTAAAGTAGTATTTTATCTTGTTCCTGGGTCAGACTGCGCTCAAGTGGTGCAATTGTACATACACTCAGTGCACTACAAGCAGTACCAGCACGCCAGCACACCAGAAGCCGTGAATATTTGAATGCAGCAGGAAAAACCAGGCACGCTAAGCCAAGCAAAGGCTAAAGATCAGGGAAAAGAATCCAGGGAAATTACGGGAAATTGGAAGCAGAGCAATTTGAAGAGGCATTGGGGACGAGAATACCCTCACCCTCGAAAGGAAACCGTAAGGAAAGATCTTCCAACCCTTCAACCACGGCAGACGAAACATGATCAAGGTATGCGATCAGGACCATAACCTCGGTCTATAGAGAGCGGAAAGGCCCTGAGCACATCTTGCTCTCGCGATGAGCTTTGCGCATCGCGTCCCAAGCACTTCCGACCAATACTAAAGGAGACTTCCTCCAGAAGGTATGCTTTGCCTTGATGCAGTCAAATATCATAGTATACATCTCTAGCAAGGCGGTTCCAGCTTCTTCCTACCAGCAGCTGTACTAACAGCCTCTTCAATGACGTCGTGTGGTAGGTAGGGCTGGAAAATTTTCGCTGAAATTTCCTCGCCCCGCCCTCCAGATAATTGAGGTATCGCACACCCACAAATGGGTGACCCAACTGTATGATACCAAACTCCGCATGTCCTTTATACTCTTGTGTCGTTCAGGTGTCTTCGATGGAACTGTGTGCCAGTATGGGATCGTGCGATTGCTCAGCTCCTGGGTTGAACGTATTCGTATATGCCCGTGTATGCCCTCAACAGCAGGTCTTGAAATTTTCGAATTAAATTAAAGTGAAGTAGAGCAGTGGTCGACGAAGCTAATTATATTGTACCGCCTCCGCAGATTCCCATTTCCTGCTATCTGCCATCTGCGATGCAGATTGGGCGATGCAGAAGCACGTCGGTGTGCAGCCAGCAGCTATACGGTTGCGATGAAGGCAGGACTTCTAATTTTTCGAGGAACGAGCGACTGCGAGAATACCAAGCGGTCGACAATTTGGGGGGGAGTGGGGTTCGTATTGCAAATATAATTAGGTAATAAATATATTGTGCTCGAGTAGATCCCCCATGACGATAGGATTGTTTGCTGGGGGCAAAATTTCGTCATCTGGTAGGTCGTGGATCGCACAATGGTCCTTTTTCGAATTTTCGTCAGCGCCAGCAACGGTGAGCTCTGCTATCGAACAGCAGCGTCGACAATATTTTTAGAGGGTTGGAGAGAACAGTTAGTTGTTGGTCTTGAAGTTTGGTCGGTTTAGTTACAAGTCGAATTCTTCTTCACGTCTCTGGCAAGCCAAAGAACCGCAATGAAAAAAAGTGCCTGTCAGACGTCCATCAACACCCACCCAGTCCCAGCGACCGAAGTCAACCAAGAAAGGATCGAGATCATCACCACCCTCTATACAGCCGACAGCAAGCTGCCGACCGCCATCCTTGCGGACAGTTCGAGGGGAAAAGGCTTCACTCTTGGGCATCGAGGATCGGCTCATCGTCCAGGTTGGAGAATCTGTGGCTTTTTTGAGAAGCTCAGAAGAGGTCGTTTACTATAGAATAGATTCTATGACTGCGAAGAGGGTTAGCGAGGTATTAGAGAATGTTGGGGGTGCTGAACTCACAGTATTATCGACATGAAGAGAAAAGGGTTGAACTGCTCAAGAAACTTTTGTTTTATGCTTCCAGAATACGCTAGCGGCCGCCCCGCGCTAACAAAAACTAACCCGCATGTTGCCTTAATTGAAGCCTTAGGCCAAAACAGTCACCTGATATGGCTGTTCTGAAACCCAGCCTGGATTGGAAGTGGATTGGGGTGGATTCGGGATTCGGAATCTAGAATTTCACCTCTGCGACCATCATTTCTACTTCGTTACTGTACAGGTCTATTCGTTCGGACTTGAAGACTTCTAGTCAAGTTTTTTCGTGACACCGAATTATCTTAGGCTTGAGGGCGTTACGCCAGCTTTGGAGCAGTATCCCCCCTCAACGTCAAAACCACGCAGTATCACATATTCCCTAGAATCGGAATATTGTTCGAAACAGCCCTGCTATTCTTCCTTCTCAAGTTTTAGGAGCCGCTCTTGTGGATTGCAGTATCTACCGCCCTCTCAGCTTCTTTCTTGGAGAAGTTTATCAGCTGCTGCGAATTCATATTACTGTACCCGCACCGCATATCTCCAACCTCTCCTATCGCATTCAACACCTACGAATCTTGAACCGCAGAACGGTCTATTCTACTTGGGGGCTTTCAAGTCCTTTGGACCACTCAGGTCGTTTCAAGATTTCTTATCGTTTTGGAGCAGTTCCCAGGAGCTAGTTCCCAGATCCCCTATTTGAAAACCTTTCCTTCGTATTCTTGCAAATTGTTTATAATGCCGAGGATCTACATGCTCAAAAGTTCCCCCGAACATGTCATCATTCCTCTTTGCGGGGTTTCTTAAGAGAATCCACAGCACACAGAGTGAGTGTGGAAATTCAGGTCTGACTAATTATCCTCTGTATCCAAAAGCTGGAAGCAGCGCACTCGGTTAGGATCTAATATGACACATCTAAATCTGAATTTCGTCCAACCTTCCTTCCCCGAGATCTCAAATCTTCTCATATTTCTCTTGGATCTCCTCCGCTGCAGAAGCAGCAACCAGATATCCCTTTTTCAGAGGCCAGCCAAAGCACGATCACGAGAACTGGGTCTGCACCAACAATACCCCTCCAAGCACTGGACGGAAGTTATGTGTTGCGAGTTTCCTCGTGAGAGATGTTCAGAATATGCTATGTTGATTGTTTATATACTGTACCCCTCTAGAAAACGTTGTGGCCCGAGTGAATTCTTCAACGCTTCACATTTGTCAACCTATAGGGCCTCAGTTCCACTACCCTCTTCACTTCCTCGCTCCGAAAACACGATAAACCGACTCTCACAAAGCATTCATCTAAACTACAACCTTTGGGACTGGATCGTTATTCATTTCGTGTGTGTGATACGCATCCAAGTCTGTGTCGTAACTCATCCAAGTCTGTGTCGTAACTCATCCCACGCGCTTTGTTTCTCGACCCCAAGCTGGAATCCAATTCTCAACGAAAGAATCCAAATCCGAGCCCATCGAGTCTCCTAGTTTTAAAAGGCGAATCCCATGCCGCTCCTTCGCATCATACTCATTCATTACTCGAGTAAATGCCCACAAATTATGCAAATCCCCAGTTATCATATGCCAACCCAGGCCTGAACGCCATGCCTTTCCCCGAATCTAACTCAAGGTTTGATAACGACAGGTGTGCCTTCAGGCCCAGCCACAGATGTAGGAGTATCAAAGTACTTGCCTTCTCTCACATCTGCATTCTCCTCGAGCGATGTCCTGCCCTCGAGCATAATCCCGCCCTCACTCTTCTGCCTCCCCACCGGAGCTTCATACGGATACATGGCAAACCAACCGCCCATTTCCCAACTCGCTCTTCCATACAACAACTGCCTCCTAATCTTCTCATCTACCACGGCGCGGATAATCAGTTCCAAGCGTTCAAAATTAATGGGCTTGAGGATCCAGCCGTCAAATCCGGCTTCCAGGTATTCATTCCGGTTTGGCTCAGTCAGGGATGCGGAAACGGCGATGATGGGGATGCGGCCGTAGGGATGGGCAAGGGGGAAGAGGCGTGGTGAGTGGTGTTCATACGCGCGGATTAGGCGGGTTGAACCGATGCCGTCGCAGAGTGGCATCTGGGTTTTGTTAGACTTGCTTGAGGGAAAGGGGATAAGAACATACCTGGATATCCATCAATATCACATCAAAGTTGTTGCTGTCTTCTCTGAAGGCTTGGGCACATGCCAGACCATCAAATGCGACCTGAGTATTATGACCCCTCCTTGACAGCCTTGTCTCCAACAAACGACTGTTCAGCGGATTGTCCTCTGCTATCAGAATGCTAGCTTTCAGTTGATCTCGTAACACGGAATCATAAGCTAGTGGACCAGTTGAGGGATCGAAAAGGGGCATTTGGGTGTGTCCTACCGCGTTGGCTACTGAGGCGAGAAGGCCTGGACTCGGGCCTATGGATGAACCATTACTGTTGACAACCCCCTTAGGACGGAGATTGATTATCATATCAGCAGACACAGAACGCTTCAGGATACCCGGAGGCATAGATATCGGATTGATACCGGAAGTGACATCAGGAGTCAACGTCGGTAGTGTTGGTAGCGAGTGTTCGCTCATCGTTTCAGCATTTCTCAGGCTGTCTGTCTTGGGTTTTCCGAATGGAAGCCTGAGTGATACTGCTGTACCTTGGCCAGGTTCAGATGCGATGGAAATCTGGCCACGGTAGAGGCGAACGAATCGGGCTGTCATGGCGAGACCGAGACCGAGTGCCAATCGCTTGGGTTTCGCTCCGTCTTCGTACAAGCCTGAAGCTTGGTTCTCTTCGTCATCTAGAACTTGCTCGAATTCTTGGAAGAGGAGATCTAGTTCTTCTTCGGACATGCCAGCTCCATCATCGATGAACGTCATTTCGACGAGAGTATCTGATTCAGTGCTGCTTACATAATTTACTAGGAGCTGTCAGTCAAAATTCATTGTTCAAAGAACCCCGATAGAAGTGTAGTGTGTTAAGCGATTCCAAGAGCAGATAGTTGCTGTTCCTAGGAAGTATGTCTCTTTCAATTGAGAGACGAGGAGGGGAAATCAGGGGTTCTTACATTGCACCACAACACTCCCACCCTTCGAATGCTCAATAGCATTCGTCAGCAAATTCAAAATAACCTGTCTCAATGCAGACGGGTCACATCTCACAATACTCGGCACCATCGCATCCTCCTCCAGCACAACATCCAAATTCTCTCTCATAGAGCCCGATTTGAACGAAACAATAACTTCGACAACCATCTGTTTCAGATCAATGTTATCTTCATGAGTATTAAATTCCGATTCCTCGGCTTCTGTGAGATTCAGAAGATCGTTAACCTGGAAGACCAGTGATTTGGATGCTTGGAGAGAACGTTGGAGATGTTGACGTGCTCGTTCGTCAAGTACTTCTTCGAGGGCAACCTCAAGGTAGTTGATGATGCTATTCAGAGGTGTTCGAACTAGAAATGTCAGCACAAATAAAATTATATTGATATTCCTGTGGCACTCTAACCTTCGTGACCAGCATTCCGGATCAGAAGTCGAGTCATGCGGTTCCTCTGCACGATTGCCTCTTTTTGTCGCTGTTAAAAATATTAGTGTTTTCTTCTCTGCAAATGTGCGATATTTTGCAGGTGGTGAATGCATGTAGAGATACGAACCCAAACCTCGATAAATCTTCCATACAGCGTACTTAGTACCGCAGCCGACTCGACTACTCAAAGTTAGCCCCCCTCAACTGAAATCATACAATAAACACACCCTGATCCTCAGCCCATTCTCGACTCCTCCCCACAACATTCTCACTCCACATACGAAAACTATTTCTTGGCTCTAAATAATTCCCTTTTTTCGGCTTGTTTTTCTCATACGGATTCCCCGCCCACTTGACTTCCTGTATCTGACCCTTCCTGAAAAACACCAAGAAGTCCGATGATGTAAGAGAAAGAGGCACGACCAGCAAGCCTGCTATCGTGATGAATCCAGGTTTGTAATTTATATCGCTTAGGTCTTTCGTAACGTTGTTAGTGGCGTAGATCTCTCGGAAATTTCTCTGCCTTATATATTGCAAGAGCATGATGGCTTCATTGTAGGCGAATAATTTGCCGATGGTCCTTGCCTCCCCCTTGATAGCCAGAAATCCAAAATCGGCCCCAAACATATTCAAAAGTTCTCCAGAAGAAGCGGCGATGTAAGTCGAAGGAGATCGTTTCGGCGGTGCGTTCGAAAGCGGCTTTCGGGCTCTGATCCGGTTTGAATAGATCAGCTTCTCAATATTGGTGCTGGCTAGATCTCCCAACGCTCGACAGAGCTCCCGTACAGGAAGGGCCACACGCATTCCAGCTCCATAACCATGGCAACTTATCAGACCCCAAAGTTTGTTGTCAACCATCAAAGAGATTGACATGGAAGCTCGCACTCCCATGTTTTCCAGGTATTTGATGTGGATGGGAGAAATCGCTCGGAGATATGAATGAGTAAGATCAAGAGGAATGGCTGCGTCTTCCCTGCTCCTACAGACCAGTCTTGATGTGGGCTGATCTCGGTCGTACAGTACGCGGATCTTGTTTATCAAATACAAGTCGCGGGCTTGTTTGGGGATATCTGATGCCGGGAACTTCAAACCTCGGTAGATATCCGACGACGCTCTTGGATCTAAGATCTCGCTGACAATGGTTCCGGAAAGTGCCTCATCAAACTGGTAGACCATAACCCGATGAAAACTGGTCAGTTCATAGACCAGTCCCACAATGATATCTAGGAGGGATTCTAGTGTCGCAGCAGCTGATAGCTGGGTCTGTATTTCACACAGAACATGAAATAACTCCATCGATCCTATTTGGCGTGAGGCTTCTCGGGCAACCTGAACTGCGTGAAGGGGCTTCGATCTGGGAGTCATCGATAGAATTCTTTCCTCAGCCGAACACTCATTGTTTCCAGTCTCAACTGGAGTTTCCGGAAAGCCGTCATCGGGAGGATGCTGTGGATTAAACACAGCTTTCGCTCGCTCAAACTCGCAAATAATCAAATTCGACGCTTCGTTCCAGTGCATTGCAATGAAGCAACTCAGTGGAGCTCCCACCAGAGTGGTTAGTGAAAGCGAGAAGACATCAGGATTCGTGCTGCTTGACGTCAACTTCTGGTCTCTGATCCCATCAACTCGTATTCTGAACTCTTTCTTGTCATGGTTGGTAATTAAATCAGTGAAGCAATGAAGGCCAAACAATGCCTCGGGTTCAAGCCCACATATGCTTCGAGAGTTCTCACTGGCTACCCGAACGAGGAATCGCCCTTTGACATCTTCTCTGACTGCAATCAAAACCCCAAAACTCTGAATTGCTCCTGGAATATGAATTCTAGGACAACTTTAGTTCATGTGGTCGATTCCGGCCTTGGCGGACTCACGGCTCATCCTCACATCTGTAAATCTTATGCTCGGGACTTGACCAGGCGGGATCTGCGTCCTTGTTGTGAAAGCCGTAGGTATTCGAAACAAATCGGCCGCCTTCTACATTCTCTGTTCCCATAGAGATTGATGTGTAAACATTCGGAGGATCTTTCAACGCCTCGGGGTGCGGCTCTTGTTCCGGCCGAAGTCGTGAGGGAATGGCATCTGGAGAATGTTCATCTGAAGGTCTCCCATCTTGGGCTTGGGCAGACTCCTGTTCGACTTCCTGAGCTTCGGGTGCAATCTGGGAAATTCTATTTGCGCCTGAAGCTGTTAGCAAGCTAGGTAGATAGGCTGTGATTTACATCCACCAAGTGCTCACCTTTTCCATGCCCTTGTATCCGAATTGGAAAGACTCTTGCGACTTTGAATGCCTTGGATTGCCTTTCCCTAGACATTATCGGTGCTAACCGGCTGAAGAAGAGTGCAACAGCTCTTTCTCTGTGTCTTCGATTTATGTGAATCGGCGGTGAAGGAGTAACATCAGGTCATTGTCTGCTGGAACTCGCTTTGCCTGGTGGATTCTGGGAAACCTCGGGATTTCGAAGCTTTGGTGTGCTGTAATCTTACATTCGAAGAGAAAATAACTCGATTTGGGTTATTCTAGAAATAATGACAAGAGCTGTAATGCTGCAAAACCGAAAATTGGCAGAAAGATGCAAACGGTGTGGAGCAGCTGTCAGGCAAACTGAATCTCGATTGTCCATGCAGCAGTTGAGAGTTGATGCCGTATGGGCATTCTGGTGGTACAAACATCGCGCAGCAGAAAGCCGTGCTTAGTAGTGGGTAGTGGGCCACCAGCCACGCAGGCGCAGGTTAGGGGACTGCAGCGGATCATTCATGTTGTTGACCAAGTCCAAGTCCAAGTCCAAGAACAAGAACAAGAACAAGAACAAGAACAGGAATATAAGAACAGCCCTTAAGGCCCAAGATATGGAAGGACCCAGGCACCTAACTCGTACTTCGTACGTAAAGTTCTACATCTTTGTAAACGCAGCAGTGAAGTTTAAAGATGCTCCGCCCAGACCAGGCTCTATCTATATGCACCACTCGGGTAACAGCTCAGCTTGAGCCTGGGACGACTAGGAACTCGGTATATGTACCTAGTAGCTTTTACCAGGCTTTGATGCTGGAAGAAGTGACAAATTCGAGATGAAAGCCATATAGTAATCTTACAAGTACTTAGTGAATGCAAGGGCTGCCCATCGAAAACAAGCACTTAAAACTGCCTCCTCTTTTAGAGATCCGACCTGATCTTACATTAGAGGTACTTTGTCACAGGCGTGAAGCTCTTCACTGCCTCAACATACAGTATGTACTGTACTGTACTGTACTGTACTTCGTACTGTGTGAACATTGAGGTACCAACCTCCCCGCACTGCTGGGCCCTGCCCCTCTTGTTCAAATTGTACTGTACATGTACAATTATTTCCACCACCCGGTGGCCCTGTTAGATTCGGGGACCCTGATCGCCCAGAGCACGCCACTCCAACCGGATTACAACAACGGCATCTGGCCGGGAGGGCTTTTGGAGTGTTCGATGCTGATCGCAACACACATCTTTTCCCATCTAAGAACTGGAACAAAAGAAAATATAAATCATACATAACGAATCAAGCCCATGAAGATCCACATCCTCGGCTCGCTTTCTCATGTAGAAACATGCACATGAGATCTTATGCGCTCGCCACTTCACGCCCGCCCACCTTCGGGAACCAACTTTTTCCTCTGATTCCACTATTCCCATGCCCAAACTAACGAGGTAAAGGTCTAGCCTCTGTTGAGTGCCTTGGGGATTGGCTCCTAACCCCCGGTGATGGATGATTGATACAGTAACTTCGTAAGAGCGTTACGAAGATTCTCCTGCCTGAAGCTCCCGAAATCCGCTGCTAATGATTCAAGCATAGACGATGGCTGAGTCCGGGAATGTATCTCATATTTCCGTTACTCAATATCTGCTTTCGATCTCTCGAGGTACAGTACTGTACGTCAAGCGGTCGAAAGCATATCCATGTATGTCGCCGCATGAGATTGGGTCTCGCTGAGCGCAAGGAATAATGGATAAAGGAGAGGAAAAGGTAGGCGAAGATATTCGGAGGAATTTCGTTTCTTGAGGTACCACATTGTCGATGTACTTGACTTGGCCATGCATTCTAACGCCGCGGCCCCTCATGCGGTAGAACCTTGGAAGCAGCGGTGACTGTGCGTCCCCCGGATCACCATCTTGTCGGAGTTCGTAGGAACAGCTAGCAGAGTTCAACTGATCTCCAACCTAGGAGCACAAGGCCTGATCTTCTGCTACACATTTAACCATCAGCGGTCGGGATACACTTCTTAAATTCTTCGTATTAAAGAAATCCCCTCACGACCTGAGAACGGCGCGTACAATGACCTGGCAGAACTCGACTATCGGTGAGCCATTGGCAGGTCGAGAAAACTGAGATGGCCAGTCGCCGATTTGGGAGGTATTTGATGATCGCGCGAATTTGATTGAGGCTTCTGAATCGTGACGAGTATCTGAGAATTCAAGCATCACAGTCAAAGTCAGAGGCTGTGTTGGCTGTTCTCATCAAATGTTAAGACTCTGAAAACATTGTCTTGGGAGTACGAAATTGTGAGGTTATTTCGAGGTGAAGCAAAGGATTCGAGTAGTAAACGGCAACTTGGATACAGCAAACTCACAAAGCAATTCAAAATTCCCACTGCCTAGCGTATCTATTACACGCATATACTATTTATAAAGACTTACGACCAACTATTGAGTGAGACTGCTTCATATCCTAATGGCAAGTGCCACCTACGACCGTCTGTCTCATCGCAAATACTTCCGACGTTTCTATTCTCCAGACTGGAACTATTGCATATTCTATAGACTAGAATACTTCAACCACCGGAAGGTGTCTCTTCATTCCTAAATAGTGACCGTCGGCGACGGAGCACCCTCCAAGCGAGAGCAAAAAGGGGGAAGGGAGGCTCAACTTCTAACTTGCGATAAAACTCCTCCAACCCCTTCACACTTCCCCAGTCTGAACCCACGTTGCTGTTGCATCGGCGTACCTTTCAAAAACTAGCAATCGCTAGACCAAAATATACTGTAAAAGTACGTACATCCCCTCCCTACCTTTCCAGTACGTATAAAACGCTACTACACCACTAGAATTATATCACACGCTTCTTCATTTACAATCTTTCTTTTGAATTTGCTAGTCTGAGAGTGGCTGTGGCCGGTATTGTACTGGCAAAGACTAGTGAGAAACAAATCAAGCCGAGAGGAGAAGTGAAACCGAAAGCGAGGAAAAACGAGATATCTTGCTCAAAAGAGCAATGGTTTAGTAACAACAACCATATCTCGCACTTTACACCTCAGATCATTCTTATCTTTTCGCAAACCGCCTATTCCCTCCCATCTCAACACTCCTGCCCCCTCTCTGCTCAAGTCTATCCTCGAAGCCCTCTCTCGAAGTCCAATGTAGCATCTACAATTGGGATCCGAAAGGGCTCAATAGAAACTGTTTCGTTTCTATTTTGGCTCGCTGAGCCATCTCAAGTCAGCACCAGCCACCCCCAATCTCACACAGTACCCTCCCACCTCTCATCATCTTTGTTGCACATCGCGCCTCACCATCGGCGATCACTCCACTCTCATCCAATCTCCTATCCTATCCCATCCCATCCCCAAACAGCGGTCCCCAACACGCCTCAAGAAAACCACCTCCTCCATGCAACAACGACCACCCGCACCACCGGACAGGAGCCCAACCAAGACAGCAAAGGGGTCTGACCAGCGCGCAAAAGGCACCTACTCCTTGCCACAAAGACTATATCCCATGTCGCGATTGTGACATCACAGGAAAAGAACAATAGATAGGTAGCCGAAGCGAGAAAATCAGAAAATGCTGCAGGAAGCTGCATGCCGGGTCCCGGCAAGCCCGATACGCGGGGACGCAGCTGCGTTGGGTGGTAGCGATGCCCATTGGGATTCGAGGCTGGTGGTTGTTAGACGACGATCGGATGGCGTTTTCACGCATTCATTCTGGAGTGTGAGATCTTCTTGTTGGGAGCTGGAAATACTGGGTGACCTGAAAGTCAACCAATTGGAAGTATCTCGCCGAGTGGTGCTGTACTTCGTACTGCCTGTCATGAAGTCATTCATTCATAAAAACTCAGTCAATCATACACGGGTATACCTACTCCCTATTTGCACCTTCAAAACCAACCCTTCCAATCTCAGTGCTTACCCACCATCCTAACCCTCACCCCACCCCAAGAACACATAGTCAAGCTCAACTGCTCACACCATTCCTCCGTCCTTCCATTCACACTCTCCGCCTCCAAACCCCCAAACTCCTGCACTAGCCTCACAACCGCATAACTCGCTTCCGTTAGAGCAAACTGCTGCCCAACACAGATCCTCTGTCCGCCATTGAAAGGTAAATATGCCCAGCCAGGTCGGAGTCCTTCCTCGGATGCCCAGCGCTCAGGACGGAAGACTGAGGCGTCGGGGCCATAGATATCGGGACGGCGGTGCATTACATAAGTTGAATAGGCGCAGATGGAGCCCGCGGGAATAAAGATGGGGGAGAGGCCGAGGGGACCGCCGCCTCTGGGGAGGATGGTGTCGCGGATGGCCCAGCGGGCGTTGCCGGGGACGACGGGGTAGAGTCGTAAGGCTGAGGGATGTGTTAGCAAGTCGTATTTTGAGTAGGAGTGGAGGGGACGAACATTCATTGAGGATGTATTTGAGATACTTCATGTCTTTCAACGTTTCGTAACTCGGCTTCGCTCCACCAAGCTCATTAACCTCAGCCCTAAGCTTCTCCCAGATATCTGCTCTGCGAGCCAGGACATGGAATGTGTTACTAAGAAGGCTAGCTGTGGTATCTCGTCCGGCAAGAAGGATGTTGACAAGTTCGTTCCGGAGCTGTGTGGGATCTCGAGTTGACTTGACCATTTCTGAGAGGAAGGTGTATCGCTCTGGTGCTGCCGGGACCTCTTTCTCAACCAAGCTTGGTGCAGACTTTGCGAGAGCTCTCAACACGATCTTGTCCACGAATCGATGAACGATCTTGCAAGCCTTTGAAAAATCTTTGTCTAGACGGAATTGTACAAGCCAGCCAAGCCGAGTTCGGTTGCTTAATCTCCCCTGAGCAAGGTCCCAAGCATCATTGAATTCATCCTCAACAGAGCCTTCCCTACTAGTAAGTGAGTGAACAGACTCCCCTAGCAAGAACTCCGTAGCAGAATCAAGCGTTAACTGAAAGAACAAAGGCTGCAGATCAACCACACTCCCATCTTTCGGGATCTTGGCAATGAATCTCTCAATGTGCGATTCGAACATATTCAGATCAGCGACCTGAGCGCGAGTGAAGTTCGGTCTAACAAGAGACTAAGTCGTATGTTAGCAAGGGTCTTGATATGCGGGGACAGGTACCTACGCGGGAGTGCTCCCATTTCGCGCCATCTTTCTATTCTCAGCTCGAGACTGTCTCACGAAAGCGGACGACTCACCAGTGGTGAAGATTCCTTCTCCCAGAAGGGGCCCAAAGGCCCTCAATCTCTGTCCCAACGAAAAATCCTTGAAGTTTGTTGCAAGCATAGTTTTGACATTTTCCGGATCCGCTGTGTTGTAGAAGGTCTGGGAATCATTTAGCAGCAGTTACGTTTTAGTCTGGCGGCGTGTGTACTTGACCCATCATGCGAGCGGACCACGTCAGGCCGTACTTGTCATATCTCTGCTTCCCTACACTTAGAATATTTCGGTCCTTTGATGCTTGGATTTGTGTTTTATAAAGACCATATCCTATCCAGCGTTCGGATTGCGGGATCTGGGGACAGGGTTGGCAGCCATGTTGTTGTTTGAAGCGGTGTCTTTGGATTGCTCCTATCGTCTTCAAAATCAGGAAGAAAGAGACAATCAAACCCCCGGCGGCGTAATAAGTCATATACTCCATCATGTAATGGTTATGTTTTTTGAGGGGAGCAAGGAAGCAACGAGGGTTGTAAGAAGGACAATGGAAAGGACAAGAAACAAGCTAAACGCAATCTCGATCTGGAATCGCCGGGGCAGGGTCGGTCCCAGGGCTGAGACTCTCGGAGCTGACGGTATCACTTGGAAGCCCTTGAACCTAAATATAAAGACAGGAAAGACAGACGTTCCTCCACCTTGAACGGGAAATGGTGAAGCTCCTTGTCGGTCAAGAACAAACAATGGGCGAATGACCCAGGATAAAGCGACCAACCTTACGAAGCTAACCTTGCTTCAGCCAGTGAAACACGTGAGGCTAGACGTTGACAACGCGCTTGCGCTGCTTTGCCTTCCTTGCTTGCTCATTTGCCAACATGGATGGGATTGGGATATGCTGAAGAAGGTCAAGGTCATTGATGTGACCAACTACTTCTGGGCGTGGCAATTGACTATGGATGCGCAGTTCAAGTGTCTCTGGTCGTCTCATTGGATATCGTACGAGGGCGGTGAGTCCGGAGCGAGCACGGCCATGGGGTGATTCGTTCCGTCGACTAATTCTGCCATGTAAATACAGTAACTTTGCACGACCCAAAGCCTCTCTTCCTTTTCGATGAGTAAGAATTCGGATAGATATCGACGTAAGATTTGAAATTTGGTATTTGCCCGAGGCTCAAAACCTTAGCGGGTAAGTCAAGCGCCGCATCCTTGACAGCTTGGTCTGCCCAGCCCTTCATGGGGCTATTTCTCACATGCCCCTTCGACTCCAACTCAGGGGAGTCTCGCTTAGGGCCAACATTGGGCCAAAGGCAATGGATGACTAATAAATTCGTAAGCAAAAGTTGAGACGAGAAATTCCGTGTATGCTCGATCAGGCGGCTGAACAACGTTCTCTTGCACATTGATCATAATAAATATAATATAACGGGTACGACATCGACATATATCGTCATATCAGGGGGTACTATGTCGTTTTTTCTGTTGTTCTTAGTCTAGTACTCTACATCCATTCAGCATCCCTTGTTTCAGAGATGCTGGACGTTGGTTGACACCAATGGGTTATCTTAGTGATATATCTCATCGTGAGCGAAAGGCAGCATATCAACATCTCCACGCCGATACTTGAGCAGATTTATGGTTATAGGTTTTTGTTACTTTATTAATTTTCGTTTACGTCGTAGCTTCTCTAAGTTGGGTCCTTCTAGTCTTTCAGAATGTTCTTCTGCCTCCAGATCCTCTTTCGTGTATGGTTCTCGATACGCCATGAAGTAAGTGTGCGTGGTGGTCGGCTATGCTGGCTAACTGTGAACAGTTGAAGTGAGTTGTCACCTGCGGCCGTTCTTCTTGCGATCCCTCTTACAGTGGTGTTTCATTCACAATGTTGAGATTGATTAAGAAAAATTATTCAATGTTGTTTATCAAATGTTGCTTTGCATAACTATAGACACCCTCCAAAAACATATTACAGTAGCATATAAATACGTGCTGAAGATTCTGTCATGACTCGTAAACCTACATTTAGGGTGCAAGTCACATCAGGCGGTGACAACGCATATGGCGCAGGCTCAGCTCGTGTGACGCCTTATTAACAAGGATATACACCAAAATCGGCATATGCCCAATCGATTTCCTCCACTATTGCAGATAAAATAGAATTTTGGGTGGCTCTGAGGCTCTGGGTCTCGCTCCTGGAATCGAGGCCACAAGGCTTTTTTGATCTCGCTTATGCAGGACATGTCGTCGTTGCGTTTTGGTCGTGTGAAGTTTTCAGTTTCTTGCGTACTTCCTTGATATTTTCAGGAGTTCGTCACATCGTGTTGAACTAATAACTATCAAATTTCGTCGACACTTCTGGCAGAACTATGGACGTCGTGAGGTTATGCGCTTCCTGTAGTCAAATCAATTTCGAGGCGTTGAGAAACCCGTTGATGTCCGACCTGCCTGCATTCAGAGAAGGCCGAGCTGATTCGAGTCGTCATCCCTTCAAGGATAAGCGGGACGATGCCCATAAACCAACCCCACTCGGTACGCTCAAAGATATACTTAAGAGAGGCTCCACTTGCCAACTCTGTCAGCTTATTGGCGATCTAATCTCTCGCTGCAATGCTGTACGCCACCCTGATCTCAGGATAGATGAGAATGAGATTTGTCAAGCGGAGACGTCTTTCTTCGGCGTCTACCGAGATCCAACTAGGAAGAACTATTGGATTCGTCGGCTTTCTATATTCGTGAATGACAATTATTATGTTGTTGGAAGTCCCAGGCGAAGCATGTACTTTGCTTTTCAGGCCTGCGACTTTGGCGCAACAACCGTCCACGTCGACAATCAATTTGCGGATCCTCGATCTAGTATAGACATGATGGCCTTTGGAGGTCGCCAGCGACCTCTTCAAGTGAATATCGGATGGATACGTCGCTGGATAGAGCTTTGTCACACGTATCATGGTGCTGAATGTGAGAAGCCAGATATCAACCCGAGCGGCAACAAGTCCACCCTCATTCGCTTTGTCGATGTACAGCATAGGTGTATTGTCACTAAAGCCGATGTCCAAATCTCAGACTGTCGATACGTTGCACTCAGCTATGTGTGGGGCGGACCACAAGAGTTCAAGCTTGAAACTTCCAATGCGGACAGACTAGCAAGACACGGTTCGCTGTGTAATGGGACTCTACCTCAGACGATTGAAGACGCTATGCTCTTGACACAGTCGCTGGAATTACAGTACATTTGGATTGATGCGTTGTGTATTATCCAGGACGACGATGCAGATAAAGAAGTTCAGGTAGCAGCCATGAGCCAGATATATGGCTTTTCGTTTATAACGCTCGTGGCAGCATCGGCAGCAAGCGTCCATGGCGGTCTCCCTGGCCTTCGCAAGGGAAGCCGCTCAGCCGAGCAAAAGGAGGTGGTGGTTGTACCTGCTACCAACGCGGATGGCAATAGTAAAGCGTTGGCAGGTCTGTCCCTCATGACAACGCTGCAACCTGTTAGCAGTATTACAGATCATTACTTGAATCAGACAGTCTGGAATAGCCGTGGGTGGACGATGCAGGAGCGTGCATTGTCCCGTCGAGTCCTGATCTTTACACATGAGCAGGTGTATTGGGTCTGTAGGGAAGCTACTTTCTGCGAAGAGTCGTACTTTGAGAACGACCTGCTTCGATTCAACCGGTTCCATGACGGTGCCGTCGAGCAGACTCTACATCACTCGTTTCGAAATTTCTATGAGCCCGAGAATGAGGAGCTACGCGTTTGGAAAGTCTATCAAAGACTTGTGGCAGGCTATACTCGAAGAACCTTCTCCTTTCAGGGAGACGCTTTTGCCGCTTTTCTAGCTATCCTCCAAGGCTTGTCAAATCTCTCAGGTGAATTCATCTGGGGCTTGCCGCGTTCTCATTTTGAGCAGAGCCTAGTCTGGAATTCCTTCACTAAACAGCGGCGCAGAGAAGAACTTTCCACTCTGCCAATGACTTCGAAAAAAGTGAGGGTCCCTTTTCCTAGCTGGTCGTGGATGGGTTGGATTGGCGAGACGTTCATCAGAATAGGAGACGAGCTTTTTGATTCAGACTCAGGGTGAGTAATGATCTTTGTCAGATTTCCGCAAAAGAACTTTCACTTATTCTGGTACCTAGCGAGATTCCTGAGATTATCTGCTTCGAACATAATCATGCCCCTTTCCGCCTTGAACAAGTCAGGCAGACAAGGGCAGCGTATGAGTCTAGCGTAGGCCAGAGCCGTTCCGACTGGAAAATGACTGACGGCCAACCTGTTACTATCGCTGATCTCACAGTCGAGCACCCACAGCTATATCCTACTGAATTACAACAGACTCCCGAGATGCAAGTAATTTTCTTCTGGACAAGCAGTGTATTTTTCACTGTATCACCCTCAAAAAATCATTCCGATTCTCATTCCGAAATTAGCGACTCCAAAGGCAATGTGGTAGGGTCTGTCAGAAACATGACAATAAACAATGGCACACGTGGGCATAACAAACCTCAGCTATGCGAGTTTATTGTAATAGCTAGTCGGAGAAACCGGTTCACGAAGCCAACTTTGCTAGTCCTTCAGATAGAGTGGCGAAACAGCTTCGCATATCGTGTTAACTATGCGGAAATAGCTGAAGATGTATGGCTTCAAGAGTTATATACTTGGAAACTTATTCCATTACAATAGCACTTTCGATACAATTTCATAAAACTCATAAGTCTGCAACTCAAACTAAACATTATTTTGCTTGTTTTCTGGGGGCCCTAGTAGATTACACGAAGCAAAGCCAAGTTGATCTCTGTGGTATATAAGTCTCTCTTCTATGCGGAGTAGGCTTTGGTTTATACTCTAAGCGCTCTTGCCAAATTCTCTATTTCAAACGGCAAATAAAAATAACGTGAGTCTTAGCCAGTGTGATTAATCGACTTCGTCGGGGTTGGGTTGGACAGGTATTATATACTAAGTTATAGTAGAAGAGTAAGGCTTTAATCTTGTTAAAGTGTTACTAATTAGGTGATTAATTTGAGTTAAGCACAAAGCTCTTATCTAGAGAGGAAACCCCTTAGCTTATATAGGCCCTTTATACTCCGTGAACAGCTAGATAGTTATAATAGTTTAGCTATCTAATTATCTTAACTATTTATTACTTAATATATTCGAATAATTAAAATTAAAACTGCCGCAGATCAGCTTACCGCCTAAACCCCTGTCTATGGCCTTCGTACCGGAGCAATTATGCAGCCTCAGGCTGCACTTGTGCAACTGGCTTGCCTGCTCACTTTGGTATCTTCCTCTAACTATCAAGCAGCCATGAATACTTTCAGAAGCTGGAGCGAGATCTACCCCGACGGGTCTGATTTCAAAGCACACATTCTCGAGATACAGGAATTTGCGACTCCCAGAGTGAAATCGCTCCAATGGGCGCAGAACTTACGATTCCTGACTCCGTTCGAACAGGCAAATCCTGATCGAGATGCCGACTGGAGTGACGATGAAGGACTATCGTGTGATCGATGCCGTAGTTATCCATATTTCAACTCTCCGAATCCGCAACAATCAACAGTGACGGCGCTCCGCTTAACGCAACCAGGCGAGGTGAAAGGCTGTGATCATTACATTGCCGTGTCGTACTGCTGGAGACAACCTAAAACTCAGAATATCTCCGAGACTCATGATGATCGATCGTACACAATCTACACTAGAGTCACGAGCACTACAAGAGATAGTCGGCCGAACAAAGTACCAAAAGCGATTCTAGATAGGGCAATCGCATACGCTTCCTTCTATGGCATTCGTTTTATTTGGATCGACCAGGAATGTATCGAGCAGGACAACCGACTGGATCAAGAAGTTGGAATACAGTCTATGGATTTGGTTTACGAGCGCTCTGCCGCGCCTGTAGGAATTCTACAGACCTTCCTTGGCTCGCAATGGCAGCTCGATATATTATGGTTTCTACATGAAAATAAGGATCTTGATTACGACCAAGCCAAGCGAGCGATACAGCTCCTCGAGCATATATCAGAAGACCCATGGTTTTCAAGAGCTTGGATACTGCAAGAATCAACATCAGCTGGAGATTGTATAGATTTGTTGATTAGATACGACCCGTCATTATCTATTCCTGAGCTCTGGGGGGACATTTCGGGTGAGATTGAATTACAATTTGAAGAGCTTCTGAGACTTCACCATTCTGCAGTTGAGCAACTGTCTCGTCATCATTTTGGTCCCGCTGCCATTAGTATCGCAGAGCATATGGATCATGTGGGCGATAAATTAGTTGAGCATAGAGGCAACGTTGACGAGTTTGTGGATTATATCAACGAAGGGGATATTTTAATGACACGTCTTGAAAAGGTCATGGAACGCATACTTCTCCACACCCCATACGACTACTGGAACACGAGAATACCAACACACCGAACTGCCTGCAATGCTTCCTTGGCAAGCATGTACCTTCGCCAATGTTTTAATAGTAAACCAATGGATCGATCTGCTATACTGGCGAATATGTGTCAATATCCAATTCGCATTGATACGACTATGGTACAAGGTAACAAATATCCTTTGGAAACATGTCTCTTCATTCAAGCAATCCTCAATGGGGATCTGTCTTTTCTCGTTGGGCTCAAGAAGGAAGCGTGGCATGAATTACCTTCCAAGCGTGACGGCTTCTCCTGGCTACCACCAATTATGACAAACCTTGATCCAAAGCAATCCGAATCGTGGGTAGAAGGGATCCAACCCTTTCGTTTGTTAAATCACCAGATCACTACGGATGGCCTAAGTCTTTTAGGCTTTTTGTGGACGATAGATGAAATGGTCGATGTCACGGATCTGCAGGCGAAGTTCTCACCACGATTTAAAGAACTTTCTCAGTCTCAAATCAAAAAATGGATGGAAGTTGAAAGTGAGATGGAGCAATGGCAAGAATTCAAAGACTCGGGACTTCCAGTACCAAAGTTTTCCAGAATGGAAAACTTAGTGACTGCATCACAAAATTTGAGCAGATGGGAAGACGAGCCTCTGTTCGAGGAGCTGTGCTGCGAAGTCGTCTGGTCAATTCTTCAGAAACTCGTGGAGCAAGGTCTCAACATGCTTGCGGATGCAATTTGGCACTTTTTCAGAGCAAAGGTCCGCCTCTTTACTTCCGCGGAATGGGATTCAATCACAGAAAGATACGATGCTCAAAAGTATGGGCCCACAATTCTTGACGAGTGGATAGAAGAGAATATTGACCTTGAAGCACGCACACTTCCAGACTCTTGTGCACACGCCCTGCAGCTACATGATGACCTCAAGAACCTAATGAGAGGTCGTACGACCCATCCGTTCAGTGGCCGTAACGGGCATCAAGTCATGCAAATAAATACATGGTTTGTTGAGCGAGTTCTAGAGAAAGGCTACTTTTACTATGGACATCTGACAGGTCAAGAAGGAGATGGACCTCTGGCTGTATTTGACGTGAACAAGCCTACGCAAGTCTTACTACCATACAGTAGAGGAATGGACGAGTTTGGCGTTGAATGGAACGGCACATTACCCGCAATGCAAACGAAGAGAATTGCGTGGGTGATAGAGGAGATTTGTAAGGGAGACATGGAGGAAGTAAAGGGGGGGCAAGATGACTTCCGTAGCTTCGCATCTAAGGGAATGGTGGCAGGAATATGGAAGCTAGGAGACAGAGAACCTAGACGCTACAATCTTTGTTAACTTCATAGATAAACTAACTAATCACAAACTCTTTCTCGTAAATACATAAAGCACCAAGTTGTTCATTAGCTTTTGTAAGCCCAGAGGCTAGCTTTTTGGACAGCATTAAATGGAACCACAAGTTTAATGCCGCATATTTAATCCTTGTTTGAGCTCTTTAGTAAACTTCATGGCTGAATTTTTATTGCGAACTTCTTCCCAAAAAGCTTTGCTCCTCAGGAGTAAAGTTTAGGATAACTAATTGCATGATTCATTCACTCCGTGGGTAGTCAGCTGGAAATGACTTTTGCTTCCCCCCGGACCAGTTCAACTTCGAAACCTCGCCCAGTGCCTTTTCATCAATTTCTGCCATCCCCAAAATTTCTAGAGATTTTCCTTCATACATATGCTATACAGCTCTTTTGGATCCACCGTGAGGTTGTTGGTAATCGCACCCCGCCACGACGTCCACACTTCTGTTTTTGGCAACAAGTCGGTTTTGTCGACCCAGCTACCGTTTCTAAATCTCCTTAGGAAATACGCATACACGTGTGTTCCTGTTAGCATCTAGGTCTCCTTGATCTTTTCAAGCTCTCCGAAACACGCCCTCGCATTCAAATCCTGGCTAAGCATAACATTCAACGAACGGACCTGTCGTGTTTAGTAAATGAAGCTACTTGATCGAGAATATAATTAGATAAGGATTGCTAAGGCTCCAATCCCCGTAACTATACAAAGATGGTCAAAAATCTCCCCCTCCTTTTGCTCAAGGCCTCGGCCAGTCTACTCCGATATATCTTTTTAGCTTCTCTGCAATATAAAGCATGAGTTCCTCCTTCCAATGATGTAGATTACATCTGATTGATTTGGTCCGAATGTCTTCATCTTGGCTGGCTCTAGACAATGCCTCTCCCACAACCTCAACACCATACTCCATCCTGTCAAACTAACACAGGCCGATAAACCGATCCAGCTAATTTCCATAACAAGTAGGCCAAAAGTTGTTTTCAAAGCGAAAATAACCCAGCGGCCGGACTCGGAGTTAAGCATTCCGAATGAACGCTGCATGAGGCGATAATTGAACTCTTCGGCCTCACATACGAGGACCATGAAAGAAGCAACGTCAAAATTCCATGTGTATTGACTTCCCGTCATCTTGGGACTGCAGCTTGCTGGGCAAGGTGGCTCTTTTGGAAGGGGGGACGATTTGCTTTCCAGCATCGTGATACTCCTGCCTTGCGGCTATCATCTTGTTGACTATGCAGGTTGGGCTACCATACGGCAGACTCAAAGGCTGCAGGTTGAAATGGAAGCCTATAACGTGGGGTTAGCAAGATAAGTTGGGCTTGAAGTGAGGCTTCTGAAAATTCCGTTTACTTCGTTAGGATCTTACCATATATGCGGGCTGCGGTAGGCTGCGCCACCAACTTTCGCCATGTATTGGGGCCATTGGGCTTCCTAAGGTGGCTAATCAAGTAACAAAGCTTCTCTACCTCTTGTTGCTTATCAGCCCTAGAGTACTTCACATTATTGGTGCAATGGTCTGAGTGGGCAGGCTATTGAAAAGCTGTTGCGCAATTCTTTGTCTGTGAATCATTCTCAACTTATCAATTATCAGTAAGTTCACCTTGGACTTACTTCACCCAGTTTTTTCCAAGTCTCTTCTCTATTGCAAACAACCACATTTGTATCGCCAATAGAGCCGGGAATTGACCAGTAGCGCTGGCGCCATAATTTCGCATACTGCATACATATCACATATCAGGCAGCTACACTGAATTCTCACAATCCAAGTAATAGCTCAGCCAGAAAACATTAATGCAGTCACGACTTTTGAGGCAGATTAGATGGCTCATGATTCCCAAAAAGACGCTCAAAAACAAGAGACTCCAATGGCTGGCACCATAGGAGAAGCGCCCAACAGCGCTGACCAACACGCAACCAGATCGTCACAATGCCCAACCGCGCCGCAATCGATAGAAGAGCCCTTTCCAGTATTCACCAAGACTAGGCCGCGTGTTGGTGAACGAGTCAAGATGAAGAATGATATCTACAAAACATTCGGAGACATATACGACGACAACCCTGCCCGCCTCAATCAAGATATCATCGAGATTGCAAAGCACACCGTTTCGCAAGAGAGTATGCAAGCATGGGCTAACAACCTACGCTTTCTCACTGCGGGGCCTCCCTTGCATTCTAGCAACACGCTGACGGGAGAGGCTTCGAATGCTGTTACTTGTGCCTGCGAAAACTGGCCAGCGTTCGAGGCAGATCATGAGTATCCAAAATTGCACCTTACCGCTTTCGGTCAGCTCAGAAACTGTCCACATTACGTTGCAGTCTCATACTGCTGGCAGCACGCAAGTGAGTCCTTGGACGTCAAAGACGGGCCGTATCCAGTGTCTACAGTCAGGGTGGTCAGGCCCGGAAGAGCACCAAGAGATGTTGCAAAGCGTGCGATCAACTTTGCAGCTTCCCAGGGCGCAAGGTTCGTTTGGATTGATCAGGAGTGTATAGAGCAGGATGACCGGGAGGATAAGGAGCTTGGGGTACAGTCCATGGATCTGGTTTACCAACGCTCAAAATACCCTCTCGGCCTTCTTGAGGTTAAAATCGACAAGCAAATTCAAATGGATGCCATGGCACAGGCTATTGGGAGGCGGAATCGTGAGGGCGACCAGAAGGGCGTGGGACAGAGTGCTGACGTCTTTTTTGAAAATCAAGAGCCTGTTACGGAAGAGGAATTGCAAAGTTTGACAGAGCTCTTGGAGCTCCTGGCTACTGACAGATGGCTGAGCCGGGCTTGGATCCTTCAAGAAACGGTGCTAGCTGGTCATCGAATGACTTTTATGATTCGATCCAGCTCGGGAGTTACCATCAAGAGGCCAATAGCCCCGAGCCGCATCAAAGGCGAGATATGTTTGTCCATCCTCGACCTGAAAGGTCTCGATGGTGCGGAGTTTGTTTATTCTGGGCTGAAATTTAATTTCAGCGACAACATCAATGGAGTTTATACGAGCTTGAGGCGGATTGCGAACGTAGTGACACCACGTTTGGTTGTAGGCTGGAGGCTTTGGGATGCATACAGTCATGCCAACAATGCTATTGGAGCCACAGTCCTTCTCGAAACGTATGTGAACAGTCGAATACCCGACCGGCTTGCCATTATTGCAAATCTTTGCAATTATCGCACGCGCTTAAATACGACTACATTAGATGAACTTGGGTTTAACTTCAGCGTTTGTCTCCTCACCCTAGCGCTGATCAATGGCGACTTTTCTATTTTACGTCTGTGGCACGAGATATCATATAATATAGAGTTTCCCGCTTTCAAATGGAAGAGGCAATCAGAACCACCGGCACTAAAGCTACTCAACAGCGATCAACACTGGAAGGCATTTTCCTGGGCGCCCTCTCCTACAGCTCGGATCGCACCACCAGATGTTTATTTATTCAAGGATGACTTCAACCTAAGATTACGTCTTTTTTCCGATCCGGCATTACGACTTTCCGAGGCTAGAATTCAAACCACCGGCCTGCAATTTATGGGCTGGTTGTGGACTATCGGCAAGAATATCGATCTTGAGGATCTCATATCATACTACATCGACAGTTTCATTAATGCACTCGACGATGCGCCAGATCTCAATTCGGGGTTTGTGAAATGGAATGAAGGTGCTGGATTTATGTGGAAGTTTTTCCAGACCTTGGTCCAGCTCAAAGTCTATGATCTGGCAGAACTCATATGGTCTCAAGCGGTAGTAAGCCATTTGAACTTGGAAATCTCCTCCAGTAGGAATTCTTCGAGCGAAGCTCCCGTTAAGAAATTCGATCCCGCATATCTCAAATTTGAGGGAGGACGTCCTTTACTCAGCGATATGTTCGACTATAATTCGGGCCAGTACAGGGGCTACGAGTCTTGCTGGCATCTGAGTATTGTGGACTTCATCGCGATCATGAGGGGATTACTACGTCGTGAGTTTGAGTGGAATTGGATCATTCCCGAGATCTTTGCGACAGGAACTCTTTGGTATGGGACACTTGGGCCGAGTTCAGCGACATCCTCCAAAGCAATCGGGGTCTTCGAGCCAATTGGCGAGGGAAGTTTGCACGTCCTGACGCCAGTTCTGAGCAGCGATATGAGAGCTGACAAAATGAATATGTTTCTAGAATCTTACAGGCAAAGGCCACACTCATGGGCGGTTGAAAAGCTAGGTGATGACAGTGATGGTTCTGTGTTATGCCATGGTAGCGGTATGATACGAGGAATTTATGAAACGTGTGGCGAAAAGAGCGAGAGATACACAATGGATTAAACAATATCTCCCACCCTTTCGCTCGCAATACGACGTACAACTTGGTAGATTATGTCACCGATGAGAGATATACTTGTCCGTTTTGAGCAGGCTCTTGAGTCGTGAAGGAGTTCGTGGCAATTAATTCGTTAGAACACTTACCGCCTTATCAAAAGGTGTGTATTATTTATTAAAACTCTTTTCGTATATAACATCTCTTTTTCTTTCCATCTTTATTTCCCCGAAAGTTCTAAGGGAACTTGTAACTTTATCATAGTGTAATTACTACTCGGTTCTAGAACCTTCTAAAATAGTCATATTTATGTGAGCTCCAGGTTTTTAAAGATGAAATTGATCCTGCTTATTACAGGTGCGAGTATGCTATGGACGGACATCCAGTAACATGGTAGAAAACACAAGACAACAAAATCTGGGTGGTCACTGCCGAAAATGGCTGCCGTGATAATGGTTATCTATCTATCCCTTAGCAGATAGTCTGCTTACCGTGTATTATTCTTCCTTGGCAACTTTTTCTCCTGTATGTTGGGAAAGGCGCTTCTCAATTTCTCCTGGTAGCAGATTCTTTGAGAGAGGATAGGCTGCTTGCTAAATGTATCTTTTCTCTTGTTTATTCCCTCGTTCTTTCTTTTTCTTCTTTTCCCCTCCTTGTCTCGTTTGAAATTTGACGTTTGTAGTATCCATTGATACCAAAAGGCTGTTGCAGAGGGCCTGAATCGATCCCCTGCAGTCAGATTTGAACCCCTTCCAGTTCTAAAAATAGGCTGAGTGCTCCCGACGACGTGGGATTACAGTATGTTTAGTCCTTGGTTTTTCTATCAGATTAGATAGACGGGGTTTTGTGTTTTGAAGAATCATACAGTAAAACCCTTACTAGCGCTTACCCGGTATCTACAGCACTAACTGTATGGTTTTCTCTACTCTCACCCTCACTCACCCCCCCCTTATAGGTGCTTGAACGAGACATGACTAAAACGACCACTTTTATATCAACACTAGGTAAGAAGATCAGCCTCCACGCCTACCTCCATGGCCTTAACAAGACCAATACCGACCAATGAGTTGGGTCTGAAGTAAATCTCCGTAGTCCCAATAATACAGTACAAGGGAAAATAAAAATCTCTCCTCCTTGGCGGGTTAGAGTTGTTCGACCAGGCGATCTCCAGCCTCTGACCCCTCCGACCCCCACTTTCCAATCCACTTTTACTGTATTGTACTGTGCAGTACCTCCGTATTGACATTCACAATCACGGGCACATCACAATCACAGCCCACTTCCCTTCTTCAGCGCTGAGCCGAAGCAGGGACTTTTGTTGGCATCTCGCGTGTGCAGTACTGTGGCTCTGACATGCGATACTTACTTACTTACAGCAACCTGGACCGCGACACCGCCCATCAAGCGCCACCAAAGCCAGCCGTCCGAGTTCCGAGCTAGTTACTGAACTGGGCAGCCTCGCCAAATGGGGATCGCTTTCCTTATCCTGACCTGAATCAAGTGGGTTCCTGCCGCTTCTAGTCGCAACCTACGAAGTACTTTCATTACTGTAGTAGTTCATCAACATTTTGGAACCTGCCTGCCTGCCCTGTCCTGCCTGCTCCCGATTCTCGAGCCCCTGCTCCTGCTCCTGCTCCTGCCCGCCCTTGGCCCTTGCCCTTGGCCCTTGCCCTTGCCCTTGCTTTTTGACGGCGATTGATCTGCTTCCACATGCTACTGTACGTGCTGCACTACTGTACACAGGAAGGAGTCGGCACAGGATGGGAAATTTCTTAGCTTCTCTTTCTCTTTCTGTTTCTGTTTCTGTTGCCATCTCGGCCATCTCGGCCATCTCTGCCATCTCGGCCATTTCTGCCTCTGCCCACTCATGATTACTGCTACTGTATTCTAGATATCCTCAACTACCTACAGTATCCTCGTGCCCCTCCACCATTCTTCTCTTTGCTGGATACAAAGTAACATCGTACTGTACCTTCGTCCTCTTTTAATTGAAAACTTGCTCCTGCGCCCGCCAGAGCCATCTACGTCACTCACTCCTTCTCCTGCCTGTCTCCCACAGCCCTCCACCATCCTCCAAGTACTTAATAATCGAACCACGGTTGATGAGAGAATTCTCCGAAATGCCTAGTATCTTTGGAGCTGTTGGCAGATCCAACGTAACTCTCTTTGAGATCCGGTTTGTACATGTACATGCGCTTGCAACTATGCGGTTGTAACTAACCATGTTCCAGTCTGGACAACGAGATCATCGTTCTCCGTGGCGACTCGAACGAGGCTTCAAGTCAAATCTTGAGTGGCCATGTGGTTCTCTGTCTACCAAGTGCCCTGAAAATCGAAGATGTCCATCTGCGGATGACTGGCCAGTTAAATATTGGGTAAGTCTGGACAACCCGCAAAGCGACGGTGAGTCGTCACTAACTGCGTATCTGCAGCTGGAACGATCATCGAATTGCCCCCACCGGAATCTCCAATAATCGCGTCGGAAAAACCACAGAAATATTCAGTCACAAATGGCCAGCTTTTGTTGGAGGCGGCGGGTCTGGCTCCTCCTCGAGGGGAATGACTTTGCCTGCTGGAAATTATGAATGGCCATTCGAACTCATAATTCCTGGAACTTTCCCGGAGAGTGTGGAAGGCATGGCCGAGAGCAATATTATGTACAGATTGAAGGCGACGGTAGCCCGTGGGAAATTCGCATACGATGTTCATGCCTACAAACCACTTCGAATTGTCCGAACTCTGGATCCTTCTGCATTGGAACTGGCACATGCCATGACGGTGGAAAACGTTTGGCCCAACAAACTCGAGTACGAACTCATCATCCCTCAAAAGGCCATTATATTTGGAACGGCAATTGAGGTGAGCATGAGATTTACCTCGTTACTGAAAGGGTTGAAAATTGGCACTGTTAAGTGCCATTTACTCGAGACTCAAGAACTCACGATACCGGGGAATTCGACTCACGGTGAGAGATACTGGAAAAACGCGAGAGATGTCGAATCGTGGGTCTTTGAAATGAACGAAGAGGAGCACTACCAGGATTTGATCAATGACAGTGGTCAGGATGGCTACAGGTTATCTGAGAAGATGCCTCTTCCGAAGAGTCTGGCGAAATGCATGCAAGATGTGGATACTCATGGCATCAAGATTCGCCACAAAGTCAAGTTTAACATCACTCTTCACAATCCCGACGGGCATATTTCAGAGGTAAGTAAATTTCACTTGCTGCTTTTTCAATACTAACAAATTCAGCTTCGTGCAACTCTCCCGGTCACTATTTTCATCTCACCCAACATGCCTCTGACATCAGACGGAAGACTATTAGACCAGACCCCGATGAGCACACAAACAGCAGATCTCGAACAACACGCTCCCCCGCTTTATGGCGAACACATCTTAGATCAGTTGTATGCTGATGTGGATCAAAGTGGCATGATGACTCCGGCACCTCAGTCGGGTATGAACACCCCCTTTTATAGCCAGAGCCGAGCTGGTTCACATGAAAACTTGGCTTCTCTGAATGGGGCCCTGGATGGAGCCCTGGATGGAGCAGCACACCCAGCAGGAGCAGTTCCTCCTGCAGCTTTGTCATCCAGACTGCAAAACCTGCATATTGGTTCTCGGCAGAACAGCTTCCGGAGATTACAACATAATTCTGGCTCAGGGGGGAACACGCCACTACATACTCATCAACCGAATGAGAGTGAAGCGACATATGTCGAAGGCAACGATACAAACTCGGTTCCGAACAGCAACCCCCTGAGTAGGCGAACAAGCGAGGAGGAGAATCTGGGAACTTCGAACATGACGAGTGGTCAACACACTCCCGAACACATCGACTACAGTGATCTTGGAGACTTGACCAAGGTACCCTCGTACCGGACTGCTGTTAGGGCGCCCATGAGAGGTCTCAGCTACAGTGATGTGCTGCCAGACTACAACACTGCTGTATCAGCACCACCGAGCCCAACCCGAGCATTCAGTCATGCCAATGGGAATAGCCATGTTACGCCTATTTCAACACCAATCGAAGGCGGTGATACCTCACCGATGAACGCCAGGAGATATCAAGTAGCGAGTATGGGCTTCACTCCGGTGATGCCGGCAACTGTACATATCGGTGAGGGAGATGAGAGAAGAAGACTGCACATATTGCAGGCGCGAGGGAGAGCTCATTGAAGCTAAGTCGAGTCGTGGTTTGGAATTATATTTTCGCGCAGGGAAAGCGTGATATGCATATAGACTTGGGTTGGAGGTATTGTTTCGGCGTTGGGATAAGAATAATTAGAGAAAGGGAATGAGTGGGATTGGAGTATTGAGGTATTGCATTGCATAGGGAATGGGGAGGAGATATCACCACTCGCGCAAATGAATTGTTCGGAAGTTTGGAAACTCTGGAATATGATTTCCGGGCTTGCAGTATTGAAATGATGATGCCTCGATTCTTCGCCATCCGACAACCTCACAGGCTCACTTCCTCCCCAATTCACTCACCAGAACTAGTCAGACACTGAAATCCCGCAAGTCAAAATTCCCACAGGCTTTTAATCATTCTGTGATATTTGGATTCATAGTCTTCTTGTACCTCGCCGCTCGGATGCCCTAAACAGTCCTACCGAGGGCCGAGACATCTCTCCTCCCTATGACCTGCAATTCCCCGCATGAACCAGCAGCGCACCGTACAATGGAAGCCACCCGAACGGAGCCAAGCTCAAGCGCCAACTCCAACCTCACTTGTCGAGGCATCTTGGTGCATTTCACTTCTTCTGATGTTTACTCTCCCAATTGTCCGCTTTCCGTTCCAGTTCCTCCCCTTGAACGTTTCCTTATCCGACTTCAATAACAAGCTGAGCTGAAGAGCTGACCCCGCAATTCAAGAGTAATTGAGAGGTTCTTAAATCGACATTCCTGTTACTGCACCCCGCTCCTACAAAATGGTTTCACCGGCCATTCGAGTTGCTCCTACGGTATATTTCCCTCTATAATTCGACTGGCAGGGCGAGGGCAAAGGAGCACCAGTAGACTAGCAAAATGACATATACTAATGAATAGATAGAGGGCAATGCGAGCAATGAACATGCTCCGCACAATCCAATACACCCATCCCCCCTCCTGCCCGTGTCACGGCAACCCCTCTCACCCACACAATCACCAACCTTCTCCCTCCGCCGGTCTCCTCGCCCACACCCGCCGGAACCTCCAGCGCAACTACGCCACACCCGTCGACATGTCTCGGCAGAAAGAATACGCCTTCGAAATGGCGGCTTCTAGCATTCGCTTCGGACCCGGGGTTACGAAGGAGGTAGGCATGGATTTTAAAAACATGGGTGCCAAGAGAGTTTGCGTAGTTACGGATAAGACGGTGAGGGGGTTGGATGCGATGAAGCAGGTTGTGGAGGGGTTGACGAGGGAGGGGGTGGAGTTTACGGTTTATGATGGGTGTAGGGTTGAGCCTAAGGACAGCTCGTTTGTCTTCCCTTTTCCATCACTATTTTTCCTCTGTCCACTTTCCTCTGCTAGCTCTCTCTATTTTCGCTTGTCATGCTGATTAGGGAAATAGGATCAAAGAAGCAATTGCTTTTGCAAAGCCATACAAACCAGATGCTTTCCTGGCTGTGGGCGGTGGCTCAGTTATCGATACGGCAAAACTCATGAATCTGTATACTTGCTATCCGGATGCCGAGTTTATGGACTTTGTTAATGCGCCGCTTGGGAAGGGATTGCCGATTGATAAGCCGTTAAAGCCGTTGATTGCTGTTCCGGTAAGTGATCTACTACCATGTCTCCTCTCCTGTCCAGAAGTCTGGTTACCGACGTTTTGGCTTCTGGCAAGAGTCTCACTTGAGAATGTATTTCTCTATGGTTATAGAAATAGTATGCTGACAGCCAAACAGACAACAGCAGGCACCGGCTCCGAAACAACCGGCACCGCAATCTTCGACCTCGTCTCCAAGCGCGCCAAAACCGGCATCGCCCACCGCAACCTGAAGCCTACCCTTGGCATCTGCGACCCCCTCAACACCCGAACCATGCCTTCCGCCGTGCACGCCTCCTCGGGCCTCGACGTCCTCTGCCACTCTCTCGAATCCTGGACCGCTATCCCCTACTACGAACGCATACCCCGCCCTACAAACCCCATAAACCGGCCCGCTTACCAAGGAGCGAACCCGATTAGTGATATCTTTAGTTTGCAGGCTCTGAGGAGCACGATTAAGTATCTTCCAAGAGCGGTGAAAGATCCTGAGGATTGGGAGGCCCAGAGTCAGATGTTGCTTGCTGCGACGTTGGCGGGGGTTGGGTTTGGGAATGCTGGGGTACATTTGTGTCACGGTAAGCGAGAGTTCCCCCTTTCGCTCTCGGCTGTTGGCCAAGGAGTCCCTCAACCACAACAATGAGGAGCATAAGGACTGAAGTTGGAACAGGAATGTCATACCCCATCTCGGGCCAAAACCCAGGCTACCGACACCCCGGCTACGACGTCTCATCACCCATCATCCCGCACGGCGTTTCCGTCGCTGTCTCTGCGCCCGCGGTCTTCAGATTCACAGGCGCTTCGAACCCAGACCGCCATTTAGCTGCCGCCGAGTGTTTCGGTGTCGATATCTCCAACGTGAAAAAGGAAAGCGCTGGAGAAGTCCTCGCTGAGGCTTTAGCTCAATTCCTTGCGGACTTGGGAGATCAACCGAAGGGTTTGAAGGATTTGGGCTTCACGACCGAGCATTTGGATGATCTAGTTGAAGGAACGATCCCGCAACAGAGAGTATTGATGCTTGCGCCTGGCCTATCAGATGAGCTTAACGAGGAGCGAGAACAATTGCGAAGTTTGTTCGAGGATGCCATGTCGCATTAAGCAGTGGTATTTGAGCTCGCTTAATAAAAGGGGGCGTGAGATTAGGTGTGGGGTAGGAAAAAAGAAAATACAACTCATGAACCTTTGTTGCACATCGCAGTTCCCCCAACGCGTAAAAACACGGTTCTGGAAACAGACAGACAGTTAGTTAACTTGACCTAAAAAGCAAGTACTTATCAACCACCCACCCTTCTTTCGATTTTCGATTCTTGATTAATTCAAGCCTAGCGCACTACTTACTTACTTACTTACTTACTTACTTACAGTACAAGCCTTCAACTCACCCTCGTTCCATCCACCCGTATCCGCTCTCCTCTCTCTTTAGGGATCTTAATCACTTCCTTCCTTCCTTCCTTCCTTCACTTCACCACTTCACCACCACCCTGTGTATCGTCTTGAACTTATCCCATCTCATCCCATCTCATCCCATCTCATCCCATCTCATCCCATCTCATCCCATCTCATCTCACCCTAATCCCTCATTCTTCTACTATACTATAATCCAATATCAAACACCACCTACCTATCTATCTATCTAGATATTCAAGTACACATGTAGATTAGCCAGTCGACTTGCAGACTTGGATTCAACACTATTCTCGGTCGCGATGTGATGAGATGAGATGTTTGGGTGAGGAGTAGGGATATAACACTGAGGATTTGGGAATTTTGGAATATTGTTGGGGTTTGGGGGTAGTGCTGAGGTTCTACAGAGCGTTGTTTATTTAAATCCGGTGGGGGTTTCAGGAAGGGTGAATAATCACGGACTGACAAGATGGAGAGTGGAGGGTTTGAAACCATTGTTTATTCCAGCGTCGTTTGCTCTACTCGGCGCAATTGCGCAACAAGTAGTTACAATACCGAGGTTTCCTCCACGATTGAATTGAATTACCTCCTCAAACTCAATTTCCACCTATCTCTCCTCCATCTCATAACCCACTTCTGCTTGCTCTCGGTATCTTCGAAAATCACTCAAATCGCCCCAAGCTCAAGCTCACTTTGCTCTAATAAGCAGTACTCTGCCTATAAAAATCCTGCGGCGCCCCCGGCGGCGCACTCGGAGCACCCATTCCATGCCCCTCTGCACTCCCCGGTCGTTGATACGGCTTATACTGCTGGCCCTGACTAGGCAGTGTATTTCTCGCATCAATGTGACCAGGAGCAGCACCAGCACCACCGAGATTAGGATATCCACCTGGTGATGTAGTAGTAGGGGGCGGAGGCGCAGCTCCCGTTGGTGGAAGAGGAGCGTCGTAGGATAGTTGTGAAGGGTATTGGGATTGCGGGGGAGCGTAGGCGTTGTATTGTTGTTGTTGGGGAGGCGGTTGGGTGTTGCCAGATGGGGCGGCGGAATAGGCGTCTTCTTGGGAGTAGACGGAGGCGGAGTAGGTGGATTGATTGGGGCCGGCAACAGGGGAGTCGTAGACGGAGGTGGCTAGTTCTTGAGGGTTGGAGTATGTAGATTGGGGGCGGTGTCCGGTTTGAGGGGTTGGGGTGGGTATTGGCCTGGGCCCGGGGAGGTGGTTTGGAGAGGTTGTGGGATTGATGAAGAGGGAATACGGGGGGTAGGGATATCAGATGGCGGGTAGGGCGTGTGATTTGGAGGAGGCCCTGAAGGTTCAGAAGGGGGCGCTGGTTGTTGCTGTGCTGCTTGTTGTGCCTGTTGTTGAGGAGTTAGCATGTAGAATGGTGCTGGGCCATTGCGGTGGGGCGCTTGGTGTTGTTGCTGGGGAGGATAGCCTTGTGGTGAGACAGTTTGTTGTGAGTATTGTTGTTCTGGTTAAGAGTAAGCGAAATGTCTCTTGAATCCCAATCAAAGCTTACCTTGCTGAGGAGCCGGGGTATAGTATCGTTGCGGATCTTGCTGAGGGGGGGCTTGAGATGGGTAACCACCATAGCTTCCTTGACCTTGGCCATGTCGACCATATTGATATGCAGGTTGAGCTTGTGTCATTGATGCATCAAGGAGACTCTCATAATCCCTACACGACTTGATGAATCTCTCGTTAAGCTGGGTGAAATCATCTACAACAGTTAGCAAGGAATGACAAGTGATAGGGAGCCTGATGTACCTTTTCTTTGAGAGTACTTGCCAATCAACTCAATGAGCTTAGGCCGGATCGCGAGTGTAGAATGGTATAGCTTCTATAATATTGTTAGTGGTCCGGGCAGTTCTAAGAAGACAAATACATACTGTAATCTCTTCGTTATCGCGGACATTCAAATCCGAAGTCGACGTACTCAACAGAGTAAGAAGTTTTTCCACATTTTTTATCTCAGCAAACACTTCTGACTCCATCTGAGCCTCTCTTTGCAATTCCTCCGTTGTAGGATCAGCCAATTTCTCCACGTAGTTCAAAGGGAAAATGCCGGTTTGACCCCTCAATAGTCCCTTCCACCAATCCTTGTAAACCGACTCGAGAACAGCAATAATATCGCCTTTTCGGAAAGTCAACTCGTCGGGATCTGTAGCTTGGAAATCGAACAGAGCTCTAACTCGCGAAACTGTAGCCGCTGTAGTTCCAGAAGGTACAGGTACAATCTGAGGCTGCGCCGCTGCCTGCGCTTGTGAAGGACCAGCAGCAGAGGTATTTGCTTGAGCGGGCGTTGCTTGAGCTGGAGTAGTCTTATCTTGGATAGACAATTTGAGAGCCATCTGCAACTCCTCTTCCTCTTTCTGGCGATCCAGATCTGTGAGTCGGCTCTTAGAGGGGGCAGAAGGTGGGTGGAGATTCGGGTTCTGGGTCTTGAGCTTGTAGTATTGGTCCTTCATGATCCCCAAGTCTGGATCCTTGAACATCTCTGCCCATTCCTGCATTCGCTCTAATATCTTCGCCTTGACTTGCTGATGTGTGTTGCGGTCGTTGGCTAGACGCAACAGTGCGTCCGTAAAGGCCCTCGACGCAAGCTCCCGGTGCATCTTGGGCCCACAGTTCTGGCTAAGTGCGTTGGCAAGCTGCAAGAGCATTAGCAGAGTCCCTTGGACATATCCGTAGTGGGATTCCGGACCTCTAATGTGTATAGTTGCACGTTGGCATTTCGATGCGCCAGCCTCTTGATCATGCTCGCTACAGCATCCTTGGCGCCAGCGTCCTCTGTCGTTACCTTATCGCAGACATCCATAATATACTCCCAGTTCTCGGAAGTGAGGTTTTCGTCCGTCGCCCTAGCTATTAGAACACACTGTTAGCAGCTGTTCTGCCTATAGCTCCTGTCCCTGTCTCCGAGCATCCAATACCAAGGGAGTTGACAACTTACCGACGACCTCGTCGAAGGCGTTCTGCTGAGCGCGAAACATGTTGGAATAGTTTGAGGTTCTTTTCAGAGCTCTGGTATTAGTGTCGAAGATAGGTTGCGACCATGAAGTTGGGTTGAGGTTGATTGCTTAGATGCGATTAAGAGGTTAGGATCGCTCTGACAATCGTGTGCCGTCACGGTGGGAAGCTCCCCACTAAATCTTGCCTGGGGTTTACGAAGTTAAGCATCCGCCCCTAGAACGTCACTTTGGTTGCGCGGCTTTAACGAGCACACGGTCTGAAAGGCATTCACTACCACAACGGAAGAGCGCAGCAGCGCCCAGTATTAGGCTGCCAGTTAAGAGAGTCGTAACGGTTTCCTCAAGGTTTTCACCTTTCTATTCTGTTCCTTTCATAATCTTGCTGCTTCTTCATGAATCATTCAAGTCTCAAATCTCAAATCTCAAACTTCACGACTCATCTCTTATAGTCAACGCTTAAGCGGCAAGTATTCTCAGATTCAGTGTTCTCATGCATGATCATTGACCTGGACCCCCATTTAAGGTCATCCTGCGTGATCCATCAGCACGAAGCCAGATTGTTATACATATAAACATGCTCCGAGCCCATCTGTTCCTTCTCAAGTCAGACACAATAAAGTAGCCCAAGCCTGGGCAATGACCGTTGGGGAGACGGTGCCACACCACCAACGCTATGCTGTCAACGAATAACAACCCTCCTGGAGGCATGAACCCAACCGGCCTCGATCCAGCCTAACATAAAAAACGCCAGCAAACTCCTTCGCATATGCAATAAAGACAAGGTGGAAAAGAGGCTGAGCCGGCAATCACCACATATCGTCCTCTTCTTCCTCTTGGTTGTGGTGTTCTGATGATCGATCGTATGAGTTATATTCTTTTCCATGGCGCCCATATTGACCTTGATCATTGTACCCATTCTCCGTTTGGTGTGAAGATGCCCTGGATTGAGGCCGGTTGGACCCCTGTCCGTGAGTAGAATCATCTCCTTGATGATCATAGTCATAGATTTGAGAATCATCGACATAATTGACACCCTCGGGTTTGGGATCCTGAGCTGGCTGCTCAGCGTACTGAGCAATCCCCTGGGCCTTGTTAGAAGGGGAGATTGTATTATATATAGTGACTTACTTGATGATAATCGTACCGATACTGCTCCCCACCCTCCTGTTGCTGCTGCTCACGATATTGTTGATCCTGCTCTTTCTGCCGCTTTTCCGCTTCTTGCTTCTTCTGAAGGGCTGACTGGGGTATTTGCATCTGAGGATGCATTTGTTGTACCTTGGCCAAGTAAGAGTACATAAAATTACTGAGAAGGACTTGACTGTACAAAGCTCGGCGAGGGTTTGCAAGCTTGATATGGGCCATCCGGTAAATTGCCCTTTCTTCAAGAATGGAGAATCTACTCCAGTTGTAGTCGACATCCGCTTTCAATATCCGATGTGGTGGGTCTGGCGAGAGTGCCCGGAGTGAGCTGCTCTTCTTTCCTCCTGAATCGCGGTCATTTTTCTTCTTACTGCTGCTGAAGAATGAGGAGAATATGCCGTCTTTCTCCTTCTTGTTCTCGCCTCCTGATTTCCGGCTACTTTCCTTCTTCCTCTCAGTGTCTAACTTGTTTTCCAGGGTCACACCCTCCCTATCAAGTACCAAGCTTTCTCGTCCCCTCACAGCCGCAGTCTCCATCGTGGATTGTAGCACATCCAGACGGCCATCACCATGTGCCTTATCCACAACAACTCTGGCCCTACTCCTTTTGCTTTCCTTGTGATCATCGTCCTTCTTTTTATCTTTCTTCTCCTTCTCATCACTCCCTTTAAACCAGCCCCAACTGGGTTTCCTCGAGCTCGAGCTTTCGTCATCCTTGTCCTTGTCCTTCTTGGACTTCTTTTCGGATTTCTTTTCTTCCAGAGTGGGAATGAATGTAAGAGTGTCTGTCCGTGCGTTGCTCCCTGGTAGGGGTGAAGGATGTTGGGCCATCTCATTCAAACTTGCTGGAACTGCCCCTCTAGGTACTGGCTGTGCACTTGAGTTCTGTCGGTTCATAGGTGGGCGCTTACTGGACCTTGCTGGTGGCTCAGGGGCAACCGGTTTCTGTTGTAACTGAGGGGCGGATTGTGACGAGGATCTTTCTGGAAACTTGTGTTGCTGTCTAGCTGACTTTTGCTCGGGCACTTCTTCAGGTGGCGGTGTCTCGACGATTCGAGGGACTGGTGATTCGTTCCGTGGAAACGTACTGCTTCTTGGCAAAGACCCTGGCTGAGGTGGAGGGGGTTCGTTGACAGCCGGTAATACATCTGCTCTCACCCCATTTTCATCCCTAGACTCTGATGAATTCTGGAGACTTGAATGTGAAGTATTTTGGGCCCGGCGTCCACCGCGATTTGGCCGGGAGAAGTTTTCTGCAGTCGTGGGTTCTGACTGAACCCTCGTCAAGGGGAATCCAATGGATGGGCGACCGTCTATCGGTGAGGATGTTGGCGAGTCTTCTCCATCCGTTTCGACACCTCGTCCAACCCGTTTAGAAAATGGTACTCTTTCGCCTTTTCTAAGACTGCCCCTCCGATAGGTTGTCCTTGTAGATCTCCGTAAGCCGATACCCGGAGCCTGTGGTAGAATAGGCATATCCTCGTCCTCTGGGACTTCTATTCCTGAACGATTGACCGTATCTAGGGTCAATTTCGCCATGGCTTTAGAAGGATCTCTAACCAAAGCATCCAGTTCCTTCAAATCCGAAATCTTGAGCTCAGGCATCTGATGGGTCGACAGCGACTTTTTCCTCTCTAATTGCTCTGCGCCATCCTTGTAGCCCACTGCTCCTCGGCCTCCATCATTATCAATCTGCCGTGACAGCATAGACTTCTTCCTTCTCAAACCACCAGAATTACTTCTCTCAACTCCATCTGGCGATAATGACTCTTGTTCTCCAGAACGCCTCTTGATTGATTGCACCCTATTTTCAAGAAATGTCTTAAATTCCATAGGTGCCAACTCTGGATGTACCCGGGCGGGCACCCAGAATAGTCTAGACGGATCATCTTCGTCATCGTTCCCCGTCGGCGCCACCGAGGGCATCAAAGAGACCCCCTGAAATGATGGCAGATCTGGATCACTAGTATTCCCAACATCCATAGACATACGGCGCAACGCTTGAAGGTTGCTTAGCTCTTGCGCGACTGCAGCAGGCGTTGATTGGTAGTCTATGTCATTGAGAGGAAACTGCGCATTAGCTGGATCGGTTCCATTACGTTCTCGGAGCGATAATGAAGGTGACAAAGCACCCTTTTCTACAAAAGAGCTGCTTTTAGGGCTTTGCATGATTGCAGGCGATGTTTGCACTTTCTTTCCCGTATTCCCATTGATATTTGGTGAAGGCCGTAGCCTCGGACTTTTAGCTGAGTCGAAATATGCGTCTCCGGCCTCGATGGATTCGTGCAGTGGGGAAGTGACAAAGCTTAGGGGTCTTGAGTCACGCTTCGAGTAGTCATCGTCGCCATACATATCCCCGATGGCTTCAGTAACGTGGTGGTTTGTATCACTTATCGAGAGTTGGGCTGCATGTCCCCGTCTGCTGGCAAAGCTCCCGCCAATCTCTCGGGGTCTGGCTGAGGTCTACAGGAAGAGCAAATGGTCAGCGGAAGTTTGGGGTAGAAGGCTTGGTCGGTAGTCTGGAGATCGCAATAGGATGTTGCGGAACAAATGTGTTCGTGTGCAACAGCAGAAGGGGTGAAAGAAGTAGCCAGTCGAGGGTCATCAATGAATGGGACGACCCGCCTGGAAGTCTCAAGTGAGGGCCGTATAGAGCTACAGAAAGTGACATACCTTCATGGGGACTTGGAAAGCGGGTTTCCAAGGAATGTTCCCCTTGCTGCGTTGGAACTAGCACCAGATGCTCTCTTCGAGTACGGAATCGTGATCTCATCTGGAGCTGCTGGGTAACACTCAGGGGTGGTCGGGGTTGAGCGTATAATATATTAAGCAATCTGCGGATGGTGAAGATGCTGTTGCATAGCTCGAGGGGTGACGAGTATAGTGGTAGATCGGAAATGTTGCGTGGTTGTAGGTAATCTCACCTTCGTAGGTGAAGTTCAAAAGAGATGCTTGGGCTTGGGCTTGGACCGACTGAAGTGATGGTCGGCGTCGGCTAGTAAGTAAGCGAGAATACCATGAGAACGACGCGCAAAAGCAGATCCAGTGCCTTTATGATTTCTTTTCTCAGCGACAGCAATAACAAGTAGACAGAACAGACGCGGAGTGGCAATGCAAGATGCCGTCAACAGAAAACGGCCAGTTGGCAGCTAACGGTATGACAGGCAGGAGTGCGGCGTGAGTGGTCTGGAAACAAAGAACTCTGATTCTGGTTGTGTGGTGCAGGTATGCATGAATAAAGATCGCTCGCTCATATCAAGCCCACTACGACCCCTATTTAAATTGACTCTACGAAAGTACTTGGATGGATTGAACGCTAGATTGGATGCTTTTCGGACACCCATCAGCCCGGCAGCCAGATCTTTCAGCAGCACATAAACCTTCCTAGCCACACTCGTTTCTTGTTTCGGCGCTTATGGCTTTTCACCCTCACTTTCTACATTTATGAGAAGAGAGAGAAAGGGGCTAGTTTACTAGTCGAGCCAACTCTTTTCTGCTTCTGTAACTAAGTACCTGCTACGTATACGTACCGACACAGTTCCGGCCCCGTTTTGTTCGATTTCGCTACCCCTTTCCTCTACGTGAAGTCCAAAGCGGAGCTGCTGGGTGCTCACTGGTATGTACGGTAAGTGCTCAGCCATGAGACCTCAAACTATACTCGTAGACTTTTGTCTACGCGAACCGAGAGTACGGTCTTGATGGCGAAAACCCGACGGCGTTTCTCTCAAGTGTTCTCTAAGTCGCCATCACGCTGCAGCTGTTGGGACAATCATCATTATTTTCCTGCCCGCTAGCTGTCAGTCATCGCTCCTAGGTCCTGGAATTCCAATCATCATCATTATCAGCATCATCACTCGATACCTCCCTGTCAAGTGCAGATCTGAGAGGCTGTCAGCGGCCCAGCTAAATATGCAAGACCCCGCCAATTCCGCAGCCTTTGGAAACAGGACGGGATCCCTCAGGCTATTTATAACCACTGGGATATCAGGCGTGTGTGTGGCGAGACACTCCTTCGGCTGATAAGACCACGGTTTTCCTGGAAAAGTTCAAATCTTTATTTCTATCAATTTTCAGTCCAAATCCTTCAGTGAGGAATATTACCAGCCATACCCATCATATGGCCCATTATGTAGATGAGCATCTCATGCATTCAGGGCAGTATTTTTTCTTGCTTCTCACATGTCTGCTCAGGCCGCCTGCAATATTTAGATTGCTCCCTCTCTGCACTGTTAGGATTACTCTCTCGTCACATCACGGTTGAAATCACAGCGCTTACCTCTACCTCCTCACTTGCAGAGAAGTACTGTGCTTTTCATCGTGGGAAACGTGGGGAATATCAAGGCTTGTTCCACCACTCCCCCGCCAGAGCCTTTTCCTGGGGTGAGAAAGCGACCGTCATTTCGAAGCATTTGTTTTGTTTTGTCTCTAGAGGCTTCCTTGTTCTCATAAATATATTCGATTCCAGAAATCGTTTTCATGCTTCCGTCGGGACGACCGATACTCAGAAGCCCTTCGGTCCGTCGTCAAGTCGGGAATATAGAAAATAACCCAAAAAGAAATCCCCGGACTGACGTTTTTCCTGAAGGCGCACTACTTCCCCGCCTTTGAAGTTGCTGCAGAAACTCCATTCGCCCAGCTCAGTTTACCCATCCTGGCGGACAAATTTCCCTCTCGGTGTATTGGAGAGCCGAGCCCTAATTATCTGAGCAAACTCCTATAACTTTTCTTTACTACAAATGTTTCAATTTACCCCAACGATGGAGCTCTCAACCCCTTCAGATCCCCTCAGCTACCCCAATAACAACCTTGGTTGACCTTTCCGATGGTCTCCACCCGTGTTCTGGCGACTCTCGCTGGTGTTTTTGGTCTAGCCAACTCGGTCACAGCTGGTAGCTGTTGGAAGAATACAACTTGCAGTGGTCCCGCAAACACTGCTTTTCCGGGTGCTTGGGAGTCCAACATCTATGCGTAAGTATTACCTTCCACTCTTGAAAAGCCAATTGGCTTTTCAAATGTCCAACAGCAACCAGAATCTAAGCTCCAATGGGAAGCAATAGCTCTTGAAGTCTCAATTGCTAATAATGACTAGCCCAGCCTCCAGAACAGTATATCCGGCCTCGATCCTCAACGCCGCAGGAATTGTTCTCTCCTCCTTCACCGGAACCGCAAAGCTTGCTGGGAATGGCTCGCTACTTGTCTTCGACTTTGGTATTGAAGTAGGTGGCCTTGTAACTCTCGACTACACAACCACCGGCGTAGGAGCAATTGGCCTTGCATTCACTGAAGGCAAGAACTGGATCGGAGAATGGTCTGACTCGTCTAATGGAGGCTTCAAGGGGCCAGATGGTGCCATCTATTCCAACTTCACGGAAGCTGGTACCTACTCCTACACCATGCCGGATGTCAGTCTTCGTGGAGGCTTCCGATACATGACTCTGTTCTTGGTCGCCCCGGTCAATGGAACTACCACTGTCAACATCAAGGATATCTCTTTGCAAATCGGGTTCCAGCCAACCTGGACCAATCTTCGAGCATACCAAGGGTACTTCCACAGCAATGATGAAGACTTGAACAAAATCTGGTACAGCGGAGCATATACCCTGCAGACTAACTTTGTCCCCGTCAACTTTGGACGACAAGTTCCCTTCGTCAAAGGTGGTTGGGCGAACAACGGTACCCTGGGCCCCGGAGATACTATCGTGGTTGATGGAGCGAAGAGAGATCGTGCAGTCTGGCCTGGAGATATGGGAGTTGCTGTTCCCTCTACTTTTGTTAGTATTGGAGATCTCGCTTCAGTCAAGAATGCCTTGCAGACGATGTACGACTACCAAGTAAGTTCGAGATTTCAAGTGAGAACAGTATCTGGACTAATCCGCTCTAGAACCCTACAACTGGTGCTTTCCCAGAAGCTGGACCTCCATTGCTACAACTTGGATCAGACACCTACCACATGTGGACTATGATAGGAACGTATAACTATCTCTTGTACTCCAATGATACCGCATTCCTGCTTGAGAACTGGTCCAAGTATCTTTTGGCAATGAACTTCATCTACAATAAAGTCACTTATCCCAGTGGTCTCTTAAACGTCACTGGGCTCCGAGATTGGGCAAGATGGCAAACGGGATACAACGGTAGTGAGCCGCAAATGATGTATAACACCTTCTGCTTTTACTTTCCTCCCTTCTAACATAAAACAGCCTCTACCATACCCTCATAACCGGCTCCTCCCTCGCAACCTGGGCCGGCGATACCACCAACCTAACCGGCACCTGGACCTCCCACGCCGCCAAACTCAAGGTAGCCGTCAACGAATACTGCTTCGACACCCCTTACGGCGCCTTCAAAGACAACGCCACAGCCACCACGCTGCACCCCCAAGATGCCAACTCACTCTCCATCCTCTTCGGCGTCGTCAACTCCACCGAACGCGCGCAAAACATCTCTTCCAACCTCCTCAAAAACTGGACACCCATCGGCGCCGAAACACCGGAACTACCTGGCAATATCTCGCCTTTCATCTCTTCATTCGAAATCCAGGCGCATTTCACTATTGGGCAGACAGACAGGGCTTTGGAACTCATTCGTAGGAGTTGGGGTTGGTATTTGAATAACGAAAACGGAACTAGATCCACTGTGATCGAGGGCTACCTGACCAACGGGTCTTTCAGCTACAGATCCTCCAGAGGCTACTCCTACGACGCCTCCTACGTCTCGCATTCCCATGGCTGGTCCTCCGGTCCCACCTCCGCACTCACCGAATTTGTCCTCGGTCTATCCGTCACCTCCCCGGCTGGCGCAACCTGGAAACTCGCTCCCCAGTTCGGCGACCTTACAAACGTCGAAGGGGGCTTTGTCACTTCACTTGGGAAATACTCTGCTAGTTGGGCCGTCCAGGCAGCGGGATACAGCGTTAAACTGCAGGTGCCGAATGGGACGACCGGCCAGATTATATTGCCGTGCTTGCAACATGGGAAGTTTCCCAGTATTGCGATTGATGGCGGAGATGTGCCAGGACATTATAATCCGAGAATCGTGCATGGGGGAGCTGGGACGGCAATGGATGTCCCGGGAGGGTCGTACTCGATCAGCGTGAAGAGTTTCTGATCTACAGCAGCCTGCGCGGGGTTACGATATCTTCATAATGGAAAATCTTAATGATTCTTGAATCTTAAGCCACTAAATCTGATCGTCTTGTGGCTGTGCCAAAACCCAATGTCGACATCTTGGGATAGCTCCCCAGATCTTCACCAGATTCTCCATATGCCAGCTCACAACTCCGCGGCGGCCCCGAAAAAAGCGCTGATTTGGAAGATAACCGAGTCCCAAGAGCTTCAAAATTATGAAAGGAGATCCCTCAAGCAAGACACACCTGCATATCTGTAAACTTTAAAACCCGCTTCAGTCGAAATGCCCGTGATGCCTGGATTCTTAGTCCCAAATCCCATCTGTCCATCAACGACTGCAGGGACCCTTGAAAACGTCCCGAAGAGACGGGACGGGTAGACATGAGATATTGGGGCTGTGCAAAATAACCGGAATAGGAAAATACCATGACGTTCATCCGATGTTTTTATTTCTTTTCACCAAGGTGTGGAGAGAAATGGTCACTACGTCATCACTCTAAGTCTCGAACCGCTGGCTAAACTCTCCTCCTGTGGCTTGTGGGATGGGCCGAGTTGTTAGCATCAAAGATATATAGCGCCTGCCCTCTATTGCCGACTTCTCCAGATCAACATCTTGAATCTTGAACATCATCTACACCTTTTACTTTTGAAGATATATTTCGAGAGAGATAGACAAGTAAGTGAGAGATGTCTTACAAGTAGAGCAGGGGACAACTCGGCTAATCTTACTGCAGAGACACAATACAGTAACCCCACATTCTTCAGCAAAGGTAGCTAAGCTCCCCCTTTTCCAAGTTCAATCTTACGAGGTTACGAGTCTACCTCTGTACCTTATTTGCACCACAATACAGAACCATCCATCGCGCATTTCTTGCAAGTAGCTAATTCAAAATGCGCAAACAGGCAATATCCAACAACATGGCAACTCAACAGCCCGGTCTTCCCGGCAGCCATCCGGTGACGATGCCGAATAGACAGGCGAGCATGCAGAGTAACTTGAGTGATGATGCGGTACCGACCGAGGATCCTAGAAATGTAAGTTTCCGCAGGAAAAGGGAGAAAGGGGGAGGATTGGGCTAATGGGGAACAGACTTCTGAGTTGTTGGCCGAGAGATTGGTTGCTTGGAAACATGCGGTTGGATATCTAGAGGACTATGTCTCTGCTACGGAGAAGGTCGAGAAGGCGCATGCGAAGGAATACGAGAAGGTTTTGAAGACAGTTTCGAATCCGTTGAAGGAGGGACATCATTTCGATCAGAGCTTGGGAGGCATTGCGGGGTTGTTCGAGAATATCAGGGCTAATACTCAGGTATGTTATCTGATGAGCCATGTATAACGAGATTTTGCTAATTAGGAAACAGGGTCTGGCAAATACTCACCTCGAGACCGAGAAAAACCTCAAGGGCTCTGTCCTCCCAATCCTCGAGCGTCTACACAAGGAGATCAAGAACAAGTCCAAGGAGCTGGACTCTGGAGCTGGCAAGTCTGCAAAGGCTGTTGACAAGGCACGAAATACTACTCAGAAGCACATTGAGCTTTTGGGCCAGCAGACTGCTTCGTATGAGTCTAGTGGAGGCAAGATGAACGCTTCTGATGATCCATATATCGTGAACCGTGGAGTGCTTCACAGACTCAGCAAACAGGTCATGGAGGAGAACAACAACCGCCATGATTTGATATCTGTTCAGACCAACTTCGCCCAATTTGAAGCCCACATCATTGAGGTGATCCAACAAGCTATGGCATCATTTAACCAATTCGTTGGTGGCCAAGCACAAATTGTTGATCAACTTTACGCCGACATGTTGACCACAACGCAACGCATCCCACCCGACTTTGAATGGACCCGCTTCGTCGAACGCTCTCAAGGCATCCTGGTCGATCCCAACGCTCCCGAGCGCTCAATCGAATCCATCGCCTTCCCCAACCAAGACCACAAATCCACCAAAGCCCTAATCGAAGGTACCCTCGAGCGTAAATCCCGCAATAAACTTTCCTTCGCTGGCTACTCAACCGGTTACTACGTCGTCACTCCTTCCAAGTATCTCCATGAGTTTAAGGATAGCGATAATCTCCGCAAAGACCCTGTTCCTGAGCTCTCTATTTACTTGCCTGATGCGACCATTGGCTCCACCTCTGGCGAGAAATTCAACATCAAAGGCAAGGACGTCAGCAAAGGTCTCGGCTCCAAGCTCTCCGGCTCGTCTGAAATCTCATTTAAAGCCCACTCTGCCTCCGATGCCAACAAATGGTATGAAGTCATCCGCTCCATCGTCGGCAACGCTCCAGCTGGTTCCAGTGTTGGTAGTGAGCCTACCAGTCCTATGAGCCCCGTCAACGCGAAGCATGCCAGCCAGCCGCCAGTTTACGCTCATAATGATGGATTCCCAGAGGGTGTGAAACCTGTCGATGTCACAGAGAAACCGAGGCCGATTGAGACGGGTAGTGCCAAGGTTATGGGGGGTGAGACGGTGAGCAGTCCGGCGGCGGCGACGCCTACAGCTTCTTCAAGTGCGGCTCCTGCTGCTGCTGCTGATAAGATCTAAGATGGATCTTGAGAGTAATTGAGGCGAGTTGAGATCTAGGGGAGATGTTGGATGAGATTTAGATGTGGTAATGTGTAATATTGGATCTCAACTGAGAAATTGTCCCAAGCTTTCTAGATGCGGCGAAGATCTAACTAGGATAATCAATCGGATTCAAATTGATTGGTAAAATTGTTCTCTGGCCATGAAAAATATGATTCATGAACGTCGGTCGACTCCTCCTTCATTACCTCTGACATTCAGTTCTACCTCTCCTAAAAAATTCCTCACCTCCCTCTGCTTCACCCCTCCCCCTCACATAGACCTAGAAATCAAAGATCTCCTCTAAACGATAAGTGAATATCCATCCTTTTACGGTCCTACCCCCCTTTCCAGACCTCACTCACGACAGTATAAAAACAGCAGTTCATCCATTCCAAAATTCCCGAACCCTTAAGCTACAACTCCAGCATCCTCATCTCTTGAATGGGAATCTTGCCCCAGCCTTTCTCGGTTTGATGTTTGCTCACCTAACCTACCAGAACCTACGCTATTATAGATTTGCCGTTGTCGATAAACATAATCCTACATAAAGAGGAGGTGAGGTATTCACCAAAATCGGAGCTTCTCCAATGGGTGTGTAAAAGCCCGCTATTGACATCTTATTATTTGTAGACCTTGCTTGGGAATTTAAGTCCTTGCGTGCGGTTTTCTAGAGGGTTCGGAAAATATAAATTTCTGTGATTTGGCCTTTTTCTTCATCGGTTACTAGGTTGGTTCGACTTTGGAGAGGGGGGGGTTCGAAATTAATATTTGCAAGGGAAAGTTATTCTCAATTGTTTTCTCAATGTCGGTATTTTGCCTGTTGTTAATAGTAAGTGATGTACTATCGAAAATCCTGCTATCATCTGTCCTGATATCGCTATTGGAGTTGCCATCGCTGCCATCACCTTGTTGACTTTAGACGTCTGACATTTGCTGGGCAGCACCAGCTTCACAAAGTAACTATTAGACCACCTGGGACATTATTAGAAATGGAGTATCGGCTTGTGAATCAACAAGGTTAGGAGGTAGAAACAAGCCTATGTAAATAGGTAAGTCGGTGGCACCTAAGAGCTGTAATAGGGACGTGCTTAGCTAGGAGCAAATAATCAACATAGTAGTAAGTAAGATATAAGAGAAGGAGAGCTGGGAGGAGGATGCTAGTAGGGGAAAATTCTGACGTTAGATCGTGATGTAGCCTGGCGAAACTCACCAAACTAAAATAAAACGTCGCTTTATTATGTTTTCTGTTGTAATAACAAGGCGTTTAAATTGGCAAAAAACGAAATGTCTGTTTTTATAAGAAAATTATAGAAAAAACATTTTCAGCAGTTAAAGAAAATAGCGAAATGTTATTCTGCTAAGGGTATCTATCTCAGTCTATCTATCTATCTTACAATCTTGACTGCTGTAAAGCCACTCCCCACACATTTAACCTCTTACTCCATCCGCCTTTTCCCACCCTTTATCAATTCACTCCTCCCTATCCACAAGCGTCGGACTCCCCGGACTTGTCCCCAGCGTGGAATCAGTCTCAACACTCATCCCTCTCCCCAACGGACTTCCCTTCCCCTTCCCACCACCCCCTCGGACCCTCTCCAACCCTCTCTCCCTCCCTAGATCCTGTCGTCTCGGCTTCGGTCTATAAGGACTAACCGGAGAACTCGGTGGAACCTCCGGTGTGCTGAGACGGGAATTTTCTCTGCTGCGCAGTAGCCATGGCTCGGGCATCTCGGACATGATGCTACGGTCTTGAGAGTCGCCGCGAGAAGAAGCTCTGGATTGGTTTTCGAGATAGGAGGGCTGGCTATAGTAGGGTGTACCACCTCTCGAGTATCCTTGCTGATGATCATATTGCTCGTACTCTTGATCGGGGGCATGGCCCTGTCCCTCCTGTCGGAACTGCCCCTTAACTGGACTTTCCGCATAAGGATCAAAGCCAACTTTCGTCCTCGCTTCCTGTCTGGTCTTCTGCCGATACTCTTGATCGCCTCCGATAGTGTTGGAGTCATTGAGAAAGAAGTTCAAGGTTTCGTCTGAGACGGAAAGGTGGGTTGTCTGGTGGAATTGTTGGAGGATAGTAAGGCGGATGAGGACTTCGAGGAGGGAGAGGGAGGGGCGGACGTTGCCAAATGGGTTGGTGGCTTGATTTTGGGATGGGGAAGGGGCTGGGGAAGGGGCTGGAAAGGGTAAGGGAGGTAAGGTAGCGGGTGAAGAGTACGAATCAGATGAGGCGGAGCCGATTTTAAGGTGGGAGAGGCTGGATGAGAGACTATCCTGGTGCTCTAGATGTCTCTGGGTTGGGTCTCCAGATGAGCTCGGCCGGTGCGAGATGTATGCTGAGTCGTCATTGGGATCAAGGTCTTGCTCATCTTCGGGTACAACTGGGGGCTCGGTATAGATCTCAAGAGCAACCCATCCGGGGTCAAGATCCGCTGGAAACCGGAAGGCTTTATCCTCAGTAGGTGATGGTAGCGGTGAGGTTTGTTCTGCTAAGGGGACCGGTGCAAAGCTCTCCCGACGTATTTGCTGGTCGATATCATCTTGCGAATCTCCATCAAGGGTCCCTTCACTGTCTTCATCATATTCCCGAATCAACTCTGACTGAGGAAGCTCAGGCCCTTCGGGATCTTCGTACCATTCATTTCGCTTCTCGGCTTCCTCCATCATTTTGCGAGGTGGTTTAGCGCTGATATTCCGCTTGAGGAGGAGCACCGGACTGTTCGTCTCGCCTTCATTGCCAATATTGAGGATCTTCCCCGTATCTGCGTAGAAAATAGTCCCGATTTGGTGCACAGGAATGTACTCTCGAATTCCAGCGAGTTGAACATGCTCGTAAAGTCCTGGCTGAGGTTCTCCCTCCTCAAAATCATGAACTCGGCCATCATCTAAGTCTTCGATAATCTCAAAATGATATGCGTATTCATTTATTGCCTGTTCGTCTCTGAACATTGGTGGTCCTTGGTGATGACCATTTTCAATCGAGTTTATAACCGGTGTGCTAGAGAAGTCCTGATCTTGTAACATGTGGACTTGCGATCTGGGATCATCCTCTATATGAAGAGGTACACGCATCAACCTTAATCTTGCCTTGTGTATAACTTCTTTCCACGTAGTGTCCCTTACGTTTTGTGAATTGCGTTTTTCCTTCTCCCTATGGATGCTATGACTGTGGAATAGCATGTACAACGATACTCTAAATTCGGGGCCAATCTGAGTAGGTCTGCAGCCATTTTGAGCATAGCGGTGACCGCCCTCATTGAGTAGCATGCTAGCCTGAAGAAGCCTGGATGGAGAGACGGAATTTGGAAGTGATGAAGACAATTTCACTCCAGACGTAGAGATCGCTAAGTTTAGGAGCGGAACAGAATCCTCTATTCGGGTAAGTAGGTCTCTGATGACTTGAACAATCTCGCCCATCTCCTTTTCATGCGTAGCGCGTGAAGGAGGGGAAGGATGAAGTTTGGATTTGCCCTTTCTCTCTAGATACTTCGTCTCTGTAGCAGCAGTTTTCTCTTCCGATGCGAGTCTCTCTCCTTCTGTAGCTGCATTGGCGAGTCGAACACCGAGTGATTGGATGTCCCATCGAATTTCTCTTGCCAATGAGATTGCTGATTCGAGGGTCGTGTTTCCTCTTGCAGTCCTGGAATTCATTAGCAGCTAGATTACGAAACAGATAATTAAGGGAACATACATAATCTCTATCATGTCGATAGCGGGTGAGATGATCTGGTGACATGGTCAGTAAGTAAGCAAAGGGCTGAAACATGAACATCGTCGGTTCTGGAAAACGTACTTGTATCTTGAGATTCAGACGATTTTGAAGACTATGAAGTTCTTGGCGGATGCCATCATCATCAATAGCAGCGGCTTGCTCAACCGTCTGGCTTTAAGTTAGTGTATGTATCTGGAGCGTGGACCAAACGGGGAGCTCTTACCTTGAGCAACCGAGTCGACTGTCTAATAGCATATGAGGCAGTGATGCCTATTCCTGACCTAGGAATGGGTCAGAGTAAAGATCATGCATAGGATCCAGGTTTAGGCATACCTAATAGCATAGTTCACAGCATGCTGAGTGATCTAGAGGTTTATATAAGCACGTGACCATAAATCATAACGGGCAGGGGAACGGGTCTGTACGGTATTCAGTAAAGAATCCATTGCTCCTTGCCACGATCAGCAATGTCTGTGGTCATAAGCTAATGGATGTGGCATGAGGGTGAATCTTTCTCATTCTTATTCTCAAAACAAGACTTTGATATTTCCAGACGCGTTTGGTAAGAAGTACGCGAGGAAAGTGTCACGAGAAGGAGAAAGGAGTGGCTACGGCAACCTGCCTAACCTACGGGCGAATAGAGACAAACAGGCGCATGTATAGTACAGTACAGTACGAGTATCAACACACTTTTAAAAGTTTACCATAATCTTCTACTTTGACAGTGAAACATATCCAGTTAAAGTGAAGAAAATTCCCCAAATACATGTATGCGGGACTGTTATAACCCGAATCCCTGAATATCAATACACAAGTTCAAGGCACAGCCTCCGTCTGAGTCGTTCTTGAGTCACAAACTGACTTAGACATGCTATTTCGGTATTTCACTGTTCCTTTGTTGCTTTTTCATTGGGTACCTATATCACTGTTGTCTTGACTGTGACGTATAGTACGAAATACCGATAACCCGTGTCGATAAATAATCTGCCCCACACTTCCCACAATCTTTTTGATACAGCCGGCCATCAACAGTCCTCGATATCCACTCGAAGCAGACAATCCCCACTACGTACACAAAAATGTCTGATCTTAACTCTTGGGAAGATGACCCTGCTGCACAGGAGGAAAATCTCTCCCGACAAGCACAGCAGATGAATTTGAACAACCAGCAGCAGCAGCAGCAGCAACAACAACAACAACAAGGAGGCTTCCGCCCCGGCGCAAGTTCCTTCCAGCCTGGTGCGCAATCCTTCCAACCTGGTCAAAACTTCCAACAATATGGTGGCGGAGGATACAATCAGTACTACAATAATCAGGCTGCTGGACAGGGCTACAGCGGATACCCTCAATACGGACAGCAAGGTGGTTACCAACAGTATGCTCAACAAGGCGGCTATAGCCAAGGAGGATATAATCAAGCTGGCTACAATCAAGGATATGGTACGAGCTTCTGCCAAAATATAGCCTCTATAATTCTAGACGGATTTAAGTTTCACCCCGGAGTCTTTGCTGACCAGACTTTTCGTAGCACAACAATACCCAGGCTATGCTCAACAACCTCAAGCAGCCCCTGCTCCCGCACAGCAAGCCCCAAGAGAAACCCCCACAATTGCCAAAAAACCAGCAGAAGGTTCTTCGTCTTCCTCGGACTTGAACAAGCCGATCACTGTAAAGGACGGGGCACCCAAGGTTCTCAGTATTGGAGGAGATGCGCCGAAGCCAAAGGCTAAGGTTCTTACGATAGGAGCCACAGCTGCCGCAGCACCAGCGAAGAAGGACACTCCAGCTGGAGTACCCGCAGCAGCGTCAGCTGAGGCTGGAGCAAAGTTCACAGCAGCAAAAGCAATCGAGAAGACAGAGAAGGCCGGAGGTTCAGAGAGTGGGAGGACTTCACCAACACCTTCTTCAGGTCGATCAAGTCCTTCACAGGCTGCTGGAAAGGCGGTTGTACGAGCAGCGGATGCGGTTGAGAAGGAACAGGCTGCTGATGTTGATGAGGAGACCTTGAAGGAGATTTACGGCAAGGAGCATGTGAATATTATCTTCATTGGTCATGTCGATGCTGGAAAATCTACACTGGGCGGTGCTATCTTGGTGTTGAGCGGAATGGTAGACGAGAGAACACTGGACAAGTACAAGAAGGAGGCAAAGGAAATGGGTCGTGAGAGTTGGTGGTTGTCTTGGGCATTGGATCTCACGAAGGAGGAGAGATCCAAGGGAAAGACTGTGGAAGTTGGCCGAGCATTCTTCGAGACCGAAAAGCGACGATACAGTATTCTGGACGCCCCTGGTCACAAGACATACGTTCCTAGCATGATCGGTGGTGCGTCCCAGGCCGATGTAGGAATTCTGGTTATCAGTGCCCGAAAGGGAGAATACGAAACCGGTTTCGAGAAGGGTGGACAGACTCGAGAGCATGCTATGTTGGCAAAGACTCAGGGTGTCAACAAGTTGGTGGTTGTTGTCAACAAGATGGATGATCCTACCGTGGAGTGGTCTAAGAAGCGTTATGACGAATGTACCACCAAGCTCAGTCAATTCTTGAAGGGAACTGGCTACAACCTCAAGACCGACGTTTTCTTCATGCCCATTGCTGCACAACAGCTACAGGGTATTAAGGAGCGTATTCCGAAGGGCGTAGCACCATGGTATGAGGGCCCATCATTACTTGAGTACTTGGATGATATGGCTGCTTTGGAGCGAAAAGTCAATGCACCATTCATGATGCCTATCAACGGCAAGTATCGTGATATGGGAACCATGGTAGAAGGAAAGATCGAGGCTGGTGTGATCAAGAAGAACATGTCACTGGTCATGATGCCTAACAGAGAGAAAGTCGAAGTTTCAGCTCTTTATGGCGAGACGGAAGACGAAGTCCAGGTTGCACAGTGCGGAGACCAAGTCAGAATTCGGATGCGTGGTATAGAAGAAGAAGATATCCTGCCCGGTTTCGTTTTGTGCTCTCCGAAGCGTTTAGTCCACTGCGTCACTGCATTCGAGGCACAGATCAGAGTTCTAGAGCTGAAGAGCATTTTGTCTGCTGGTTTTAATTGCGTACTCCATATCCACTCTGCTATTGAAGAAGTAACCTTTGCAGCATTGCTCCACAGTCTACAAAAGGGCACGGGCCGCAGAAGTAAGAAACCACCAACCCACGCCAAAAAGGGAGACAGTATCATTGCGAGAATGGAGGTCATCGGAGGTGCAGGATCTGTGTGTGTTGAGAGATTCGAGGATTATGCTCAACTAGGACGATTTACACTTAGAGATCAGGTAAGACTCACTACCACCCCCTTCCACCAGTCAATTCACTGACAACCCCCAGGGTCAAACCATTGCCATTGGCAAGATCACCAAGTTAATCACCTCTGAGGAAGTTGCTGCTGCCGCCGCTGCTGCTTAAATAAAGCTAGTGGCCTGTTATGAATTATGAAGAGGACGAGAGTCTGAGGCGTCGAACAAAAGCATCTGCATAGCCATAGGCTTCATGCGAGGCCCTATTCATCATGCTAGCTAGATAGATCCAACAATACAAAAAAAAGCAGTCGATTCAACCATTTGATCAACCTCCAATTACATAGTGTAATCAGTCGTATATACAAACTAACTTGGCATTCGAGCCATTGGGATTTACCTCCCACCAGATCTTGAACTGATTTTGGTAAGATCTTACTTGAATTGCTTTCGACAGACGAGACAGCACAGACAAGGAGGGTTAGAGGGAAATAGAGGGTGCTTATTTGAGCGTCTTGAGGTGCCGCTTGAATGTTTGTCATTGTGTGCTGGTATCCCAGGATACAGTATATAATCAATCTCTCTCTGTAGAGCGCCTCAAACGCCACAGTGTTCTCTGTATCTGCCTCTCTGCCTCAAATACGTGCTCCTCCTTCATTGAAATAAGCGTTCGGTGCTGTACCTATGGTGATTTCTGTTTGCGGAATGGACTGTATGCGGTGTGGTGATGGACAAGTTCTCTGTTCTACGCGTTCCGGGAAGAGTTCGAACGAAAGAAGTCGCTAAGAAATCCGACAGAGAAGTGGAATGGTCATGTTTAATCGATGCACCCGATCTTGTACCACCTCTCTTATGGGATAGTTTTGTGAGAAGAGACATATCTGGGAGTGAAGTTGTGAACAAGGGAAGTCAACTTAGACAAGCCTTGCTTCTCGTTACGAAGTTACCATCCCTCCCTGCAAGTTAGCCGCCGCGCTAAAACGGACCCGCTAAAAAGTTCCCGCGATTTTGTATCTTCAAATTGTCAACGGCCGCTTTCAAATGTTGTCGTTCTTCCCAAATTCCACGTCGCTTCTGAAGCCTCGAGGTCTCTTCTCTAGACACTTCAGTCGCAGTTTACCTTGGGCAAGATTTACCAATCGACATTACAATTTTTTTGCAATGCAGGCCGAAGTATCAGAAAATCGACCAGATGGCGGGAGTCAAGATGTCAGGAAACGACAATCCCAAGGTGGCCACAGGCCCAAGAGACAAAAGACCCGGAAGGAGAAGCCAGCGAACGGAGGATCAAATGAAGAAATTCTCACATTCGATGTGCGGGACCTACGTTCCCAATTACAACTTGTAGCCGATTCTCAATCTACCAAACTCGAATCACAGCAGGATGCTGAAGACAATACTGAGCCTGAGGCGTCTGCAGTGAAAGAAGAAGAGTCCCAAGCTGCAGATCCAGAAAGGCTTCCAGATCCATTCACGGAGATTGAAGTAAAGGTTCTCGGAATATCGTCTACTGGAGACGGTCTTGCTCAACACGGGTCCTCGAATCAGATATACGTTGTTCCTTTCGCAACCCTAGGGGATACCCTCAAAGTGAAGGTCATTCGACATATTCACCACGAGAACTACACCCAAGCGGACTTTGTCTCGGTAGTAGAAGCAGGGCCGCTACGAGATGACAGTCGAGTCAACTGCAAATATTTTGGCACTTGTTCAGGCTGCCAGTTTCAGATGATGGATTACTCGGAGCAGTTGAAGCACAAGAAGACTATTGTTGAAAAGGCGTACAAGAACTTCTCTCAGCTGCCCCCTGAGCTTGTTCCAGCTATTCAGGACACAATGGGCAGTCCCTTACAATATGGGTATCGCACCAAGCTTACTCCCCATTTCGATGGGCCTCCGGGCTCTAACAGCAGACAAAACAGGAAAAGGGGAATAAAAATTCTTTTCGAAAAGGCACCGGAAATCGGATTCCAAGCAAAAGGGAAACGTCAAACTCTTGATATCGAAGACTGCCCAATTGGCACTGATGCTGTCAGGATGGGCATGAAAAGAGAACGACTTCGAGTGGCTGCCGAGTTGGAAAAATACACAAAAGGGGCTACCATCTTACTGCGAGAGAGTACACTGAGGGTACAAAATAACGACGAGAAAGCTTCAACTACAATTCTAGAAAGCATCAAAACCGCATCCGACACATTTACAGAATTCAAATCCTGCATCACAGACAATAATGGTACATCGACCGAGTACATCGATAACTTCATCTTTACGAATACTGCGGGATCCTTCTTCCAAAACAATAATTCAATCCTTCCAACCTTTACTCGATACATCCGAGACCATATCATGCCTCCAAACTCACTCCCTACGGATCCTCAAATCAAGTACCTAATTGATGCATACTCTGGTTCCGGACTTTTCACCATAACTCTCGCATCACTATTCACTACCTCAGCTGGAATTGATATCTCGTCGGCGTCGATTGCCTCTGCAAGACAGAATGCTGCTTTGAATAAGCTACCACCATCTCAGTGTACTTTCATTGCTGCAAATGCACCAGAGTTGTTCAAGTCGGTAACATATCCTAAAGACGAAACAGTAGTGGTCATCGATCCTCCAAGAAAGGGGTGCGACGAGAGCTTCTTGAGCCAGTTACTGAAATTCGGTCCCAAGAGAGTGATTTATGTGAGCTGTAACGTTCATACCCAAGCCAGAGATGTGGGGGTGTTGGTCAGAGGCGACGAAAATGTGGGAGTAAAATATGAGATTGAATCACTTCGAGGATTCGACTTCTTCCCCCAGACTGGGCACGTGGAAGGTGTAGCTGTGCTCAATAAGATTGAAGACACCAGGACTGACGCAGCTCCAGAAGAATAAGAATAGCTCATCGGGGTGGAGAGGAAGCCCCTGGAACATTATATTTGACAAATTGCCGTCTCAGAGACACCCACATGGAGCTGCTTGCAACCCCCACATACTTTGCTTCTTTAGTTTATCGTAATTCGCTTCTGTCTAGACTTTGGCCCACCAGTTGGGTTCGTGGCTTTGTTACGCCAAGTGGCGCAAAATAAAGATTGGCTTAATTTTACGTTTGGGTTTCTTTTTTTCATATTATTCCCACTACACTGAAACCGGAAGGCGTGGAAAGTATCCAAAGTCATGTCCTCAGCCTCTATGACACCCTTCTCCACACAAATCACGGGTTGTCCGAGAGACCCATGTGCTTCGAAACTCGAACTGCCTGGTCGAAAATCCCAGATTGACGGAGTGACAAGGCTAAACTTGCATTTCAAGGTGTTTGCTCTATGTAGAATCCAAACACAGGGACTACCTAAACCTTCTCAACCCTAACTCCCGAAAAACACGCATCGTATCTTCCCAAACCCTCCCTCATGGCATCCCTACCCACCATCTCAACTTTTTGCACCAAATTATCCAAAGTATAGGCCCCCTCCTGTCCAAAAAGACCACTTGCCTGCTCCTTCGTATCTCTATCTATCATACCCTTCCCCGAAACCCTCTTCCCGCACTCCCTGGCTACAAGGACGGTTACCACGCTCGGGTTTGAAGCGTCGAGGAAGAGAGGTGTAAGCAAATGCGTAAACAGCACGCGGGTGATAAATCAGAGAAAAACTCGTGTCACTTCCCTCAGCGTCCCAGCTCGTCCACCTGTAAATGACTTTTGCTTCCTTTCTCGTGCTATCTTCCTTCTTGCGTCTTGGTTTCTTGGCATACCCACAAGACCTCGTTCAGCAAAGAGATGTTGGCTGGTAAGCCAAATCTGGACATCCGGGTTGGTAGCTTGTGCTTCGGATACCGGATACCGGTTCTTTGCGGCAGTCTGGTGAAAGCTTGGAAAGTGTGCTCTCCTTTTCGGATGTGCCGCCGGCTTGGGGCTTTAGTGTCTGTGCGAGGACGTACCAAACACTCCTACGAGACCATCGGCTTTGAGGCTATTTTTTCAAGCCTCATTCTTAGCAATAACCTCTTTGTAAGTAAGTGCTGGGACAACACGTCTCTTTCTTCTCTACACCCATTTTCGGATGCTTGGCAGTCAACTCTGAAATACTGGACAAAAGTCACCAGACGGAGAAAGTTTTCAACTCGGGTGGTGGAGCTTGAATGAGTTACTTGGCAGGTTCATGTACATCCATCTCGTAGAAGGGGGTTATGTCTATACGTTTATCTCAACTCCATCCTCACCGTCCTTTCACCCCCCCCACCCTCTTTTCAGACAATGAAACGAACCTGGTGAGTAGCCGCTTTGTCCGAACTCGACTTCTTAGTCGTTCATCTCAGCTTGGCGTTTCTCTTTTCATTCATGCTCCCCCGGAACCTCGGCGACTGGTTTGCTAGATTATTGATATGCTACTGCTTTCAAGGGAATTCTGCCGGGTGGATTCTCTTTAATCGCTTGAATGCTAGAGAGTGTTTGGAATGGCAAGTTGTCATAACAGTCTACTTCTGCTTGGGATATTAAGATTTACTCGATTCCTAGCTTATCTTGAATGCTGGACTCGTTCGGAACATCCAAGTCGACCTTGTCGATAAACCATGAAGATGAGCTTAGTTAAAATAAAAAAGAACACCAGATCTACTGTATTGAGCAGTACCGTGGACACTTGCCCGTGACATTGCACTTAACTTAGTATCACAAGGCAAGATCACACCCTGGATACTATTCACATGCAAGATATGACGAGGAAAATCACGTGTGTAACAAGCACGTGTCTGGTATCCTCCATCAAACAGATTACCGATTCGCCCCGATCCTCGGCTCCAGCACTTACGCTTCCTCCCGAACCTCGAACACGGAGCGGCACGCCACAGCCGCCCAGCAACTTGCATTGCCTTACGAGGTTACGAAGTTACAAGGCCAGCCCAACTCCGGAGCGCCTTAGGCGCCCAACTCTTTCTTGCCTGCCACGATTCTTTCAATTGAGAGCCTGAGAATTTGAGAATCTAGGAAGACGGGGATGTGATAGGAAAGGTGTTTTCAGCTGGGCAAGAAAGGGGCCAAAAGACAACCGCTCCTGTATGTGATGGCATGAGAGCGTTGCGCCCTGCTGAACTCGAAGTGATGGGATAAGGCTTCCAGCGTATCCAGCTTCTGGAGGGGCGGTATGGATAGGGAGCTTGGTGATGGTGTATAGTACTGTACAGTAAGGCATCGTGATACGAAGTCACTCCGTACCCCCTCGACACATGGCACGCAAGGGATGAGTCAACACAGCATCACGTCCTGTCTTATCGCCTTTGTCGCTGCTGTCTCGCTCCAGCGAATCTGCTTCTGTTACAGCCCTTCTGCTCTCGCATTCGTTGGCACTGTCACCAGACAAACGCACATCCAACGACCTATCAATATCTCAAGCGGAGGCAAGGCGGGTAGGGCAAGGGATGGAACGTTGCTTGCTTGTGACAGCTATGATTTCGATTTCAGGAGGATGTGATGGAGTATTATCATCAAAAGGGATAGGGTGAGGTGTGATATGATGTGCTTTGATGTGATTTGATGCGAGAATTTGAGCTTCTCGCGCAGTGATTTCGTGGAGAAGAAGCGAGAGGGATTAATTACTTGAGACCTCGTTTGTCGCCAAAAATAAAACAATTTCCCCGGGTCCGACGTCGCTGGGGAATAATGTATTACCCTGAGTCGTGGGGAATGGGGGAGCGTGGGAGTGAGGGTTGGGGAGTTCTCAGGGATGAAACCTGCATGGGAGTGGGAGTGCCACTGCGTGGCATAAGTTGCGTGGAGACAAAAGAAACGTGGAGGTCTCTGAAGTTTGAGACTTTTCCACGCTTGGATATATTCTTCCGGCTTGATTGTCAAGACCCGGAGGAAAAGGAACGAAAGCCTTTTCTCGCAGGATTTGGATTTGGATTTGGATTTGGATTTGGGTTTAGATTTGGAGCTGCGGTACTGTACGGTGATGTGATGGATCGTGGGGATGGGTGGGATACAGTCAGTATTCATTATTTAGGAGGGAGAGCGCGCTTCCAAATATCTTCAGTATGTTTTGATATTGGAAACTTCGGGATTTGAGAGTTCATGACCTGGATTTCAGACGGTGCGTAAGGGGGACAGAGGGGCTGATCGGTGGGTATGACTGGGACTCATGACTCGGGATTCATGTTTCCAGTCTTTTCGTCCAGGCCATGGATGATGATGTCCTTCCTTCACTCTCGAGCTTTCTTCTGAGCTGGAAACTGGAAGAAAAAAGTATGGTTCTGGAAAACAATAATAATAATAATGGAAAAGGATTTTGCCGTTTGGCAAACGCCTGGCGTACACTTCGAGCTACAGTACCAAGCACTGTAAAGAACAGTACTGTAGCAGTCACAGCAACAGTAACAGTAAGTGCCGGCTTCATGAAGACCTTCTCCGTTGCAATTTGCCAGCTTGCGGACCTTCCAGAACCGCGGGGCTTTTCCATTTGGCTTCCGGATGAACTCTATCTTCATCTGTCCTCCTTGTTGCTCCCTGTTGCCTCCCCCCCCCTTCGACCGGCGGGGAAGTGGCAGTTCGTTGTATTGTCCTGTAACTTGGAAGTCGGTAAGCAACGCCTGTGAGCCAGTTGTAAGTGTCCATTTGAGCAAAGCAATGAAAGACCAGCGGTGAACCGGGAGCAAAGCGTGTCGATAGGGCCAACGTGGGGGACGCGGTGTGCGGCATGGACCACGACGGTTCCGCAAGGAGGCGGTCAGACACTTCGGAGGTGTACAGTGCTGATGCTGCTCAACCTGAATGGTGCAAGTGAGTCGTGAATGGGGCCCAAGGGAGCGCGCTCAGGCTGGCGCTCGTGGGACTCGTGGGAGTCGTGGGACTCGTGGGACTCGTGGGAGAATAAAGGGGGACAATCTGAGGATGAGGGACAGCGCTGAGTGACTGACCCTGTCACCGCTTCCTTTCTCTCGGCCCCCGAGAGACAACGTCCTTCACATCCCTTCCGCGGTACATATATGATTCAGCCCTGTTTCCGCCGGCAAAGCAAACATCACTTGGAATACATAATAACAAAATCTGCTGGCCAGCCCTGACCTCCGTGCCAATTTCTCTCACATCCAGAACAAGCACAGCTAATACATATATATTCTTGGATCCTCCTGCTGTTGCTACTACCTGTTCTATTCTTGACTCTCCAGAAGTGCAAGGCTGACACCGATATCGAAGTCTTACTCATTCTGACCGTTACACTGCAGCCTCGGCATCACGAACCCACACACGAGAACACACACATTTCTGACCCCGTCATACAGTCAGTCATACGGCACTCCAAATTACCACCGACTATACAAAGAGTCACCACCTCCCAGCTGAAGTCCAAAACCACATACCAACATGTACTTCTCACTCTCACCACCAACTCCTTCCACCAGCTACTCCTCCACCAGCTACTCCGCCGCCATGGACATCCCCTCGTCCTCCCGCTCAAGATCGCAGTCTCCCAGCTGTGCATTCCCCAGCTGGCCCAGAAGAGAAAGTCTTTCCTCCAACTCGAGCCACGAAGGCGACTGCCGCTCTTCCTCCTTCATCATCTCGGACGAGGAGCTCTTCCCCATGGTCTTCGACGAGCAAGAACAAGACTGCACCCCACCACAAACACCACATCTCGTGCGCTCCCCCGCCTCGCCCTCGCGGATGTGCGAAATGGTTGTCGATAACGGAACACTGATGCGCGAGTTTGTTGCGCAGGAGAAGGCGAAGAAGGAACATCGGAGGAGAAGGAAGAGCACAAGCTCGAAGAAGTCGAGGAGTGGGAGCGGAAGCTCGAAACACATGAGTCCCATTCAGGAAGTTGGGGAGTGAGATGGAGGGAATGGAGGAGGAAATATTTTTGGAGATCTTTTTTTTGGTGAGTGCTACCGAACTGTCGGTACCTACTGGATCTTGTTGGTTGTCACCTTGAACATGCCTTCCGGTTGACTTATCTACCATCTCTTGATTATCCAGCTTCTTTTCAAAGCCGTTGGACATCGAGATGGAGCTGATAATCCACCTGGGATGAATATTCAAGGTCGGGAATACCAAGAATCCGGAGGGAACACGGCGCAAGCCTACCCTTATTATCACATCTCGCTAACTTCCACATTCAGATGCCCACACTATCGATATCAATATCATTACTAATATCCTTATCTGCAAGGCAGATCACCCATGTGCAATATCGTCCAGGTACACAGTCTGCGAACCCGCAACAACACCCTGCCTGCACTCTGGGATCGGAAACACGAACGAAGAGACATCCAAGCGGCGGCAGCTCCAGCTCTCCAAACGAGCTCGAGCAAACTGGCGACCTGTGTTCGATATCCATCCGTTGATCCGCCCGTAACGGGATTGGGTTTTGGGGTCCTTATCGATTCGGGGATGCGGAGGCGGTGTTGGTGTTGGGTGTTGGTGTGCGTTCCTTTGTGCTCCCAGTCGAGAGTTCTTCAACCAACTTTCCTGGGGTTCAGGGCTCGAGTACCGGTTGCAAGGCAGATTTCCCCTCATCTCAACGGTGTGGAAATTGAGCCTTGCTTACTGGTCTGGTTTGTTTTGGTCTGGTTGTTTTGTCGTTTCTGCAAGAAAGCTTCTTATTTGCATTAATGATCGGAGGACTCATTTCGTTTTGAGAGCATGAAGATGATGATGCGATGGCGGAGTGCGAGAGGTACGAGTGGATGGGAGGGTGGGTGGGCTGACTGGTCAGCCTTGGGCTCTCGGCTCTCGGCCGCAAAGTCCGGTGCTGATTAGTCAGTGGTCAATGGTCGGTCAGTCGTTCGTCAATGTCGATGTCAATGATCAATGTCAATGGATCAATGTCAGTGGTCGCATTTATTACGACGACAGAATGGGCCGTGCCGATTCCGCTGGCTGATCTGATTTGAACGCCGTCTGAGCGCTTGAACAGGGGAGGATGTTGGGGTCATCGAGGAGAGAAGCTTAATGTTGGAACTCGAGGGTGAAGTGGCGTTCATCAAGGAATGGCCACTCACTCACAGTACTCGATGGTTCGGAGTTGACGAGATCTGAGGAAGGGTTCATTACGAGCCGTCCAAACATTCTCTTCATCACATCACACACGGTGATGTTTAGAGTCAATGGACGGCATGGCAAAGTCTAGACACAAGATGATAGATATCAGCGCTTGGAAGCGGGAGGATGGTGGGATGGGAGGTGATTGAGGGACAAGAATGAGGTGATAGTGTACACATTCCCAAATATGATAGCTTTGAATTCACCAGATATTTTCACATTGGCGACTACTTCGTACTGTACCGTACTTGATCGAGGCGAGGTGAGATTTTGATGTGTGCCAATATGCAAGTGACTTGTGACAAGGGGGAGGGGCTCTGGAGAGACGACGGGATAGATTGTGTGGGCGCTTAAAAGCAATCGAGTCCCCGCCAATGAGGAAATTCCATTCACTGAATTTCCTCATTTGATCCAATCATTCGCCTAGAATTTCCGAATTTTGAATGTCCAAGTCGGTCTCCCGATTTGAAGAGTCTCCGTCCGAGGTGTGATCTGGCGGGGGTATACAAGGAGGAGCGTCAGGGCAGCGTGGGACATCTCCTCCGTGCCACCCACCTTTGACTTCCTGGTGTGTGTGGGAGAAGCTGTTCCTGCGTGGAATCCAAACAAACAAGAGGAGAGCGCCTTGAGGTGCATTTGCAGGCAATCTAAAGAACTGCAGCACTCTACGAGAAACACGCTGGCTGGGACACAGCGCACAGCCAGTCCCCCTCCTCGTTCCTCCCCCAGGCCCTTATCGTGAAGTTGGAGCAGACTCGCTCTTGCAGAGTTGCAATCAACCCAATCTACCCCGCCATGGCCTTTGCTCGGCCAGCATTGATGTGGAATGATCTTCGGAACGGCGATGCCATGCTCGCTGCGCCAGCGGCAGCTTCAAGAGCTTGGACTCACTTGCAGGCGGGAGAAAGTTTTGATGTCGCACATGTCGTTTTATGCTTGCAATAGCGAGCAGCAATATATACTGTAACAGAAATGTCAGAACGTCAAGATAACGTCGGAGCGATATGATATGATGGAGTCAGCGGGATGGATCCGAGAGGACACGAGGGAGAGAACAGCAGTTGGCATAAGCGCAGCAAGGACAATACAGTACATATAGTACAAACAGACTACAGGACGAAGTACAGCTTCCCCTGGACATTGGACAATGGCCATGCCATGATGCTGCCATGATGCCCGCAATCACATATCTCCCCAGTTTGCATGCATTGTGAATCCCCAATTCCCCAATCCCCCAATCTCATCTCCAATGGACAGGAGGAGGGGGAGGCACGAACTGAGCGACTGAACACAGAGAGCTATTTTGAACGACAATATTGGCATGGCATCCCGTCTTTGCTGGTATTATAACGGGATCATATTGAATATCAGACAGCGGTGGCAGCGGGCGGACAGGGCGGAGAAGGGAAAATGGGAAAAGGGAGCGGGTTTCCTTGCGCCACATAGAGTATCACCAACCCCTCCTTTTTCGGTTTTCTTCTTTCAAATTTTCAATGTGCTGTTGAAATGTAAATGCTGGTCTTTTGTATGCTGCTCGACAGCCCTGCCTGCACCCTGGCAGGTACGCATCACACACGGGCACCGTCCGGTTACCGATGTTCCTTTTCAAACCTTTTCGGGCTCTCACTGACCGTCAGAGTGACGTTGAGGTGGCCTGTAGATGCGTCGCCTTGCGCTTTGCGACGGCCACAGCACGAAAGTACAGTACAATGCGAAAACCAGACGGACAAGGCAGAAAGGGGACAGTGGAGCAGGACGGAACAGTGGTGACTGACACTCGTCTTGAAGTACAATCAATACTGGACTGGAATGGACTGGAATGGACTGTATTTACCACTCACAAAGGCTTTGTAGACGCTGCCCCTGCTTTAGTAGTCCTGATTCCATCCCACCAGCACTTGCTCCTTGGGCTGGGACTCGCTGACTCGCCGGGACTCGACGGTGAAGAGTGCCATTGTTCTCTGGTGATCCAGATTCGCCTTTGTGATTGGGGATATTTGTGATTGCTGGTGCAGAAGGCTGCCGGCATCAAAGCCTATCAGCGGGCAGAAGTGCCTTGGACCAATGTTGCGCTCCCAATATCCCAGTACCGGTACGGTACGTCTCACCAGGAGATCGAGGGGTTGGGGCGCCGAGTGTGAGAGGGAGTGGTCAGAATGCAAGGGAGCCGCCTCTCGAGTCGCACAACGTATGCGTTGGTTGTTCATTGAGTTTGAGTTTGGGTTGGTACAGTACAGAACAGTCGACGATTGTCGAGGAAAGCATTTTAACCGAATAGGTGTCGAGAATTCAGGAGGGGTCTATTGCTTCCCTGGTAAATAAATAAATAAATAAGTAAATAAGTAAATAAACAATAAAATGCATAAAATACATAACTAACAAACAAACAGCAAACCAACTCTGCATCTAGATAAGAGTTGAGGGATGGTTGTTCTGTAGTCTCTACAATGCTTTGAAAGACTCGACAAGTCGAACCCGTGGAGTACTGTACGAAGTAATATCGGCTCGCTAATCTTCTGACTGCACCATGTCTCCCGTACTCTTGAACGACGCCTTGCCTCTCCTCCTCTTCCGCTGCTCACCAATGCCCCCTCGCCCCCTCGCACCTCTGACCATGAGGTGACTCTCCCTCGGTTCCTTTTTCATCCAGTGTCCCAGCTGGGGGAAATACAGTTCCATACACCCAGTCACGTTCTCACCTGCAGTCCGTTGACACAGGACTTGTACAGTCGCCCTCATACTGTAGCAGATCATGCTCACCAGCCGCCTTCGCCACCCTGATGAGATGATACAGTAGTCATGCGCGGCCTCTGGTCAAACGGAAGGAAAGTGAGCTCAGAAGGCATAACGAATCGCTGTACAACGCACAGTATGAGCCTCGAGGCTATGGACAGTTCCAGGGGAGGTGATGGAGATTATGGAGATCAATAATGGATTCTGCAAAAACTCCTTGCGTCGTTAGGCTCTCACTGTCTCTCATAGGCTCAGGCTCTCACCTCGTCTGATATCGAATCCCCAATGTGCCAGGCAAGGATCTCACTTATCACTCTATCTACAGGTATGCTCTCTGCGCTCTGCTCTCTGCTCTATGCTCTATGCTCTATTGCCCCCGTCATTGCCTTCTTTCTATTGCCTGCGACTCGCAAGTCACGCTATTGCCCATACAAATTTCAATATCCTCCAATACCCTCCTCTAAATGGTCCAGGTCGCCCTCCGCATTGCCAAAAGTTGAGCCACTCTGCATCGCCCCCCTTGGTCGCCCCTTGGTCTCCCTCATCCTCCTCCGCCAGCTCCTTGCAAGCACTGCTGCACGTTGTGGTTTACAGCAGCAGGGTCTCTTAAGCGGTATGCAGTGGCTGCTCTCATCCTGGTTTCTTGCACTGCGACTCGGTGCTTTCAGATGAGCCGGACCGCACCCGCTCAAGCAAGTCGAGAATCCCATGGTTCGGCTGGAGCTGCGTATCTAATTGCGTCCCCGAGCTATCCATCCTCAAGCCAGTGACAGCTCAGAGAACATCTTTTTAGGCGCCTTACTCCTACAACGCTCTCGGACTTGATGAGGCCAAATACGGTCCCTTGGGGCCACTCACTTCACTCTTTCTTCTTAGAACCGTAGAAAGATCTTCATTTGGCCCCTTGGCCCCCGATATCAGCGCTAAAGTACAAGTACCTTTTCTGCTTCCCGTTCGGCCCAGACGCCCACGAGGCGATAGCCGTTCTGTTCGACTCTGGTCTATGTCTCGTAACCTCCACGAGGTCCCGTGCAACTCGAACAATTATTCTCCTCTGTTGTACACCAACGTCTCTCCTCTTTCAAAACTTTAACGGTGATATAGCAGCCAGCATAGATACAAGTCTCACCTAAAGCACGCAGCAGCAGTCTAGTTCTGACTGTCACCGCAACACGACAGGCGCATCGCCAACCACTTGATATCCAGATATTACGCTTTACGTTGGGCATCCAGTAACTCCATGTGACGACTGAGAGGAATTGGGCGTGGACTGTGATCTGCCCTGTACTGCTGCAGGACCGCAACCGCTGGTGGGCGGCAAGAGACCTCAACATCTGTAAGTGGCGATCTCCTTCTATCCAATGTACAAGACGAATTGGTCCCCAGAAATCTGTTCCCGATAGTCTTCCTGTCGTCATCCCTTGGGGAACATGCGCGGTATGCGGGCATCCGACTAACAAGTCTATTGTTCTCATCGCAGATAAACGACGGCGAGGTCATCACCGTCGCCATGTCCCAATTATCTCGGAATCGCTCAGTGTCAATGAGCTCGGGCAACTCTTCGAAGGGGAAAGGGATTGCCCAAAGCATGTCGCCACCACACGTTCCCCGAGACCTGGAGCCATGCGCGGCAACAGCGTCGATCTTCTTATATGCGCAAGGGAACTCGGTTGTCTGCGCACATCACGATACCCTCACGATAGAAAGGAGGTTTTCGAGGCATACCGAAGACATTATGTTGTTAGCAGTGGATACTGTTAGTGAAAGAGGAGCTGGGAGACTTGTCGTCAGTTACGATGTGGGGCAAACGGCCATTGTCTGGGACTGTATGACGGGAGACGAACTTGCGAGATTTGCGTCTTATGAAAACCTCACTGTTGCAGCATGGATGCGTAATGGCAATGTTGCATTTGGTATGACCGAAATTCCCAAATTTGAGGTGGCTACTAATCAAAAATAGGCGATACTCAGGGAAAAGTCATTCTATTTGAGCCTTCAACTTCAGAGCACATTTCCGCAAGGACAATTGACCAAATTCCGATTACAGCGTTAGCTCCAGCTAATGATTGTAGAACCTATGCTATTGGGTAGGATGAAATTTCCGCGGTTCTGAACGTATTTTCAGCTAACAAATCTGCAGTTTTGCGAACGGTTCTCTCTTAATTGCGGCTCTACAGCCAAGGTTTACAATCTTACACAACCTGACCACAACCAGAGGTCCCTCTCCGATTGTCAGTCTAGCGTGGCATGCTTCCTCTTCACGTCAAAAATCAGACATGCTTGCAACGCAGACCAATGACGGCGATCTCCGGGTCTGGAGCATAGCAAAGTCGCCCACAAGCAGCGACATGGCAAAGGTTGTTAGAGTATTGAAAAGGACCGAAAATTTCCAAACTGGGCCAAATTGGTTAGGATGGTCGAAAAATGGGCGCATCCTCCAGTATTCAGAAGGGTAAGTCGAGCACCGATGTGGCACTGCGTAAGGCAACGCGCGCGCTTAACGAGATTTTGCTGACACTCACCAACAACATAGCGAGACATCATCATGGGATGTTCGAACAAAACACGTTACCTATGAATCTGTGCCGACACTTGGCCATGTTAGAGGTCTCGCTGTCTACGGCCCAGGTGCCACCCTTTTTACAATGGGCCAAAATAACACCCTTCAGCAGTTTGACCTCAACTCACCATGCCAGCTTGTGGCAAATGTCCAACATCCGGCCAATCTCCTACCACCCTCCCCACCCGTATCGATTGAAGAGCAGAAGAAAAAGACTACTATTTCGTCATCGACAATTAACCCAGAAATCTCGGCGGTCCCGATTAACATCGATATCTCTGAGAGTGATGAAGATCACATGTCCCCCCTTGCAAGGATTGCCCGGGAGATGGACAAGTTGGAGGTCGAAAGGATGGAACCAGATCGCTCAGACACCTTGAGCCCTGTATCGTCGACAAGTCATGCATCGACAACGTCTCGGTCATCAGCTGGGTCACGAACGCAGTACCAGCGCGAACACCGCCAGCATGGACATGGCTCGGTTTTATCACGTGTAATGAGTGATGGCACAACGATGTCGATTGGCTCGTCTCTGCACTCTGCTGGAGAACCATCGATGATATCAAGTCGCGATAGCTTATCGATGAGTAGTGTTAGTTCCCGCTCGCAAGCGTCTGGTAGATCTCGCCCGGGAAGAGGATCTCGCTTACGCCAGGAGGTCCTTCGCAGTCCAGAGGACAGCAAAGTAATTGATCTCTTCAAATTTACTAAAACGAGATTAAGCGACATCCCCTATAGCCATCCGAAGGTTCTGGACAACAGCCGTCTGACGAACAACGATCTCCGGCGACAGATGTTGAGCACAATTTTTGGGTGGGATGGCGAAGCGCAAGAATTGATCCAGGATGAGATGAGCCGGCACCCCAAAGGGTCTCCAAACAGACTTCTTCTCGCTAAGTGGCTGGGTGACCTTGATACCGATATCATGGCACAAAGTTCCGAATCGATGACTTCTTCTGACTGGATGCTTCTGGCTTTGAGTGGAATTGGAGGACATGCCTCTCAGACGAAAGTTGCACGGGCATACGTACAACGTCTACTTGAGAAGGGAGACGTTCATACTGCTGCAACTATCATGATTGGTATGGGGGACCAGAACGATGCGATTGAGATATATGTGTCACACAAGCGGTATATGGAGGCATTGATCTTGACCTGTTTTGTGTTCCCTGCGGACTGGCAGAGACAAACAGAGCTGATCCGGAAATGGGGTGAGTGGGCAGTTCAACACAGCCAACAACAGTTGGCTATTAGATGTTTCTCTTGCACCGGCACCGAATCTTCCGAGCCCTGGTCTTCACCAACTGCTCAAGCTGCAACTTTCTCGCGCCTTCAAAGCCAGAGCATTCCAGAGCTTTTGAGCCCTCCTCTTTCTCCACCCGGAGCCAGAGGTCCTCAACGTAGCATTGGACAGACTTCTGCTCTCAAGCTCATTACTACGTTTGGCGACAAGTCCGGAAAGTCGAAGTTCTTTGGATTTGGCGAGAATGATAGAACGCCAATTGGCGGCGGCCCAACTCCAATCGCAGAATCAGCTCTTTCTCCAGGTGGCGACACTACTGCTTTCCTCCGGCCCAGCCACCGGAGTGCTTACCACACACCGGCATCCGCTCGTACTGCAACTCCTGGTGGATTCTCGAGACAAAGACTTCCCTCTATCGGAGAGATGCCTTCAGATGTGGTTATGGTCCGACAAAATCTGGATCCAGCGAAATTGCCAACACCGGTTGACTCCGGCTCTGACAAAGAAAAGACTGATCGTATTGCTAAGGCACATGAGCGCAAAATCTCCCAGCCAGAGATTATGCAACTCAACTCGGCGACATATATTCCAACCAGCCGGGCAGCTACAACAAGTCCAATGATCCAAAAGCAACACAGAATCAATCCGCTACCTTCTCCCTCACCAGAATCCTTCACCAACTTGAAACGAGATGCTCGCACAAGAAATGGTTCCCGAGATCGCAAACCAGACGGTCTTCAGATCCAATGGCCTCCCATGGAGTCAATTATTACTGGGGACTACATGACTTCCCCTGACGTTTCCTCAGTTGCATCTTCAAAACACCGAGGGCCAAGCTCACGCTCTGTTGCCGGTTCGAATGCATCCATCTCGAGCGCGAGAAGCCCCATGACTAGCGAGCGGAGCTACAGAAGTATTGGGGCCTCTAGCCCTGTTGTTACTGGAAGGAGCTTGGATCAATACATTAGCAGTCTGGACTCGGCGCAGTACCATGTTGAGAAGAAGACCTCAAGTCGCGACAAGAAAGAGAGATCGGGCCGTACACGCAGTAGCAGCCGGAAGCCCAAATCTCGAGACCCGTCAGAAGATCGAGGAAGAGCTGCCGCTCGATACATTAAGCCTGCAAAACGCTCCCCAACTTCACCTGTACCAATGTCCCCTGAAGACCTCAGAGGCTTAGGTGCTATTGGTTATGGAAGTGAGTCGATTGCTTCTCCCATCCCAGAGATAAGACCCAGGGAAGAAAGCGCTAGAGCCAAAGCAACAAAAGCATCAAGCCGAGTCCGCCATGCATCCCCCGACACAAGTGTACGCAGCACCCGTGCTAGCAAACCAGCGAGTCGAGCTTCGAGCCGTAATCCTAGTCGTCTACCGAGTCCTGATAGAATTCCCCGCCTCACAATGATCGACACCAGAGGTAGAGGGAGAAGCAAGGGTCGTGAAGGCTCTGCCATGAGATCGCCTTCATCTCCTTTACCAATGTCTCCCCAGGCGAAGTTCTATCAAGCAGATGACGATGAAGAGGACTTGAGACGAGCCCAGGCAGATCAGAAGCGATTCAGATCCCGACAACATAGCTCCAGCCGACTTCGGGAACGTGGAACGAGTGCTGTTCGAGACCAATCACCTGACCGAAGACGTCGTGATAGATCAGAGAGCCGGCGACCGAAAGGCGAAAGAGGAAGTAGCAGGATACGAAAGACAGCGACGCCGGATCCAACGAGAGAACACATAGCTCTTGCTCGGTCAGTTCCAGACAACAGGAACGCCGGAGATCTAAACCAGATTAAGGATGAGCGCACTTTGAAGAGAGAACATGCTGCTCGTGAGCTTGAAGAGAGACGAAAGTCTCTTGCCAGCCGTCCATCTGCACCCCCGATTGTTCATCCCGAAGAGCTTGCCAGCTTATCTCCAATGTCACACCGTCGGCCAGGTTCCCGACCCGATTCACCTGAGTTCATCAGATCTACAACTTATCCGTCTCCCAAACAGCCGATGCCACCTTCCCGGAGCCAGACAACATCGCCTGCAGCTCTACAGACTTCCCCAGGCTACTTGAAAGATGCTGCCAACACGTCACCTCAGATTGGCCTCCCAGCTACTCCGAGAGCTATGAGACATCCCAAATACGATCCTGAAGGAAACGATGTTCCTGATGTGCCTCAAATCCCGAACAAGTATGACAACCAACCACAACCGGCTTCCTGGGGCGCATTGTCATACAACAATGCCTTCGAGAGTCTTGCACCTCTGCCAAAGACAGTCTACCAAGCAGCAACCCGGAGATTGCCTCCTCGCTCAGCATCCGCTCCGATCCCTGAAGAGCCACCGCTCTCACCCCATGCGCTTCCCGCTGCTCTCCCAACACATCCTGCTTTCCAGGCTGCACTCCCGCCCAGCAACAGAAGACGGACACAAGACCCGAACACTTTTAAGGCCCCGGTGCTTTCCCCGCGCAAGATCAGCCCAGGAGAGTCGCAACCCGGTACCTTGGGCTATGAAACTCGAAACAATGTCCCAATCTATTCAAGTGGTATGCCCGGCATCATGAGCGGTATCGATGAGACGATGGAGTCCCAGTCGCCTTCAAAGGACAGTCTGATCCCACCTCCCCCGCCACCTGCTCCGCCACCACCGATCTTGAAGGAGCTTCAACATCTTGCTATCATTCCTCCACCTCCACCACCTCCACTATATCGCCCTGGTAACCCCAACACCAATTCCATGGTCTCAGGAGTATCTCAAGGCTCCGGCACCTCCCCAGGCTCCGGCGTGATTGAGATCGTCCACATGGACGAAGAAGAAGAGCAAGGAATGGGCAACGCCATCCAGATCGTGCCAGAAGTTCCCCCGATCCCAAACTCCCAACGAATCAGCCACAACCGTGGCCGTAGCGAAACCGACAACAGTCTCCAAGGCCGTCTCTCCCGCGCCGCCGATCGCCTCCGCAGCGCCTCCCGTGGACGAAACGGCACCCCGGGTGTTGACCGAACGCGCAGTCCTCCTGTCATGGAAGTCAGTCCCTATGAGTCCATCCAGCCGCTCTTCAGCCCCAACCGTGGGCCTATCGGCTCCCCACAACAACAGAGCATCGGCCAAATGTCCACTGAGCGTCATCCCCGCGAAGTGAAGGCCGCGATGCAGGGGATGGAGGGAGGGATGATCTAAGCCCCCCTTCCCACCTTCCCCACCTCATCCGCCATCACCCATATATATCACTCATCCCTTCGGCGTTCATCCCTTCTAGCACTCCCTCGATACCCTTTCTTCATTTCTCCTCCTACCCTCTCCCCCTCGCCATGGGGTAGCGAGCGTCTCGCACCTACACACACAAACACAGGCTGTGGGACTAGGGAATGTGCTGCTGTTCTCAGACCCAGACTTTACGATTTAACGATTTTTTGAAAACTTTGGATTTCGATATATATCATGTTCATGTTTCTGTGCGCCTTTTTCACTTCACTTCTGTCTGTATTCTACTTCTTACAATCCTTCTGAAATCAACTACATGACAGCGTCCTTGTTCCCCGTTTGTTTTTCCTCTCTTCTTTACAACCGAATTTTGAATTGTTTTTAAGCGCTGCTTTGCATGATGAGATGGGACGCAAGTTAGGGAAGGATGGAATGGATGAGGGAAAGGAGAAGTCGATTTGGGAGGAGAGGAGACTTTGTGATAATATTGAAGGGGGTGAGAGTGAAAGAAAAGACGGTGAACTATGGGGTTGCAATGGAAAGGAAGAAAGAAAAGCAAGTCTTTCTTCTTTATATTTCTTGCCTCACGGCTGGCTTTTTGATAGTTGATTAATGACATTTTCTTTCTCCTGGAAAAATTGTTGCCTTTTACTTTCTGTGACTGGTGTGTTTGTCCATCATGTTACCCGATGTTTGATTTTAGAATTTGCCCCGTCCCGAGTTGCTTTCCATTCGAGGTCCCTTTCCATCTTACGCAATTACATCAGTCTTTTCCTCCTCAGGCAAGTCCCCAATTACCCCCTTCAAAATCGCCGGCAAAATCACCGCCGCTTCGCCCTCAAACAAAAAATCACCACTCCTCAAATTACTAGCAGTGCCCAACTCCCCATCCAGCCCCTCCATATTCACCACCGCGACCCTCGCTCCCCTCTCCCTAGCCTCGTCCACATACCCAGCCGCCGGATGCACCGTCGCCGTCGTCCCGATCACTAGCATGAGATCAATCTTCCCTTTGCCCATCCACTCGTTAATCTCATCTAGCGTATCTTCTGGCAATGCTTCGCCGAACCAGACAACGCCTGGCCGCAGGAAGCCGGTCTTGCACTCAGGGCATTTGGGCAGCTCATTGGGGTTTATGGTGGTGGTGTTGGTGTTCGGGTCCATGTAGGCGGTGCGTGATTGCATGGTATTGGCACTAGGGGCAAGACGGTCGTCGTCGTCTGAAGTAATTGCCAACAAGGGATGGAACGGATCATCGAAGTTGTTGAGCTGCATGTGTGGGCATTTAGTGCATTTAATATCAAATAGGGAGCCGTGGAGGAGCTTCAGTGATTCGCGGGGGTGGTTGGCTCTTTGGCTTAAGCCTAGGTGGGGTTAGCTATCTTCTTAACTAAAGGATCAAATCTCTCCCAGAATGTGATAAAACAGGAGAGGAGAAGAGCAGCCCGGATTTATGATCTGACGCCCTCCATTTGCCCATCTCCTTCCACTCTGTCACTCACCATCAACATTCTGACTCAAACACCAAAATCCATCCCCCATTTTCCCTGCCAATTCCACCAATGCTCGGTGTCCATCATTCGGGCTTGCCTTCAGCGCCATATGTCTTCGATAACTATAGAATAACCACACCAAACCAGGATCCTTCTTGAACGCCCCTGGGGTAGCTAAAGCCGTAGCCTGGTGATTTCGCCACATGCCTCCTGCTCCTCTGAAAGTTCCGAGCCCGGAGGCAGCTGAGAGACCAGCTCCACAGAGAGCCATAATCCTTTTTGAAGCCTTCAGCACATCCGTAAACTCCTCTACCGAGTTCGACGGCCCGAGGCTAGACTTGGGGGGGAACTGTCCAGACATTGTGAGAGGTCGGATGAAGTGAGTGAAGTGAGTGGTTTTCGAGAGTTTAGGGAATTTGGTAATTGCTTCAAGAGATATTTTAGATAATAGGAAAATGCTTTGTGCAAAACAGAAGGTACGGTCTTGCATGGCTACTGCCTTGCATTTCATGTGGGGTGCTAGAGTGGTTGGGATGCGACTGTTTGATTGGCTGACGGAGACGACGGATGACTTGGAATCACATGATCACCGCCAGCAAACTTCATAAGCTAGGTAATCCGTAGATTACTGTCAAAGGTTTCTAGCTAGTTTTAGGGCCAGTTAGAAGTTTTTAAATGGTTGAATATGCCCAATGCGGCCTTTGGATTTATTAAGGCGATTCCGAACTATTTACACCACATTTTCATCCCCAACATGCTCCCACCAGTACTCCGATTCCCACGCACTGCACCCGACGCCGTCCTATGCACCCTGACATCGCCATATATACAGAAATAAAGTCTATCACATTATGCTTGTCGTCTGTCTATCCGACAGTTGTTCCGATCCCAAGCTCCTTGGGAGCTAAGGGAGAAAGCAGTTCCGGCGACGGAATTGCTATCTTCTTGGAACGAGGAGACTTTTGCTGTCGCCGCTGATCCTCCCACCATAGCTTGAACTCTGGGCTTTCTTGTTTCAGCTCTCTGATTGTGTCTCTGCGCACACTATCCACTCGTTTCTGCAGGGTTTGGTTTACGGCATTGGAGTAAAATAGCCTGCCATCAAGAGCCTTCGCCGCTTGCTCGAGCTTCTCAGGCGCAATTCGATTGCGGCGATTGTGACCCGTGTCTCTTCTTGCCGCTTTCTTCTGCAGGCTGATAACGGCAGCTCTATTATAACCAAGGAGGAATAAACTGCGAGACTTTTCGAGCTGGTCCTGCAGAACGAGAGTGAAGCTTTTGCGGGCCCCCAGCTCTGCCTCGATGAGCTTCAGAATTTCGAATCGCCTCGCGGTAAGCACGGTAAAAGCTGCGTGCAGCTCTTCTTCAAGGCGTCGTGATATCTCATTGCTGTCATCCAGTTTTGCATCGATAAGCCTCAGGGCTGCAGATCGCCTCGGGGCAAGAGCTATGCGCAGATCCTGCTGGAGGCTCTTTATGGTGCTATTGCTGTATTGCAACTTTGCCTGAAGAACATTCTTCCAGTTTTGGAGCCGCTTTGCAGCAATGATTGACTCGTCGATGAAATTCTCTCTGGCCTGCTTGCTACGGTTCTGAACCAGGCGTTGCAAGCTGACTAGTCTATCTTGAACCAGAATCGGGCAGCCGAGCATTATTTGCCGGTAAATATTGTCATCGTAATCTCCCCTTTGCTTAACTGAGAGCTTTGCGTAGAGGAAATCCTCTATGGATTGCTGAAGCGACACAACACTGTCAATAGAGCGCAGCATGGCAGTATCCCCCAAGCGTTGAATCTCCATTCGGCGATCACAATCTTCCAAACTTTTTTGGTGCAATCCTGTGAGGTCTTCTTGAACAAGTGCCTCCAAGGACTGTCGAATATGTGCGAGTTTCGAAGATCTATGCGCTATATTGGACTGCAAGAACTTGATTCTCTGCACGCGAAATCTTGACTGCTGTAACTCCTCCGCAACATCAAGCTTCTCCTGAGTCTTACAATGCGTTCGTACAATGGCCAGTGGGGTTGGTTTTACCTCATCGCCTGATGCATGATACAGTGCAACTTGCAAGTTATTAACAAGTTTCTCAAATCGTTCCAAGGCTTCCCGGATACCTTCAATACGCATACTCCTTAGCATGCCTTCCAACGGCTTTCGCCGGAACCCCATCGGAAGGATTGTAGTAAGATTTAAGGACGGATCAATGCCACAAAAGGACATAAGGGTTTGAATGTGATCTCTCACTCCTCGAGAGAAATGTATTATCGAACCCGCGAATCCAGTCTCCCAAAGCAGCACGATAGCTCGAAGTAAAGATCCAGCAGCTCGGTAGTCGTTTCCGCGCAGGCAAGCCTTGATGATACTCTTGAGTGCATTTGATCCAACCTGGCGACCTTCGCGAAAGGCAGCACGAACATATCGAATTGCTGGCCTCACGCCCTCAATATCCAGGTGACTTTTGATGAGATTATCGAATACTTGGGAGTCTCGGGTCATTTTCTCAACAAGCCAATAGCCTCGGTGGACGATGTTGCTGGTCAGCGCCCAGTGTTGAACCTCGGGATAAATCAAGGAATTGAGTGATCTTTTCTGCGTGCGTAGTCCATCGTGACCATTATCTGACCAAACCCCGGCCATCTTTTTCACAAATATGTGAAGTCCCTTGACGTCACGTCGTTCTTGATAATATCGAATGACGAGGCTCACAAATTTGTGGCTGGGCCGGACTCTGCTGTCATAGAGGACAGAGTTGATAACAGTCTGAGCCATGTCAAATCGTTTCAAGTCGTTGAATTTCTTCAACAGAACTACATAAGTAGTCATGCTGGGTGGTGCTTCTGTGACGAGTAAATTATAACATATCTTTACAACAGTGAGGTCAATGCCGGATTCTCCCCTTGTAGCTTTGTGACATAGAGAATTTAGAGCCTTATGAAGCTCTGAGCGCTGGGATGTAGCCAGCTCAAAATCGTCAAAGGAGTATTTCGGCATCGGATTGAATCCAGTTCTTAACGTCTCCAACCGCTGAGTCATGTCCTCCACCTGTAATTGAAGATCCATAGATGTTGGAAGTCTGGGGTACTCGGCACTCGAATAAATATTCGTTTGAAGAAGTAATCGATCAACAAGCTTGGAAATCATGCCCTCCATTTTATGCAAGTGAAGCTGGGACTTTGGCTCGCGTTCCAGAACCTCTGGCTCGTCACGCCACGACTGTTCGGGGGCACAGGCTTCGATGTCTAAAACTCCCTCTGAAAGCTCATCGGTTCTCTCCGTGGAGAGAGACAGCTGAGAACCAAGGTCTTTTATCTTCCGACGAAAGGGCGTCCGCTCAGCCCAACCCTCCTCGTCCCAGCGCAGTGGCCTTTGCCTTGTCCAACTTTGATTATAACCCCCCACAATATGATTGGCAAGGTAGCCCAACTTTCCATCTGAGGCTTCTGGAGTTTCTGGAGCAGCTGTTCCCTCGAATTCTTGTTCTCCCCCATTCAGTTCCCCCCGAGCTTCCGCAATAACTCTATCCCATTCTCTCCTTCTGTCCTCCTTGACCTTCGTATCTGCGAAGACAGCCGTGCCCAGAATTGTCGAATAGGATGCTGTGAAGATGTCTGATACAGTAATTTGACGTTTGCCAGCTGCGGTTGTCGCTCGGCGAGCTATGGTCGTTGCTTGATGTAGACATTTTCTACATCGACAGGATGATCTGGTCTGCGCAGCGCGAGACCAAAGAGCTTGCATTATCGTAACATGCTGGATGGTTGCTGATCTGATGTGTGTTCGAATAAATCTCTCTCTGGGTGGAATGGAGGGTTTCAATTGATGGTTGTGAGCTGTTTTAGGTCCCGGTCTTGAAGAAATGTTGTACTAGACGATTTCGGTTGGATCCCTAATGAATACCTACCTTGCCGCTTTTACTGTACCCGTATTATTCTCTCAAGACCAACCCCGCGGTTGCTATCAATTTTTACAACTTCACCACCGAAATTCCCAAAGTTCATCTAAATGTTAACCCTAACTCTCACTGCGGACCTGTCGGGGTAAGTCAGATATCCAAAGCCACTTGAGCGGCGGTATTAACAAGAGGAGTGTGACCGAGCTGAGGCCAGACGACACCGCAGAGAACAACTTTTGGTATACCTTCAAAGTCCAGTGCACGTCATGTCGAGAAACCCATCCAAACGATATTAATCTCAGTCGCTTTGTAAGTTAAAACCCGACTCCCATCAGGGTTGGAATCTAGAGGCTAACAGTTGGTTTAGGAAATGAATGAGATGAGTGGCAGCCGTGGAGAAGCCAACTTTGTTTGGAAATGCAAGTCCTGCAAGGTGAATCATCAGCATCTTTCCTTTCGTCTAGCATTCATACTAACACGGGAACAGCGAGAATCTTCTGCGACTATTAAAGGACCCCCTATTTCTTACAACCTAGCTTCTCCTCCAACCCGCCAAAAAATCCTTGAGTTTGACTGTCGAGGCCTTGAGTTTACTGAATTCAGACCGGAGGTAAAATTTTACTATCTATTTTGGTTAGGCTTTGTATTTATAGTTTTACAGGGAGAATGGCTTGCAACTGGGCTTGAGTCTGGAACTAAGTTTACAGCTATTGATCTCACGGAAGGAGAATGGTTCGACTATGATGAGAAAGCTGGAGAGGAAGTTAGTATCAAGGATATAAAATGGGAAATCAGAAGAAACTAAAATTCATGATCTACTTTCGAGGTTCAAGGAGGACATAGCAGTTTAACACGAATTATGAAAATTTCCTTCTCTGGTATTGCCCCAAGTCTAACTACGAAGGTGGTACTCCGTGACGCTCTTCCTAGGCTATGATTACTCAAAAACTTGATATTAAGCAAAGCTATTAGGTTTACTTTAATAACCCATTTTTGATGATCCAACCAATTTTCCATCTCTAATCAGAGAGATATCAAGAATTAAATCAGACTTGTCAGCCTTGTCCATAGCCCTTCCGCTAAACCCGATCAAGCACATTCAGAAGCGGCACTGCTGCAACAAAACCTCAAGCTCCATCGCAGCCTTCCATAATTCGACCTCACGCATACCACCCTCTACAGCACCCCAAACCGCAATCATGAGTGTAAGCCCCTTTCGCCGCCTCCCGCTATTCCCTACAAACTGACTCCTCTTATAGTTCATGCCCATCAACCCGCGGCCCATGCTGCAGAACCTGTACGTCTCTACCTCTCCATACCTCTGCTTCAAACCTCAAGTCCCGGATGCCTCTTTACGCGCAGAGAATGCATGAAGCAAGCAATCGCGAAGAGGGATAGCTGCTAACTAAGGTGATAGGGTCAACGAGGATGTGGTTGTGAGATTGAAGTGGGGACAAACAGAGTACAAGGGCAGACTTGTTAGCATTGATAGCTACATGAATATTCAGCTGTCGGGTGCAGAGGAGTGGATTGATCAGAAGATGACGAGTGTTTTGGGGCAGGTTTTGATACGGTACGTTCTACCCCGGGGACAAGATAGGGAGCTCGGCTTGTGGTCTAGAGATGGAGGGGAGAGTATTGGGAAGACCATGGCTGGGAGGGAGCGTTGTGAATAAGTGCTGATATCGTGTTTTACAGGTGCAATAACGTTCTCTGGATTTCTGGCGCGAACCAGAACAACGGCGATACGAAGATGGAAGACTGAGGGGTCTTGCGAGATAAGTGCGGGGGAGGTAGCGCCCATCTGAACAAGGTACACGGCAGAAATTCGATCACGGAGGCACTCTGCAGAGATTATGCCACAACGAGAGAGGGAGGAAATCTGTCTTGCGACCAAAAGTTCACTAGTATAGCAATGGGCAAAAATGGCGTTCTAGAGGCATGAAGCTCTGCCTTTTCATGTGAGGCATCAACGCGAATGAATTTTGATACGACACGATCATGGCCTTGATGTCATGGCTATCTATGATTTTGTCAAAGTGGGAGTTAAGTGCATATAAAATCCTTGATTTTTGGTTTTATGGAGAGATTTTTCTTTACATCAAACAGCCCACCTTGCGACTACTCCCCATCTCACTCATTCCGAGTCTCACTCGCTTTTCGGGTCCAGCCATGACGAAAACCTCGACGAGCCACTCATACCAGACTTTTCTGTCATCCGTTTGTCTCCAGATACTAATCTCTAGCTCTGAATCATCGGGGAAGTAGAGAGGATCCTAGATTGCAAGTCAGTAAAATCTCGCGAACAAGGGGTAAAGGGAGTCTTGCCTTGAGAGGGAAGTAAATAGGGAACCAGGAAATCATGTCTTTGCTCTTCTCATCAATTGTATCCGGTCTCGTGCTCAACTCCACTGTACCCGCCTCGCCATCGTAGAGAACAGCCTCGAAATACCCAGCAAGACCATTGACGACTCCTCGGTCTCTGCATACAAACTTAAGTCTCGTCTCACGAGTATTATGCTCATTCGCTCCATCACCACCAGACATACTTCCTCCTCCACCTCCACTAACACCACCTCCTCTTCTAGCTTCTGCGATAGCAAGGGTGGTGGTCGGGAGAGGGTGGACGAATTCCCAGGCTTGCTGGATGCGTGGGTGGTCGGGAACGGAGGTAGCGAGGTAGTCGATCGCGTGTAGCATAACGACGTAGGGGGTTTCCGTTGCCGTGGTGTCAGTGATAGCTCTGTGAGAGATATCTGCATGTAATCTGGGAGCCAGAACAGGGGTCAAGTGGGCAGTGTAAGAACTCGGGATGGAGATTCCGTACTGAGGCGCAAGAACGTGTTGAACACCATCCAAACATTCCGGTGAGAGCTCGTTGTCTGCAAATGAACCCAGAAGCTCGGAGACGAGGATATCCACCTTACCATAGGGTGATACAAGTGCTGTAGATGCAGTGGTGATTGCTTGGTCAATGGCTGGAGTGCTTCGAAGCGGTCCTTTCCAGGCTCGCATATCGCTCTTGACGATGTTGACTGCTCGACCCCAGTCTTCTTCATTATGTCTCTGGAGCAAAACGTAGGCATTGGGGTTCTTCTCAACTGCCCAGACTTCAACTGAAACCCCCGTTGTCACGCTTGCTCTCAATGCACGAGTTACCAATGGGCCTCGACCTGATCCTGCAACTGCGATGACTACTGCCCCAGTAAGACTAGAAGTGGGCTTATTTTGTGCATGCCAATCAGTCAAAGCCTGTGCAATGGCACGCTCGTACCAATCGTACTTGACTGGATCCTTCTCAAAGACTTCATAGGTCACGGACTCTAAGTTGTCCGTGAGAGGCTGGAGAGGTGCTTGCAAATAGTCCTGGTAGCCGGAACCAAACTTCTCAATGGCTGTCCTGACAGGTTGGTTTCTCTGAAGATACCGAAGATAGATCAAGTGAGCTGCAGCATCCCTATTCTTATGTTTCGACTTCAATTCTTTCACTGAGATTTCCGCTGCTTCCGAAGGAGAGGGGTTAGGAGTAGGGGACACTGATCTCGAAGCATCCGCGACAGCACTCGGTGATGGAAACCCATCTGCTGTAGCGACACGGTGCAATGGGTCGTCAAGTCCTGGAATCGGTCCAACATCAACGAGTAACAGCCATGGAGCCTGCTTGAGCTTCATATAACGAGATATGAGACTTTGGTGGTTCTTGCTCAGAACAGGATGACCTCCTTTATTCTTGAGGAATGAAGAGGGGGTGAAGGAGATCAGTCTTAAGGGTTCGGCGTACCATCGAGACTGCAATGAATCGACCGGAAGTTGACGAGGAATTCCAAGAGCTATAAAACACAAATTAGCTGATGTCCTCAAAGTGAAAACCATCTCTAGCTGGAACAGTACCTTCAGAGATGTGAATAGTGCTCCGAAGGATCTCAGTTCTCGCAAACAGTATGAATGATACCTCACGGGCTGGCAAATGTGGGAATAAGAATGGTTCTATTGGTTCTCTTACCTACTGATAGTCTTGAACTATATTTACATACGCTTCGGATCAAATTCCACGCATCCCAAGTCTCAAATAGGTCAATTTCCTTGTTTTTGGCCGGCGATTCTTGATTTCTCGCAAATGGTCGCAAGTCGCCAGTCATGCTTTTGTTACCTTCTTCATTTCCATACATTGGGACATGAATCGCGATCTGGATATAGCTGCCAATATTGAGTGCTTCTTGAATGGCACGAGCATACTGAATAAATCCATCGCTATTCACCGATCCACTGCTATATGATCTTGGTCCAGGAATTATAATATTGCCAACACCACAAAACGAAGCGTATGCTATCTCGATATTGAGAACCTGACGTGATATATTGGCGATCAAAGGGTCCGGAGAACACAAATCAATCCATGGACTCGAGTATGCAATGATTTGAGAGACGGTATCTCCTGGTGTCAAAGGCGTATCCGCCGGGTTGAGAGGCGGGATAATTGGAGCAGGTGGTGTACTCTTATTCGATAAATCAGGGGAGGACTCGAAAACAGAAAGCTCGGACAGATAGTTCGATATGAGCGTTAAGACCCTCGAGTGGAAGTGTGGGCTGGTGATGGGGCTAGTGAGCATATCATACTTCGGCGCATTAGCAGTTATTCTCGAGTCCGAGAAGCAGTACTTACACCAACATCTTGTGCCTGTCGCAGAACAAAATCTGTGACAGGCAAGAGTCTCGCAGGCTCATGATGGCCAACATAGAACGTAGGCGTAAATTCATCAATTGGAGAAGGGATATCCAGATCGGGGATACTGGTTTGCTGCGAGGCCGACATCGTAGCTGGTAGGAACCAGAGGGGAATCCTAAATACGCTGGGAGGGTTTGCAAAAGCAGATAAAGTGGGAAATCCACGAAGAGCCTCCTTAGGTCAGTCTAGATAGAAATATAGAATATGCACCTCTTAGCAGCCTTGTGGACTTGATGTTTGGAATAGGGACGGCCAGATTTGGGAGGGGCAGAATTTCTTCTGAAGGTTGGCCGGCTCGGCTATACCCGCCGCTAGCTCTGAACAGCGTACCGCTGCCACCCTTAGCTCAGGGGCATCTACGAATGTACTTGCTCGACTATCGTCTATTGTCGCCCACTCCACCCTTCTCTACTTTCCCGCGCTCTGTTTTCTGGCAGCTTGCTATCCTTAATTTACTAAGTCTAGTTAGTGTTGAAGCAGGCAAATGTCCTTTCTCTTAACGCGGAAATTCAAGACTTCCCGATCCAACTAAAGGCCTAGATCCAGGAAATACGACATGTTAAGCCATGAGAACTGGGCTGTAATGGGGATATGGGAGAACTTCCGGTCGACCTCCGGCATGCACACTGTGAATATAGAGCTACGGAATCTTGTCTGATCGGTAATTTCCCCCCAATCTCCAGCTGCCTTCTACGTGTGTCTAGGGGCTACGAGGCCTGAAACAAGAGTTGAGAATACTTCCGTTTCTTGACCATGGCCCAATTACAGTACTTCATTGTCTCTGAGAATCGGCTTACCCTCTCATTTTGAGAGGCTAGCTGCTTCTATATGGTCTGTCGCGGGGAAACAGGGTACATGGTCTGATTGATTTAACTTCATGTACTGTACTATTCCACAACTCGTCTTGTTGCCGTTCTGAATTTCTAAAATGTATGTTACAGCACTACGTATTTCAAACTGGAGACCCCTCTTGTTTGTTGTGGTAGCTCTCAGAGCTGTCAAACTCCCCCCTTCTTGCCATGTTTCCAGCGATCCCCTGTTCTATAGTACCAGTCTTCGTTAAGTGACGAGTCAAACCCTCCTCACCCTCTTCATGCACGTTATGACCTTTGGCAATGATGGCAAAGCTATCTCGGAGAATTATCTCGTACACAGCTGTCGCGAAGAGGGTCGCCGGCACATTGACCAGGAGGGAGATGGCAGAGTAGCTCCCAAATGCATCTCCACCGTAGAAGATAGCTGCAACAATTCGTGTGCCAAGATCACGAGCCAAGTTGGTCGAGATGGTCACGTCGGCGAATCCCCAGATCATGTTTGCATATGCCAAACCAATGACCCATGGCGCTGCAGCAGGGACGATAAATGGGTTTGCGGGGTCGAGGACAGCCCAAATGACAATGCTAGAGAATGTCAACCCAGTTTGCTGAAGGAGAAAGAGGCAAGGTCTCACCCAAGAAAACTGTCAACGAAGAACTCAATAAAGAAGAGATAGCCATAGTTAGTCTGCGTTGGAGCTGGGAAACTACACAGAATGCTACCTGGGCCTCCCAAAGAATTCAGGCTGGCTCCCCTTGCTGTTGTTTCTGCCGCGAGTGCTTGCAGTTGGGGCCAGTATCTATGAAAATTTAGTATGCGAATCTGGCAGCAGAGGGAGAGCCGAGGAGTTGATCTTAAAACAGGCTCCCAAGAAATGCTCTAAAAATGCTCCTAAGTCATGCTTACGGCTCCCGGCTCCTTGTAGGTTTGGGGGATAGTATGGGGAATTTGACTTACTGTCCAACCAAAACGAGACCAGCGAGGAAAGCGCCCAGGACCTGAGCAAAAATATATCTCGGAACTTTCGACCAAGGGAATCTGTCGATGAGTTTAGTTCCCATACCCTTAATTTTGGATATCACAAGAACATACCCTTGCCAGACAGCAAAACAAATTGTGATTGCAGGATTGAAGTGTCCACCAGAGGTAGCAGCGCAAGTGATAATAGCAAAAGAAATGCCAAGAGCGTAGGACCAGCCAATTTGGAACAAGGAACCAAAAGCTGGCTGAGTCCCATTCAAAAAGAAAGAAGCTTGCGAAGCAATCCCGGGGTAAACATAGAAGAACACACCGAGAGCCTCAGCGGCCATCTCTCTCATCCATCTCGGCCGGCTATGCTCGAAGTCGAGTTTCCGCTGGGACACAGGCTTAGGAGCTACTACATGTCGTTGGACATGTCTCTGAATCGCATCCGTGACACCGATTTCCATATCATTGGTGTGCAGACGCTGGGCATCGTAACCAGTGGTATGGCCTGCACGTTCGACTTGTGCGGAAGACATGTTTGGTTGGTCAGGGGGCCAGTAACTAGGGAAGGAGGTTGCGAATGGACTTGGTTTTTGCAGTTCCAGTGCCCTGAGAATGGAATTCGGCGGCGATTAATGAGCTGTGAGGGCTTGGGGGAACTGGGGAACTGGGGAACTGGAGAACTGGGGAAAATATGGATTAGTATGGAGAGGAGTGTGGAGTGTGGAGAGATTATAGATACTTATAAGCAGCGGCTCGTCCGGGTAGGGAGCGGAGTGGGGAGTCGGCCAGTGTATATGTTTTCGGTTTAGATAGGTGGTGAAAAATGGGGAGGGATTTTAATGGACAAGGATGGGAGGCCGAGTATACATTACTCGTACTACCTCCCGTTACTTTACAGCAGAGAGCTTTCTCCTGAACCTCACGCAGCGAGCGACCCGGCATCCAGAACTCTCCTCCTACACCCCCCCAAGACAAAAATCAATTGTAATTCAAGTTCTTTCCCGGGACTCTGGTTTCCCCAAAAGCCAGAGACCTGTCAAATTCTTAGTAGTGACGATCTCCACGCCACACCGCAAGCCATTGAAATGTCACTTCATCCCGTCTCAAGCCCCAACGGTTGTCATTATTCTCCACCTGCTAAGCACCATCATCACTCCTATCGACAACACTTTTCTTCCCCTCTTCGTCCTGCCCCAATCACCTCCCCCATTGCGAAATATTCAGCTACAACCTACGTCAATCCACCCGCTTGCATGCAAAACGGGCGCCGAAGTGCAGTATTCCCTCGTTCCGTCAACGTCAGTACCGACGGTGCGGGGAGCCCGGCAAGTTTCAGATCTTGCGTATAACAGGTTTGGGATGGACCGAGGCTTGAAAACGGTGTTTGCGGCGTTAAGTGAGGTCGAGTGATGGGAATTGGCGGAGGACTCAGAGAAAACAGGATAACAGGCAAGAGATTTGGAGGATCCAGGACAGCTCTACTTCGTACTTTGTAGAGGGAAGACTTGCAGGGCGGCTGAGGCACCCATGCCAAGTCGGAGCATAGTTACCTCGGTTTCTACGAGTTTGTTACCCTTGAGAAAATACAGTATACCTTCGTAGTGGCTTTGGAATAGCCGGCGGACATCGGATAAGTTTCTTGTGTCCGCCGCAACGCCGTTAGGAATTGGTAACTTATTGGTTCAGCAACGCATAAGCCACATGTTATTTATTTGGGAACTGGATTGGGTATTCGATACCAAGTACTGTATATATAATTCATGGACTCTTGGTACACAAAAGATTCGAAAACGAGGTAAGCATCTCTCTCGGCCCTCGGCAGTTACGAAGTTGGGAGGGGTAGTCCAGCTTCAATTTGAGGTAATCTTACCTGATGTAAGTGGAGGCTGCGATACGAAGAAATTGACGATGGGAACACGATTGACTTAACGAACGATTGCTTGGGGTCGTCAATGTCTCTTTTTACAGAGACTGGAGAAAACGGGTCTCTGAAGCCTCGGACCCGTATTTAAACATGGAAGGGATCGTTGACTTGCTCCAACTGCTATGCAGGTATGGATGGGGAGGCAAGATTACTGCACGGAAAGAGAACTTCTTCAAGGAGCACGGAGTACAAATTGTTGATTTTGTCGAAGCTCAAATGGCAATGAAATGGACGAAGAGGCTGCGATCTACTGTGGCAGAGAGAGGTTTTAGTTTTCATCATTACCTCGGATGGTTCAAAACCATCGCGACATGAAAACCGCATGACGTGAGACGCGCCATTAAGAAATTATAAGACACACCAGCCCCATAGCTCATTAAACGGGTTCACGGAACAATCATAATTTCGTACGAAGGAATCCATTACGGATTTGGTTGACATGGCGGCTGAAAAGGGGGCGTAAGCGAGAAAGGGGCGCGCATGAGACTCTTCTCTCCAGGGAGATGCCTGACCCGCGGGGAAATCAAGGCAAGTGAAAATGGGAAAACATGGAGACCAGTAGAAATATTGGTTGGTTGTATCAAAACCAGAGCTACGTACGACTTATATTGTTCACATGAGATTATACAGAGCCTTGACTCCTTTCTCGGCGGCCGCAATATGCCAAGGCCTCACATCCCTCACAGCATCCACCATCCCCCTTATCCTAGCCAACGTCCCCAATCCTCGGTAGTATCCAAGAATTTCTCTTAGAAGGCCTTCATGAAACGTCCGTGGGTTTCCGGCAACATCTCCGTGGATGAGGTTGACCTCCATTGCTATCGGTGGGTCATCACTGTTTGTTCCACCACGTTTTAATAGGTATCCGCTTATGAGTGCTGGGTTGAGCTCCAAAAGTGAGTTAGAGTTGTTCAGACGATGCGCAAGAACAGCTCCCCAGCTTTGATCGGTGAAATCAATAAGTCGAGCATTACTGTCAGGTTCAGTTGGGCCATCAGCTGTAGGAGCAGAGCTATCTGGCGAGACCATTGAGCCCTGCGGCCCTTGCGGCGTCGATCCTGGAGTCGTCGTCGAGTTTTGAGTATTGCCATTTGGTGACAGAGTGACAGATGCCGGTAGTAGCCTCATCGACGGATCAGTTTGAACAGTTACCAAGGTCAAGCTGACTTGAGCATCCGACTCCGTACTAGCAAGCCCAGTCCAGAGGTCCACCTCGGGAGGATTCATAACGCCTACTCTTACGATCATGACGCGCCAGTGTACTTTCTTGTTTGATATGAAATCAAGTGTTGTCTCCCAGATCTCGGTGGCAACATCTGCAAATGGCATTGAGATTGGTTCGTTCTTTCGTCCTAAGCAGTATGAAGCTGTCATCTGTTGTGTGCCCCGATTGTCTGACCATGCAGCAGTAATCCAACGATCATCAATGCTCTGCGCATATGCCACATGGAGACAACTGTTCTCTTGAAGCACCGACGCGGATGGATTTGGACTCAACTTGAAGTCGATAACCTTTGGTAACGGTTGCTCTAGCATGATTGCCGGGGACGAGGACGAGGAAGAAAAGTCTATGCATCGATCGTAAACCTCCATAGAGAGACGGAAGTAGTCAATCGGTAATGGAACAGCAAGTGATGTTGGCGAGGATATGAAATCCAGGGGGATCAATTGCAAAACCAGTTCGTTCGCCATTTTCATCCTTCTTTCTAATAGAGTCTTCCGATACAGATTGAAGAGATGGTGGAATGCGGAACAAATGTGAATGAGAAGAGCACTGTCATCTACTGGATAGACGAAGTAGACAACAAAATTCTTTTCTTCCACATGTAGTGAAGACAGTATCTTGCTGAGCTTCGCAGTTGCCTCTTTAAGCCCTACCAAGTTGAGGGTTTTGTTAGACTGAGGGATGTCAACATGGTAAGATAGAAGACCATCACTGAGGTCGCTCGCTACGACGTTCTCGTGATTGCCTAGCCTAGATGACTCGTAGACACTTTTCATCTGCTCTAAAAACACACTGGAATTTGCCCTTAGCGATTCTTCATATCTGGAAGCAGAAGTTAAACCCATCCTGACTCCTTCGAAGTTTGGATAGACACAAATAGCTTTCACATCTTTGGGCCCTCTAGAAGGACCCAGGCCCAAGATCTCCCAAAAGGTAACACTCGTAGGAAGCACCGAAAGTTTCGAGTCGGATCGTCGAACTTCAAGTTGCGGGGCAGGTATCGGGAACGGATTGTTGGACCTAGCAGCATCCATACTATTGAGGCCTCTGGGATTGTTCATAGGACGCGGAGGCAGTCGAAGCGCTTGGTTGAGGATTGGTATGCCTTGGATATCGAGAAATGAGCGCAGAGTACAGTTCTTAGTTTCTCTCAGGCAACTCTTTGCAGCTTTTACGAGGCTGGAAACTAGTTCTCTAGTATTGGAAGCTTTCCTCAAATTTGAAGTTTGAGTCTCCCGACCTGCTGGGTTGCAGACTTGCAGTGTACCAGATACAGCTTGGTCTGCTAGAATTTGTGCAGTGGCAATTCGTTCAACATCGGAAAGGGTATTCGATTGTACTTCAGGTTCCGGTGATGTGAAATAGGTCGCCAATGCCCAGTCTGCCGGGTCTGTATCCAGAAGGGGTAGCTGGGAGCCGCTCATCGATTGGGGTGTGCTTACGGAGTGCTCTAACTCCATGGCCATTGCATCAAAAGAGGAGACCATGTCATCGCCGTCCTCAGTCTCCCACTTCCTTTTGACGCCAAATTTCGGTTGCAAGGAAGGATCATCTGTAGCATTACTAGTATCATCTTGCTCGGAAATCTGGCTGGCAGTATCAGAATCCATCAAAAAATCCATTGGCTCGTCTAGCTTAGGCTCTTCAACAAGGCTTTTCTTCGTTAAAATTCGAGCAATACTTTCGAACGCTTGAACTGAATCTTGAGTCTTCCGGCGGCTGCTCAGGTATCCTGTCTGGGGAAGTTCCCTATTCGAGTCTTTGTGAGTTGGGTATTTGCTCTGAGAGAAGCCGAATTGACCACGGGCTCCATATTTCTCGTTTACCGACAACAAGGAGCTCTCAAAATGAATCTTGTCGTACTGACTTGACCTCCTTAATGGCTTGCGACGAGTCTCTGCTGCAGAGTCCTGCAAGAGCCGTTGGAACACTGTCTCCTTATTAAAAGGAACGATAGCAGGCAATACAGACGGTTGCTCAGTGGAACTCTGAGTATGGCTATTACCCATTGCCTGGGCATTTGATAGACTTCTCGATTCCATAACATCAGACTCGATAGACTCATGCTTTCCAATTCCCTGGTATCCATTTTCTCGATCGATCATCTCCGTATCCATGGTTTCTAGAGGGGGGATGACCTGGCACCTTAGAATTTGACTCTCCTCCGGGGAAGAATTCTCCTGGACAGATGGCAGAATCGCAGCTGGTGGAGATCCTGGCTTATGGTCTATCTGGCCAATATCCGGCTCATCGAAAAAGCTGAAATCGGCATCCGTGACATCTGATCCGAAGATATCGCCTCCTATATTGGCAAATAAATTATCATTATCATTGTCGTGATCATTAAAATGCGGCGCAGATTGCGCGCGCTCCTTTTTTCCTGATGAACCCCACAACTCAGCATCTGAACTGGCGGGCATGACGGCTGCAACATCATTGGAAACGAATGGGTTCGGGTTACCAGGTGTCGATACATTCCCATCGAACGAAGGCGTGGCCCCGACAGGGTGATGCAGAGCGTCCGGTGGGGTTGGATACATGGCACCAGCATTACTCCCTCTCCGCAAGTTTGCAGGTGAGTATGTTGTAGAATGCCGCGCTCGAGCTTCGATATCCGCCTGCTCCCTCAACACTGCCGCAGCAGCCTGCCTTTCTTTCAGGCGTTTTGAAATAACACTCGCTCTTTCGTCTTTGGCCATGAACCACTCCTCAGCAAAAGCAAGCGGATCGCGAGGACTGGCACCATCAACAGGTGCAGCAAAAAAATCCCGCCTTCCTGCATTTGAAGTTTGGAAACATAATAAGGCTGGCCAAGGAACAATAGCTAATTCTTCTAGCATTGCTATCCCCTGGAAATCGCCATTGAAGTACGGCGAATGGCTGCCAAGTACTTGGACGAAAATCCAGCCACTTGCTTCCAGAGAGGCAGAGTCCAACCCCTTAGTCGACAGCCATTCTAGGCACTTAGTCTGCCATGTCTTGATTTTAAGAGAATTGAAGCCGTTTGGGCGCTGTTCTGAAGCACTTGCTTGTTGTTGAGCTATTGGTAAACTGTCTGGCATGTTCTGGTCATCTAGAATACTATGAAACTTGGCAGCATGACCCCCTGGTGCTAACCACAAAGCCACACCGGGGATGATATTGTGTTGAGAGTTTGTCCGGCTTGTAGTTTCTAGTATGCTTCGCAGACCAGGGGCCCGATCAGAGTAGCCTTTGACCACAAGTGAACCCAGAGAAGTCAGACTGATATCAAGGGTTGCAAGCTCGATAGTATTAGCTACCTGAGGAGAACTACTTTCAAGTGTCCCCAGAACTGAAGACTTAGGAGGTGTCAGGATCAAAGTTCGTGAATTCAGAGGTATGAATCCATGATCACGACAAAGAATAAAGACCATAGAGCCCAGCACGGCCGAAATGAAATATTCATGGATATCTTTCGGTGACGGGCCATCAATCCCCGTCGCAGATTTGGCACCCGGAGAAGGCGTTGGTGGCTCTTGTACGGCATTAAGCCCCGCGTTTGTCTGAATAGATCTTGTATTGAAGGTCTGCGCACTCCGCATTGAGTTGTTTTCCATCGACGAGGACGGGGATGAACTACTGCTCGGAGTAGTTACACTGTTGACTATAATTTGCTTGCTCTTCGCAAGATTGGCCGGTTCGTAGGTTCCCCTGTCCTTTTGCTGCAGCTGGATCCCTTGAACATCAACCGCCTTCCAATCAGTGTCTTTGATCAAGGAAGAAGTCGAGGTCGGCGATGGATTCTGGAACAGCCATATTCCATCTTTGAGGGAATCGCAGTACACCAATTTTCCATCCTGTCTCCATGATGCTTCCAGTCTTTGTAGATACTTCCTAGCAATTCCCGAGGAAAGGCTCTGCGGCTCGTAGTATTCATAGTTGATTGTCGCGAAGTTGTTCTGGCAAGAATGGTTAGCGCTATTTTCTTCAAATGGTGATCCTTCAAGATATCCTTCTGAAAGACCTGAGGTCGCTTTACGTCCGAAGATTCGAAATGGGCACGAATATTAACCCGATCTTGGTACCCAAGCACTGGGCTGACTATTGAAACAGAATAGATAATTAAGAGGGCATAACGTGTTCTTGAAGTTTAAATAGCATTTAAGATACACGTAGAGTAATGGGATAACCTATAACTTACAAACGACAATACATTTGTGAAGTAATCGCCCAGCTCCATTGTTTGGTCGTCAGTCGGCTATCCGTCTCCCTCGAGGCTCCCCCACAGCTGGAGACGGCCTTAGCCTTTTATCTCAACTCCAAGCCAGGTTATGCAGAGTCTGTTGATAATATATTCGTGTAGTCCAACAGTTGCAGGAGAGTGAAAATGGCAGTCCTTTGAATCGTATGCGGATGTGTGGTTCGCAAGCTCCATCTCAGCAAGTGAGTGTAGTAGATAGAAGAAATTTCGGCCTACCAGCAGAGCAGAGATCGTGGTGATGGCGATGGTGGATTGGGAAGCAGTGCGCCTTTTCAAATTGGGGTTCCGAATCGTAGACCCCTACGCCTCACACAAGTCTGGATGGATGGTGGAGGTTGTCGCACGAAACTCGGTCCAGCGCCAAAGTTGGAGGCCCCAAGACGCTAGCGGATGCTCCCGCCGCTAATGTCCCTATTGAAAAATAAATTTCGGTGGTGGGTAAAGTTGCTATCATCAAAACTCTTTCAGACTGCAAAAACACTGCCAGGCTTCCACGATGAAGCTCACAAATCCCAATGAAGTACCGGTATATACAATATCCGGTGCTTCTACTGCCAGACCTTTGCCAGACTGGCTTGCACGAAAGCGCAAGCGCAGTTTGAAAAGCGACCCCGAGTATGCAAACCGCGTCGAGTTACTACAGGATTTTGAATTCGAGGAAGCAAGCGCATGTATCAGAGTGAGCGAAGATGGAGAATGGGTCATGAGCACAGGCACATACAAGCCGCAGATTCACACGCACTATTTACCGCATTTGTCACTCTCTTTCGCACGGCACACGACCACACTTAATCACTCATTCGTCCTTCTCTCCTCGGACTACTCCAAATCTCTTCACCTCCAGACAGACAGAAGACTTGAATTCCATACAGCTGGAGGATGTCATTACCAAACCCGTCTACCTCGCTACGGACGGGATCTTCAGTATGATAGGCATTCGGCAGAAGCTCTGGTCCCTGCAGTCGGGGTTAATGCCGAAGGGATGGGAGAAGTTTACCGGTTGAACTTGGAAATTGGAAGATACATGAAGCCATATCAGGTGGATGTTGGTGGCGATGATCTTACAACAGCTGGAGGTGGCGCATTGCAAGGCGGTATTCATACTGGGAGTGTGAATGTTGCAGCTATCGCTGAGGATAGTCACAACTTGCTAGCATTCGGAACATCAATAGGGACGGTGGAATTCTGGGATCCTCGATCAAAGGCAAGAATCGGAATTTTATCTAGTCAGGATGGGGAAATTACGGCTCTAGATTTCGATAGGTCGGGCTTGTCTCTTACTACTGGGTCTTCTGAAGGACTGGTGCAAATTTTCGATCTTCGAAGACCACTTCCAATTCTAAGGAAAGATCAGGGCTATGGTTACCCAATCAAGACGTTGATGCATGTGACGACGTCTTCCGACGAGAAAAAAATACTCTCTGCTGACAAGCGAATCATCAAATTATGGGACGAGGCAGGTGGCAAGGCATGGACTTCGGTTGAACCAGCCGTGGATATCAATTCGGTCGCATGGTGCAAGAACACCGGCATGATACTGACCGCAAACGAGGGCAAGCAGCAACATGCTTTCTTCATTCCTCAACTAGGCCCAGCTCCTAGGTGGTGCTCATTCTTGGACAACATGGTCGAAGAGATGGCCGAAGAAGCTCCAGCTGAGACCTACGATAACTACAAATTCTTATCATTGCCGGAACTGAAGGCTCTTAATCTTGGTCATCTTGTCGGAACTACGAACCTGTTACGACCCTACATGCATGGATACTTTGTCGCCTCTAAACTTTACGAGGAGGCTCGCCTCATCACAAACCCGTCTTCGTGGGATGATGAGAGAAACAAGAGAATCAACGAGAAGATCGAGAAGGAGAGAGCCAGCAGAATCAGAGGTGGTAAGAAAGTCAAGGTCAACCAGAAAATAGTTGACAAGGTGCTCAAGAGGCAGGAGCGCAGGGAAAAGGTCGACGAGGAAGCTGGTGTTCTTGGAGACAGTCGTTTCGCCCAACTCTTCGAAGACGAAGAATTTGCTGTGGACGAGCGGAGTCGGGAATTCCAGATGCTTAACCCAAGCACCAAGGTTGACTACACAGGCAATACGAATGTTAAAGCAGCAAACAGCGACTCTAGCGATGATGATGGCGACGATGACGAAGATGAGATCATTGCAAAGGCGAAACTCGGATTGAAGCCTGAAATGCGTATTTCATCGTCGTCTTACAAGAAATCCGGGCACCAGCGGCAAGATAAGGCCCTGGGATCTCGAACGCAGAGTGATGGCCGTGTCGGCAAGAACCAGAGAGATGTCGTTGGGGAACGACAGGTTACTTTTGCACCATCTGGAGGGAGGGAAGGGAAGACTCAGCATTCTGAAGCTCCAAGAAAGGGCAGACGCGATGAGGGTAGAAGAAGTGCAAGTGGTAATGTATTTAGGAGGTTATAATCGATTCAATTGCCGAACTAAGACGCCAATGACTCCTTCACAAATGGTATTTCCAAACGCCGAAACCATCACGCTATCATTTACAAGAATATGTAGGGCATTAACCTGCAAAGACTCCTGCCCAGCAAGGTCACCGTTCCAACCTCCTACCCCACTTCGACTTTTTCGTTGGCTCCTCCATCTCGAACGATGACATCTTGGAGTTCCCCTTTTCGATATCCGTGCTCTTTGTCCTGGGCGTGTTTGGAACATCATCAAGCTTCGTGCTTCCTTTAGTCGGGCGTCTTTGGTTTTGAACATCCTTCGGAAATGTTGTCCTCCTTGGAGTCAGGGCCGTAGCTACTCTTCTTGCCGATTTGCGAATGGTGGCCCGGATCTCCCATGAACGCTTCTTAGCGAGATAATAGAGGACACCGGAAACAACTATACAGTGTTAGCTCAGTTCACAGTGTTATGTTGAGTGGGGGATGACCTACCACCAATGAGGCAAACACCTGCAACGACAACGATAATCGCTATGATAGCTCCTCTTGACAGAGTAATGGATCCAGAAGAAGAACCGGAGGCTCCAGCATCTGTGTCGCCTCCAGAATTGCCTGCTGACGATCCAACATCTCCAGCTGAAGGTCCTATTAGGCTGTTAGACTTTCTGGCGTCTCGGAATTTCAAGGGTCTAATCTTACCATCCCCAGGCTGTTGTGGTGAAGAAGTCGCAAGTACCGAGTACAAACTAGATACCGCGCTTGCTGACATTTCTGGGGTCAGGGAAACAAAACCACTGGTAGTTGTTGGAGGTGTTGATTGAGGAGATTGAGGGGACTGAGAGGAAGTAGAACTTTGGGCTGTAGTTGTAGCTGTAGAAAAGAGGAAATGCAGCAAGAAGCTGAAAAGAAAAAGAGACTTCATCATGTAGATGTGCCCTAAGTATAATAATGAGATGGTGAAACGGCACGCGCCGGCAGTCAATGTGACAGTGATCAGAGTGCGGAGGAGAGAGTGTGATTGAGGCTTTCGTTTTTTGTCTTGGCAGGATAATGGCGGACATGTTAAAGTTCTTAAGTCAAATGAGCGCCTACATTTGGTCGACGATTGGGCCTGTGGCCTGGAGATTTTGCGGCCTAGGTATTTGTGAAACTGAGACGAGTGATGAAGATAGCAGCGAGAGTCAAGACGGACGAGGGATATGGAGCGATTGGCTGCAGGCAGTTAAGAGTACTCATGTCCAGCGGCTATTCTAGTGGAGGCCAGCCATAAATAGGGCAATACGACCAATTACAGAGAAAGCGATGCACGGCGGCAGGGTTTGGGGTGAACAACAACCTCAGCGTCGACACCGCTTGCGAATTGTCGTCTAAGAAGTTATTTTTACAATGCCTCATATCCCGAATTCCGAGAAGTCTCAAAGGGTCTGGTACTTGCTGCCTCGAACTGGTGCGTGCTGGCACACGACTCTCAGGATTGCGTTTACACACCAGTATTCTGCGCTTCATGATACCTATTTGTACGAGCACGCGCCGATAGAAGGAAACCATCCCTTTTCTTGACTTCCAAGGCTTCTTCCTCTTGGCCAGTGCTGGGCAGATACTGTAAATATAAACAAGCGGCTCCATAGTCACCAGGAGATCTGGTTGAGGATCAGACAACAGGAGAGAATCCTGGTGTCTCCCAAGCGACCAAGCTCGCGGACAAAGATGGTCGTACAGTTGCTATGCCTCGTACAGTACCTTCGTACCGAGAGATTCTATTCTTGGTAGATGGGGACTCCTACGAGGTTGTCTCAGACCGTCATCATGAGAGCGCATCTCCTATTCTACCAAGATGAGTGTGTCCGGGAACTCCTCGAGCCGTGCTGCACTCAATCAGGATGATCTGGCGAAAGTTCACAGCTCACTTGGTTGCTTGAAAAGAAGCGGTGAAAGCAGAGGAGGCACATAATATGGATTTTGCGTATTTATAGTTGCTTACAAACCTCTGCTTGGTAAACTGGCGAGGGATTGTGCCGGTGTGGTCACCAACGAGCCTCAGTCCTACTGTTCAGACCACATCATTCTTTCTCCTACGCACCAAATTTTGGACAATCGGAAATATGAGAGGGAGACCATGTGAAAGTATCCATTTTTCAATCGTTTGCATCGCGAGGACTCCGTAGGTGATCTTGCATACCCGCATCAATTGTCGAGCGTCGAGCGACGACCCGTTGTTCCTTCCTCATGTACTGTATCACCGTCCTCGTAGTTGCCCAGACGGGCACCGATCCAGCTTCCCGCCAAAGTTTTTTCCAACGTCTCCTCTTCTTGATCTCTTATCTCTGCCTTTTCATCTCCATCACAACAACCACCATCTACTTATTTTCGATCTGATCTCATCAAATCCTAGTGAGGCCCACTGGTCTACATCGTAGACCAGCTGAGACTGGGCCTACTACTGTGTGTATCTGTGTTGGCCCCTGAAACATTAAGTCTTGTTACTCTAGTCATCAGCCCGTCATCATACTTCCATACACTAGAAGCTTCAATCTTCGGGTATAGGGTTGCTCCCCTTTGAAAGCAACTCTCACATTTGATGGTATGTGAGCACTATTTCATATCAATAGGCATTTAATTGACAGCTTCGTCCATAGTCATCTGAACAGGCATCTGATGAGGATCTGCCGGATACTCATCTCGGCCATGAGCAGATCGAGGTTCCGTCTTCGCCACCTAGTAGTCAGCGGGAGCGCCTGCGCAGCTTGCAGGCCAGCAAAGATGGCTCTATTCCCAGCTGCGGCGATCATGTTCCCCCAGAGGTTAACTTTAATTCAAATCAAGACAGTGTTGTCTCTCTAGTAGTGGAGACACAGTATACTTCCATTGAGCTTGATACCCAAGCTGCTGACACTCAATTTCTTGATACGCAAGTTCTTGATACTCAAGCTCTTGACAGCCAAGCTGTTGGCGCACCTGCTGTTGACTCAAAAACTGTTGAAGATATGGATCCACTGGGTTCTCCAGCTGAATCTCAAATATCCCGAAAGACAGAATCGATTTCAGCGGTACCAGCACCGGTTCCTCTGCCTGCCTCGTTCACCATGTCCATTGCAGCTTTTGATCCCACCTCACTAAATTTCAAGTTTGATCACGTTCAGAAATCTAATGCTTCGTTCGCTCGACCTGTACCTAAGGGACAGCCAGAAAAATCGCTGTCAAACTTACCCCGGCAAAACGACCCTATCCAGGAAGCACAGCTACCAAGTAAGCTATATGGGTCTGGAAGTCAGTTACATCTAACAAACTTTGAGTAGATGTCCAAAGGCTAGCGGCACCTGAGACCACTACACCCAGTGTGCCTCACCTAGCTTCAAGCAGTCTAGCACAGACTGAGTCGGCCAATCCGGCGACAGATCTCTCCATTAATGACACTCCTGATGGTCGTGCCATGACTTCAAATGCCCCTAATCCCCAGCCACTACTCAGTCCTTCAGTCCAGGCGATCTCCTGTCACAGTACTGCAAAGGCCACAAAGAGAAATTTGACTGGACAGACACCAACACAAGACATCATCGATGCTGAAATACCTCACCGTCCAGCCTCGGGTATGGCTTTCCCTACTGCTATCGAGAACTGCTTGCCAGCCCAGCCGAGAATCTCAGAACCCCGAACACCACCCCAGCCTGTCACGTATGGTGCCAATACGATTAAGAGATCTATGAGCAAGTAGGTGTCACAGTAGGGTTCGCTCTAAGAGTCTCTCATACTGACTCGTGTCAGAAATTCAAAGCGAATCCGAACTCCATTCCCTGAGGTTGCAAAACCACAGAAGAAAAGGCCCCCAAAGCAGAATTTTAATACAGATGCCCTTTCAAATACCAGCCAAGTCGGGGCTTACAGCCCAGCAATCGATCAAGACAATTTGACCTATCAGCAGCACGAAACTTCCTCGACACTACGCGGTGCCATATCTGATGGAAATGGAAACACATATGCAGCAGGGGCGCGTCTAGCCCAGTCTGTCAATGTCGAGTCTGGACGGGAAATGCGTAACTGCATCAATCCACAGGGTGCCGAGTACCCTTCACCGGCTATCGTTGAGAGACTGACATCTGCATGGTCCCCGCTAACTCCTGGCCGCTCTGATAATGCCCCAAAAACAGTAGACCATCGTATGTCTGGAATCGGTACGACGAGACAATCGGAACACGTTCAGCAGGAGATCGCCGAGGAGACACAGAATCAGTCTATGCTACCCACTAAGCAGACCGAGCATTGCCCACTGGATACTCTTACTAATAAGGAAGCACCTGCTAGTATGCAGTATGAACTTCCTAACATTGCTCCCAGCTCCGTGCCTCCGCCCCGTACGCATTCTAGAGCCGAGTCCGAGTCTCAATCCTGGCCGCAGTCACGCCGAAGCAATCACAGCATTGCTATGACAAGACCACTTACTAACACGCACATCTCCCGAAATACCACTGAACACGCCCCACTTCGAGCCAACCCTTCAAGCAAGATCAGTAAGACTATTACTGGGCAGATTAAAGCCCTAGATTCCCGTCCCGTATCCAACCAACAGCTGCGATCCACATCGAGTCTTGTTGAAAACTACCAGAATTTCGTTCAGATAGGCAGTCAATATTTTGACATCATCAAGGATTATGAGAGCCAATCACAACTCATCGAGTCGCAGAAGAATGAAATCACCAAACTTAACAGCTCTGCCGAATCTACCCAAAAGCACATCGAGGCCTTAGAGACAGAGAAGGCTAAGTTAAACGAAAAGATCAAGAAGTTCACTGATATTAGTCAGAAGTATAGGGATCATATGAATGATGTGGTCAAGTCGCAGAAATGGTTGAAGTCCCAAGCAAGAGAGATCAAAAAGTCATCAGAGGAAGTCCAGGGTCTCCGAGAAGATTATTCGAACAGTAGGGAAGTATTACAAAAGATTCAGACAGCTATCGCAGACGCAAGAGATATTCGTGTCTCAGCAGAATCCATGGCAAGAGGTAAGATATCCCATCACAAGCTTGTAGAGTATACTAATCCCACTCAGTTTCTCAACAGAAGAGAGAGGCTGAAGAGGCAAACGAAAAGCTGGCGGCCGACAATCAACAACTCGAGTCCAGTAACGAGAGACTTCAAGATGAAAAAAAACTCCTCATGATTGACAAGAACCAATTTGAGATCAACAATGTGAAGCTTGCAGCCGAGCTGGTTGCTAGTGAGTCATCCTTCTCAGTAACAGTCTCAGAGAGCTCGCTAATGGTTTTTAAGTCACAAAATCATCTCAGCTGCTTCAGGTCGATCTTGACAAGATTATGGTTCAATTAAGCAGGGAACAACATACTTCGGAACAGCTTTACAAGTCGCTCGAGACTCAAAAGGATATCTACAACGAGCTTGTTGAAGACTTGAGGAAGATACCTGGCGAGGTCGTAGAGAAGATGTCTGCCGATGATAGCCTCCTCAATAAGGTCCAGCGATTGGAGGGCGAAACAAGGACCAAGTACGTTTCTATGTGATTGAATATCCTTACTAATTTTCTCGAAGGATGGATGAAGTGGTCACGCTCATTAATCACTGGACGGGTCAAGAGCCTGTTCCATCTCCCTCCATAGTAATGCTCATCGAAGACATGTTCTCCAGGTACGGCAAATGCCCTTTGCTCAGGTGACTGCAGATTGACTTATTGGTTGTAGACTCGAGAGCGGAAACCAAGTCAAGGACAGTACCAGAAATTATCTCCAGGAGTCAACTGTCAAGCTTCTAGTTGATTTGAAGGAGGGGCTTGGTCAGTGTCGCATTGACAAAGAAACCGAGATCCGCCTGACTAGTCGAGTCTCAGAGCTGGGCAAAGCCAATGAGACTTTGGCTTCTGACATCAACACCCGCGAACGCGAGATGCTAAGTGTGACGAGACAACTTGAAGAGGTCAAACAAGATCTTGCAAACTGTCAGATTCAGCTCAATGACAAAACCAACGAGCTCATCGAAGCCCTTGGCCAGCTTCAAGAAAACGCAGGTCTGAAAACGCAGGTCCAGAGCTTAGAAGGTTCAAACAACGCTTTGCAAAGCCAATTAGAACGTACAACCCAAGATAGTATCCAAGCTAAGGAGGAGCTCGACTTACTCAAGGAGACTTCTCGACGCAGAGAGGAGCATGCGAAGGAGTTTAAGAACAAGCTCGTCGACGCACAATTACGTATCAAGACTCTGAAGGAGGAAAAGGCAAAGTCTCTCGCTTCTAAACAGGAAGAAATCGAAAATGCGTGCCGAGAAGTCCGCAAAGGAATTGCGAAGTCTGCAGAGACTTCTAGGGCAACAATGAAGATGAAGTTCGAGTCAGAAGTGCATATCCTAAAGCTGAAGCTGAAGGAAAGGGAGGACGAGCTAGTTTTGATCGAAGAAGACCTGGCCAGAGCCCAGGAAGGTAACAATTCTCACACTAGCGAGATAAACAAGCTCAATGTGGAGGTTTCCTTGCACAAGGAGCGATTCATGCAACAGTTAGCTCAGCTGCAACAACTTGAGGAACATCATTCGGATTTCCAAGCCATCGACAAGCAAGCAAGAGATCTTCGAAGCGCACAAAACGAAGTCTTGGATGCGCGAAATCTACTTGAGTCGTTACAATCGGCTGGTGACGAAACCTCTAGGGGCATTCAAGTAATCTCTCAAGATCAGAGGGCTATTGAAGAAAGCCTCCAAAGGGCCCAAGACTTAGAGAAGCAACACTCGGCGCTTATAGAGCAGCACAGGGTCCTACAAAACCGCCTCGAAAGTTTCCACAAGTCCCCAGTACCTGAACAACTCGTCAATGAGCCATCAAATTCAGACACTCCGCGGTCTCTGCTAACTAACGGGCAGCGACTCTCCCTTCGCTGTCCACAGCAAGTGAAGCGCATGGAAGCTGGCAGGCTGTCGGAACTTATGGGCCCACCCCGACGCCCCGAAGATAATCAATTCAAACCCCAGGCGGCCGGCACTCCAGTTCAGCCCCAATACGCAGGTGCTACTCGACCATTGAGAGTTGCAAATCGCAAGCCCAGCAACCCTATTCCAGCCCCTCCTCAAATCTCAACGCTGCCCGTTGAAGACGATGTTAGGAACAATAACACTCTCGCCCTGACTCCTCTTGTGTTAATGATGCCAAGCTCGAGCCCCTTATCCGAACTTGAGGATATAGATTTGATTATGGGCGACTTTATGGCCAACGATCAAGCACAACTGGCCAAAAACCGTACCACGGAAAATCCAAAAGCTTCACTAAGCGTATCTGCTGCTACTGTCACAGGTATTGGCATCAAGAGACCATTGATTCATTTCGCCGAGAGTACAATTGCCGGTTTTGAGCAAAATGAGAAGCCCTTCGGTTCCCAATCCTCTAATGAGCTTGGGCTACTAGCATCGAAGGCAGCTACTGCTCGGCCGAAGCCGCCGTCAAAGTCTCAGGAGTCCAGAACCAGACGAGAGGCAAGACCATTGAAGAGTGCGATGAAGAAGCCCATAATGACTAGCATCAAGCCAAGTACGGCAGATAATTCAGGAGCAACAGAGACTGCCGCTTTGAAGGCCCGACCGCTGGTCCAACCCAGGATTTCAGCACGAGTTGCAACCCAAGATCCACCTCGCTCCCAAAAATTCGGATCTTACAACCGAGTGGCAACAGGCCAGCGCAGTGAGAGGTTAGAGGCCCAGGACAGCAAGCAAATAGATACTGCGTCTACGCCCTCCATGGTGTCACCCGTTGCAGACACCATGATCAAGCGTAGGGTAGCTTCGACGGAATATCAGGTTTCCCCACGCCCTGCTAAGATCCGACGAGTCTCCAACATCCGCGGCGGCCGACCAGCAAGAACTATAGCTCCAGATTCCCAAGAACTCGACAACTAAGATGGGCTGTCCACCGGGTGTTCATTCTTGTCAACAAGCAGCTTTGCTTTACGAAGACTTGCGTTCTTTTTGCCAGAGTCTGACACAACTGAGAGAAAAAGTTCGGTTTTTGGAAGGAAATCCTGTTGAGAAAAGTTGCTATTGCTCATACAGGTTGTGGTGTCAACTGACTTGCTTAAAGAGGAAAAGAGCGACTGAATAAAATGGATGGTTTGCTGATTTCTGGCTCTGTATTTATGGCTATGCGTACTCATGGGGATCACTGCTTCGAATATTCGGCTTGTACACTGCCCCAGCTTCAAAGTAGCGCAAAGAGGAAGGCAAATCTTGCTATATAGAATGCAGAAACAACATGTAAACAAAAAAGTTTTAGAACTCAAATCAATGTAATTCTCGTGGTAGTCGTTTATTCCCAAACGCCAGCCCATGCTTCTATGCAGCTCTGACGATAATTGTACAACAGTCGCAGTCCCCAAGCCCCAAATCTCCACATTGCCACATCTTGAGATCTCCCCTCAAAGCTTCCGATTCTAGTTCCTCAAAGCATCATCACAGCTTGCCTTAACCTCGCCCACCACGCTTCTGCTCCAGGAAGAGAACCTTTTTCCGTACTGTATCCAAACAAATTAGCTCTCTTGTTCCCGTTCCCACTTCGACCATTCCAACCACGACCAAAACCGATTCGGCCAGCAGACAAACAACCATCTTAGCCCCGCCTTGCCCCCATCCCTCCAAGCTGACTTCCTCCCCAAGATAGACCCACAGTGCCCCAAACCTGCCTCCCTCGCACCCACTTTCCAACCGCTCACCCGACTCCTCCGCTCCCCCAAACCTAATTGCCCGCACCAGATATAGGAATAGGAGAAATGTAGCGTACCAACAGGATCGTATTTCAGCATACTCAGAGGGCGGTGTGTACGTGGTCGGACGAGGGTTTTGTAGTACCCAGTCAGAGCCATGGAGATGAGGCGCACTGCTATCGTGCGGGATTTGGCTGCGCAATTGCTATGGTCAGTTTGCTGTAATGATATGGGAGTGGGAGCGGGAGGGGGGACGGAAGGGATATGCGGTACCTTTTTTCGCCATTGTTGTGTCGAAGACCTGGCGGAGGACGAGTTGAGTGAGCTTAGATGTGAGGTTGATGGTTTTTTGTGACGGCTTGGGTTTGTAGAGGTCGCCGCAACAGTGAAAACTCGGCTAATGTATGACATTTCCAGGAACATTTCGTGGAAAGGCTATGTGAACTGCGAGTGCTTGGTTTCTTCTTTTGATTATTACGAGTGTGGCTGTTATTTAGTATTCTACAAGAGTTCATGTTAATTTGAATATACAATTCTTTTGAAGTACTAGTTCTGTGGGTAGTAAGTGTGGCTTACTGCCAGCCAAAGCTCCACAAGCTCAATAGTCGGCCAAGTTCATTCCTCTCACGTCAGTTGTTTAGATCAGTATTGTGTTCATCGGATTCTATTTGAAATAGACTTTGGGCTTCATGGGTTTCTAGGACAAGTATGCCAGCAGAGGATGACTGCAGCATCCCAAAGTCTGATTGAGTGGATGGGCGCCGGGGGACTTACATTAAACTAAAGTCCCCAAGTCAACTAAAACACATTCCCAGATCAAGTCGAATATTCAAAATCGAGTTAGTGATCAAAACACGCTAAGCGATTTAAAAATTGTAGATATTGGGGATCTTCCCGAACTTGCAAGGTGAATAATAAGGCATACTCTTACCTATCTGATCCTCATATTCGGGGGACCACTGCGTCGACATCAGCTGGGCTTAATTCTAGCCCTTTTAACGGTTGGTCAGGTTGCAGATTTTGAAAGCCCAATTGTTGGCATGGTTGATGCTTTGCTCAAGTCTAATACCAAATACTCCTCGTCCTATGATGAAAGACTTCTTCCTGGCCAGCCAACTCCCGCTCCTTCATCGTATCATACAGAAAGAAATCAATCAGAATAGCGTTGATTTTCGCCTCGGGATGATTTCTCAAAATATCCCTGCGAATCAACTCCACACACCATATACTACAACCTGCTTAGCTCGTTAGTAACAAAATCCAATAAATTAACTCAAAAATTGAGAAAATTCATGCCTCTCATTTGTATTTCCAGACTCGATCCGCTCTCAATCTCTTCCTTCCGCCGAATCATACTCTCTAATTTGGGAGCATACCACAAACAACCCAATGAGTTCAAAATCTGGGGAATCCTGTAATCTGCGAAGATGCTGATTTTGTCGATATCATGGAATTCTCCAAAGCCCTCACCATCGAAGCAAGCCCAGAGATCAGCGACGAGAATCTGGGCACGTTTGAGGAAGCGGACGGATTTGCGGTTCTCGAAGCGAGCTTCGTCGTTGAAGCAGGGGAAATTGGAGGCAAGTAGGTTGACAAGGCCGGCGGCAGAGTTATTGGCAGCTTTTATGCAGTTGATGAAGTTGCACTGGTAGTTCTACGGTAATGTCATTAGTAATTTCCATGGATGAGCAACTGTGGCCAATGCCGCAGTCACAGGACACCCTCGAGATTCCAACATCTTAATGATGGTCTCTCCTCCAACTGTCTACCTAATCTACAATATCGAAACCCGTTTGAGTACTCAAATCAGGTGAATATTCAAGAAAAGTTTGATAATCGGAAAGATAAGGAATACTCAATCCCGGAGAAGTATCCTGAGCCATAGGAACTGGCAGATAGTGCTACTGTTCAACTAACCTCGTAGAGAACTTGACTTGCTTCTCGAAGACAAGCCATACGTTCCTTGAACAGCGGAATTTCTTCAGCTGTACAACTCCGAAACACGTGCTTCAACACTTCTTCCGTACACTCATCTTCACTCTGCCAGAAATCTGACGAGGTGATAGGGATATCTGTTTGCAGTAAGAGCCTGTAAGCCTGGTTCACACTGGGGGTTTAAGATTCGGCAAAAGCTGCCGTGATTGAGTACTAACCCTCATCAAGTGCCCTTTGCAAACATGCAACCAGACTCCAGTACCCGGTCCACTGTTTACCCTTGTACTCAACCTGGAATCTCTCTTCCTCGTTCTTTTCACTCCAGAAGGAGAAGTTGAGCAAGTCCATTGTAAATATGAAGGCAACTGTCCCTTCATCCTTGGTCTTGGGGTGTAGCTCATGGGTTGACCAGGTTTTTGTAGAGTATTCCTTTTCCTGCATTTGGGAATATATCAGAGCTGCCGCGTTTTTGGTTGGTTCGTAACACAAGGCCACATCAACACTATTCTCGTAAACATACTCAGCTGATTCCAGGACTTGAGTCTCGGGCACTGCTGGGGTGAGAGTAGCTTTGGAGAAGTGCTGTCGTAGGAAATCGAGCAAATCATTATCTGGCTCGTCATCAGACATGTTGAGGTGTTTGAAGCGGGCAGTTTAAAAGAAAAGTCGCTCTGTCTTTGGGATGTTCCTCTCCAGTAATTATTCCCTCTTCCGTCCTGGGCGTCCCAAGGTCTTGAGATTCAGGAGACTCGTAAGCGTTTGAAGTCAAATTGTTTAATCGTAATTTTCATGTCCGTATTTCCGAGTCTATCATATAGTTTAGAAGGGCAAGGGAGTGAGTACGAGTAGCAAGAGGAGAGTCTGGAAGACAATCGAGGCCCACAGTGAAAAACGAGGTGATATATAAACTCTAGTCTGTGCTGTTGGCACCCGATGTGGTTAGCTTGGATTTAGCCCATGAGCGAAACTGCATCGGATGTCGGGTCTTTCAAGTAAAACAACTCGGGGAAACTCGAGAAGTACTTAATTTATTAAAGGTTAATGGAACAATAAGCTCATCTTCAACTTTGCTGTACATTAAACTTTCCCAAGACTTAATTCTCGTACTACACGGATAAAATAGGGGGGTACCTTATCGGCCGTTTGTGGCTTCGCTTCCGCAGATAATCGCGTGAACGGCTTCCTCGCGTTCCCCAGATTTGTACGGGGTGCAAACCACTCACCAATATCAACCACGACATTCTTCTTTCTTTTCCTTTTGTACATCTACAACCTAGTCGAGCTGATCGCTATCGATATTGATGACCTTCAACATGTCGCGCGACAAGTCTAACACCCAATCGCTGGGAGTTCCTCTCAACACGATGGTGAAAGAGGTAAGTTGTTCCCATTCATCCCAAGGCTTCACTGCCCTCTTTCCATCCCAAAGCTGGATGCCTGGGCACTCAGAATGTGACCACCTTAGACCCATCATTCTACGAGGCATTCAAACTTCGTGGAGCCTCGCGGAACCTCCAGGCTCGCATGCGACTCACGACAGTGTAGTGCCTTGCACGGGGGGAAACACTGCTAACATGAGTCACTGTTTAGGCTAAGATATTGATGGTTGGCGCTGGAGGTATCGGGTGCGAGCTACTCAAGAATTTGGTTCTCACTGGCTTCGGCGAAATCCAAATCGTTGACCTCGATACAATCGACCTCAGTAACCTGAACCGGCAATTCCTCTTCAGACATGAACATATCAAGAAATCAAAGGCTTTAGTAGCGAAGGGTGCCGCGCATAGGTTCAACCCAAAGGTCAAGTTGGAAGCACACCATGCCAACATCAAGGATTCCCAGTTCAGTGTAGATTGGTTCAAGGGCTTCAACATTGTCTTTAATGCGTTGGATAACTTGGACGCTCGCCGACATGTTAATAAGATGTGCCTGGCTGCGGACGTTCCTCTCATTGAGAGCGGTACAACGGGTTTCAATGGCCAGGTTCAGGTTATCAAGAAGGGCGTCACCGCATGCTACGATTGCTCGCCAAAAGAGATACCTAAGAGTTTCCCCGTCTGCACGATCCGAAGCACACCAAGCCAGCCTATACACTGCATTGTCTGGGGGAAGAGTTACTTGCTGAATGAGATATTTGGAGCTAGTGAGGACGAAACTCCCGAGATGGATCATTCTGAGGACAGTGAGAACGCAATGGAGATCGAGAAGCTACGACAGGAGTCTCAAGAATTGAAGAAAATTCGAGATTCGATGAGCACATATGAATTCCCTCGATTGCTCTTCGACAAGGTCTATCAGGATGACATTACTCGATTGAGATCAATGGAGGAGATGTGGAAGAGTCGTCGACCCCCGGAGCCGATTGACTTTGCCTCAGCATTGGAGTCTGCGGGCTCGGAGAAGCCAGTAGAGAAGATTTTGAAAGATGACCAAAGTCCTTGGACCCTCGCAGAGAACCTCTTAGTCTTCAGAGACAGCTTGGAGAGACTGAGCAAAAGAATTACCTCGACGAACAGCGAAAGTTCTACAGAACCAATGATTAGTTTCGATAAAGATGATATTGATACTCTGGATTTTGTCACTGCCAGTGCAAATTTGAGGTCGATTGTCTTCGGAATTGAGACCAAGTCGAGATTTGATGTCAAGCAAATGGCTGGAAACATCATCCCTGCGATTGCTACAACCAATGCTATCGTAGCTGGTCTTTGCGTTCTGCAATCGTTTAAGGTCCTCAAGTGCGACTACTCAAGTACTAAAGAGGTTTTCCTCTCCCCATTTGCCCAAGAGCGTCTTCTGGCTTCGGACCGTATTCGGGCACCGAATCCTGACTGTCCAGTATGTGGTGTAGCTCAAACTCGAGTCCTTGTCGACATGTCACGGGCAACTTTGAGTGACCTCGTCGAGGATTTCTTGAGGATGAAATTAGGTTATGGAGAAGAGATCGTGGTCAACCATGGCTCTGACTTGCTCTATGATGTGGACGAGACTGATAACCTAAGCAAGAAGCTCAGTGAACTAGGTTTGTGGAGTCCTCTGCTGGTGGTGAGGTTTGAGCTAATCATTATGTACAGGAATCAAGGGTGACAGCTTCTTGACCATCATCGACGATGAAGAGGAGAACCCAAGAATTAACCTGGTCTTGAACATTCAAGAATCGTAGGCTTACCCATCTCTGTATTGCTCATTGACAACACTAACCTAGTAACAGCACCGTGGCCGACAAGAAGATTATCATAAGTCTTGATATTGCGGAGAAGACTGAAGGCGAGGTGTCGTACTGTCCGATTCCTAGACGCAAGCGATCCGCGATGCCCCCAGTCAACGGCCACACCAACGGCAATAGTAACGGTGCTGTTACCAATGGTTCTACCACCAACGGCACTGCCGCCAAGAAGAGAAAGACTGATGACAACGACGAATCGGATCCCAAGAGACGCAAGGGCGAGGTGAAGAGTACCGGCGATGGCCTAATCTTGATTGATGATGCTGCGGACGGTGCTATCCTCATCGACGATGATTGATAGATCCCCCCTTCAATATTTCCTGCCATCTTCGCGACCATAAACCATGATTTCAGGAAATGGATCATGTGGCACTCAACCCACCATCGAGGTTGAGTACACAATTGTTTGCATATTGATTTGTAGCTAGAAACACGGCAGCGCCTGCTATCTCGGAGGCATCTCCAAACCGTTTCAGGGGTATGGCGTCCAGGGCCTCGGATCTTGCTGCAGGCGTCATTGCTAGACCTTGTATATCAGAATTACATTCCATCTGCGGCGTAAAAGGATGGTCTCAGCTCTAGACTCGGGTCTAGAGAGGAAATATCAAATGGAATGGAATTAACGTAATTGGGGGATGAAATACAAAGCGTGTACATGATATTAGTGGATAAATGAATACGATTACATACCGGTAGTCATGTCTGTTTCTATGTAGCCAGGGACAATGACATTGACCCGAATGTTCTTCTCCCCGAGTTCAGCAGCTAGGGCACGGGTGAGGCCTGTTTTTGATCAGCATGATTGAAACTGGAACCGAGAATATGCATACCGATTACTCCAGCTTTGCTTGCCGCATACGCAGCACTTCCCTTGCCGCCCTTCATACCAAGTAATGAAGCAACATTGATGATACACCCTACATGAAGTCAACACGAGGAATCTCAGAACTAGGGGCAGAAATATTGATAGCATACCCCTTTTCTTAGCCATCATGTTCTTCCCCACCGTCCGACAAGCCATCATGGTGCCCATCAGATTAGTCCTCAACATCTCTTCTAAAAGATTAGGTGAAGTGACAAAGAGGGGTGAGTAATGAGTGATTCCTGCTGCGTTGATAAGGATATCAATATTCTTCTATGGATGGGTGTTAGCTTTCTGAAATTAAAGAGGTAAAATTTCTCAGCCATCTGCGTCCGTCCAAGGCCATCTCCAAGATCCTGTATTATCCCAAACCACTGGAACCAAAAACATGTAAAATAAGAGAGGAAGCCCAACCCACCATCTTCTTTACCTCCCCGCCCCAAAATTTCACATCCCCAACATCTCCAACCAGAACCTCATGGCTAAGCCCAGCCTTCTTTCCGTCCTTTTCTCCATCAGTCAATTCGGCTCGCAGCTCTTCCAACAGCTTTTCATTCCGGCCAACGAGAATACATCTTGCTCCGTTTTCGGCGAAGACTTTGGCAATGGAGGCACCAATACCGCGAGACGGGCCTGTAATAAGTACGGATTTTCCAGCAAAGGGATGGTGAGGATTTGTTGATGGGGTTGTGGGAAAGGAATTTCGGGAATGAGACGAGATACTGAAAGTACGTGATGAGGAGTAAGAGTGTGAAACGAAATGAGAATTGAACAAGATTCCGCTGGAAGTAGAAGGCTTCATTTTGAGATGCATTGGAGCGAGTGAGTGACTTGATAAAAATTAAGTGAGTGATATGAGTAGTGATGGTGAAAAGTCCAAGTCCTTAATTAAAGTAGTTATTTATTGACCAAAAGTGCTTGCTAGCTCCCCTCCGGCAAATCACCGGCACCAGCCGAGATAAACCCGACACGAAGAGGCACAACCTAAAAAAAATAGTAAGAAGAGAGAAACGTATACATATAAATGAACAAGACGTGTAAGTACAAAAATGAATAAACTGCCAAAAAAAAAGTCGACATTCAACTCAAATGCAACACCTAAACTCACAACAAGTGTAGTCCAATACCGCCACACCATCGTGAACATGTCTCTGCAGAGTGAAGCCTCCCTCAAGAAGTTATGTCCATTGCTTAGAGTTCCATCAGCATCGTGTGTTGCCAGCACGAGTGAGGAACTACGACCATGTTCGAACTGGGCACCGTTGCGGGTGCGTGAGCGAAATGGGTGGAGCAAATTGGGTATGTTGAAGTCTTCCTAACTTATGACCATTACAGCCGGTGACAAAAGTCAGTATTTGGTTATATATCTCACCTAAGGCCAAGCCCAGCTAAGCGAGATGTCTAAGCTTCCCCTCCTTTTCACTCCTGGGCAGCTGGGGACCGCTCTATTTCGACCTCACAGTCATATAGTATAAAGGTACATAAAGATTATTGGTTCGTCTTCTTGTTATGGTTCTATGGCATACGGATATTCATATTCAGAAGCCAACAGCTTTGGGGCCTCTCCAGCTCTACACGAGTTGATGACTTCATGAAATCCTTCCTGTCTCTTCGCTTTCGATCGCGTCTCTTTCTCCGCGATGTCTACATAAACATGTTTAATTTTTGCACCTTTCCCCAAGTAGAATTACAGATTTGGAATACTGCCCGCATAGTCTTCTCCATCAAACAAGAAGTGGTGAAGCTCGGAACCATGGCGAATCAACAACCTCTCGAAAAACTCCAGACGGACTGGAAGCAGATGTTCCAGCAAACGCTCCCTTCCGCAGCCAAGCCAAAGCATCTTCTCAGGTACGGATCCTAGATAGGATCCTCCACCCGAGCCTGATACTCACCTCCAACTGCTCCTTAGACATATTCTTGTACGCCGGGCTCTTGATCTTCTGGGTCCAAGGAGTGTCAACGGCAACAGTGTGGTCCAGAATTATTCGCGCGAGACAGTGATCGAGGATGACAGGCCATTTAGGCTGGGAACTAGGTTAGCTGAAGACAAGCAGGCAGATACTCAATGGCGAAGTAAATTTGGTCCAGTTAGTCACTGAGAGCTTGGAATTACGCAAAAAGGTCAAGAGGAATAGGTCAAAAAATGGGGACCAATAGCGAGAAAGATGCGAAGAGAAGGAGGACTACGTCGAGGGATAACACTGAGGAGCAAGAACATTCGGTACCGGCACCCGACCTGGCGATCTTCAAATACCTCAAGCCATCTCCCAAGAAGCCATCAAAGCCCCCCGAGATCATGCCAGCCTCTGAAGAGAAGGAGGATTTTACACCATACAGTACCTCAAGAAGATTGCCCTGTCAGATAAGATAAGGTTTCAGAAGAAAGTCCTCGTAAAATTATGCCATGTTCCGAGGGGCCATTTTACTACCTATGCATCCATTTCCTTTCTCATTCTCACCAAGAGCCGTGGGAAATGCTCTCAGAAACAACCCATTTTCACCCCACGTGCCCTGCTACAGAGTCTTCGCTGGCGGAGGTGGCCTGGGTGGTTTCCTACCATCTGGGTGGTTTCCATGGTAGTTAGGGCAGAAATTGACACGAAGGTCTCCATGATGACAAAAAGAGAAAGCTCTTGAGAGATGAAGGTGTGGAGTTCGATGGCTCTAGAAGGGTCATTGACGCCAGTGAGGACGGAACCTAAATTCGGACTATCATGAAACCTCTGGTCTCTCCCACGATTTCCGAGGTTATGCAAAGAGTGGATTCTTGGGTATAGTACAACGCTCTCATAGTACAAAAACTTCTGATGCTCAATAGTGACATTCCCAGTACCCCAAATGCAATGCAAAACCGCCTCCGGCCCTCGTTACTCTGACTCGCGTCAAACTTTATCAACTTTGCCATTCGCCCACGCCGAGATATGTTCAGTCTCGACATCCTCCTCTTCGACTGTCATCAAGCTCCCGTAGACGCTTGCTGCTTCCTTCGATCCCTATTAAGCCTCCCTCTACAGTCTGGTATTGAAAAGCTTGATTGCTTCTCGTCGAAGTCTTCGGTCCCGACATGTTAAGCTGACACTTGACAATGGATGTATCAAACCAATCTCAAAGCAGAATGTGCCTCCTGCAAACAGTCCCCTAGCAACATGATGTTCTAGCAAGACTTCCAAAAATTCACAATATTCTCATACGACCCGTAGTAGTCGTCATACGCCAACTCCGTCTTTTAGATGCGGGTTGAAAGCATTATGTTCAATGCGATGGTGTGAATCCTCATTTGACGAACCCGCACGAAGTTCTCCTTGACGCTGTCGACCATAATGCTTTGATAGAGGTATTCGACTGCTAGACGCCATCTTCGGTTTTCTGATAGGTGTGTTTTTCGTTCTGCTTCCATTTCGTCGGGGTTCTGAAACCATGCCTACCACCAGACCGTTGGAGTACCGGTACTGTATATTCTCCACGCAGACGGCAAATAGACACGCAATCATGGCTACCAGTCTCCCCGGGGCTTGGTAAATTTGCGCAAGGTGGCCCTTGAGCCCTTCCAAGAACTTGCTGTCGTTGTCAAGAGAAAAGATGTGGAATTGTGGTATTTCCGGTTGTCCATCTTAATGAAACACTCTCACGTGGGCTTCAGCTCAATTTCTCTTTGGTTAAGCGCTTTTCCTATGGCCTTGAGAGATCTTCTCAGAACACCAATCGCAATGATAGCATACCGAACGAGAGGTTGGGCTCCACCAGCTTGCACGGGCGTCGTCTTCCAGGATGATCTTTTCGATTTTTGACAAAGAGAACACCCACGACACAACGCCAACACTAAGCTAGCTCTCTGGGCTCCCAAATAAGGCCGACTTTTACCGTCATGGAGTTATCTTGATAATCCCTACCCTCTTAAAGACGCTGCAGAGCCGCATATTCCTTCCTCAATCAAGAGCTCTGATGATCAGCTAAGGCTCATTTCCTCTGTCACTTCCCCGATGCAGCTTAGTCAACGAGATCCAGCAAAGCCCAAAACCGCTGTGCCCTCGTTGAGCTTTTTGAATCTTTTGGTTTCACGAGTTCTTACTCGGCAACACCGTGGGGATCTTGGAGGAAATGGACAACCCGGTGAGCGAGAGTTGCGAGGCCTATCTCGCTAAGACCAATCCTATTGGTACCTAACATGAAGCTAGTAATTACAGACAGTTGAATAGTCAAGCGCAATGAGATTCCAGCAACCGAGTATTTTGAAAGTAACGGCAAATTTGAAGTTGGCAAGAGCTAATCGAGAACGACAGAAGGAAGGAACGAAGACATCATCAAGGTGACCCGAATGGAATGTCACCTCACACTCGAGGAACCCCAACTTCATCAGGCATCAAAATTCGAGTTACCAGACTTGAGTACTTTTTCTCATCTGAGTGAGCATCGCCGGCATTTACCATAATCATAATGGCCCGGTCAAGGTCCTGGTCTGGCTCAGCGACTGGACCAAGCTTGCATTTCTCGAGCCCAGAACGTACTCCTTTGCGACCTCAAATCGTCGACTCCTCAACACCTTGGTCTGAAATCTTGCTAGAAGAATTGAAATCCACAATCAAACTTCATTCGCCGCCTAGATTAGGTAGATCTTCGCCTGCTTGCAGATCACGTTTACGAAATCAGGCAAGAGTACTCTGGCTGGCTCTCTTCATTGCGGTTGGTCTTTTATGGGCCTTCGATCGAGGAAAGCAGATTGTCGATCCTAAGCTAGGGGTGTCAGCCTCTCAGATAGAATTTGAAGGACTGCAATTCATCGGTGCGAATCATCCATATATTCGCGTATGCTCTTACTACCCCCTTCAAATGAGAAGGGACTAATTCAGCCGTAGTATGTGGGCCGCTGGTTATCAACACCAGATGGCATGCATAAGGACGGATCATTTCCTGGTGAGAAGACCTCTCACCTATCAAGATTTGCTTGCTTACTAGGCTGAGGGGTGTATTTTGACTTCGCGGTGAACGGCACAGCCACAGTCCTTCTCACCCTCCATAACAGCGACGAACCCACTAATCACTCTCCTAATCAGCTTCTGAATACAAATCCTAGTGTGGCTTTCCTCCCGTTGACCAATACCTCAAGTGCGGCACCAATATCGCTTCTCATCAGGATAGACGACGAGGAGTACATCGTATTGCCAAATTCTACTTCCACAATTACCATTCGCAGAAGGGGTCTCAATTCACTTTTTCGTCATGATATTAGAGTTATTGCTCCGACGGCCGGACAATCTCTGGGAACTTTACAAGTGGAAGGAATCTGGATTGGTGAAATGGGACAGCTTCTCCCATATGACAGCCCTGCACACAACAATCGTGGTGTCTTACTGGACCAGGAACCAGCCCACAAGGAAACGAGGATGCTTGAAATCGTCACGGACCTTCCTGGGTCAGCATCTGGCAGCAATGGTCGCAAGAGCATACTCGGTGGAGTCATGGGATGGGAATACCTGATTGGGGAGATGTTCGGAGCTGACCATGTCACCGTAGGGCAAGATGGAATGTGCCTCATATCGGATTGTATTGGGGGCAGAGGAAGTCCCATTGGGCTCGCCGATGTCTTCTTCCAAAGGTGAAATTTCTAGATACGGAAGCGAGGGGCTCAACTGATCTCCCTAGTGGCCCAGCTGGTTCAGACCAATATGCTCAACCATGGCTCTTCTCGGACTATATCCCGGATGTTATCGTAAGTAATGTCTACAGATTCCCTTTTCCTCGTTGATCTTGGCTAGGTTTTGAATATTGGGGATTCCGATTGGGACTCTTTTCAAATGCATAGAGAAGAGTACAACAAAACAACATGGGAAATGAGTTTGGTCTTCGAAGAGACGTACATCTCGCTTCTCAAAGCCATCAGGACGTTAGCTTATCCGAAATACTCAACTGCTACTGTCGAATCCTCACGTCAGTCGTATTCTTCGAAGAGTGCTGCTGCTGGGATACCAATCTTCGTCATGAGGCCATTCCGTGGGCAGCTGGAACAAGCGACGCATTCGGTTGTGGACCGTCTTCAGCGGGAAGGGGACAAATCCATCTTTTGGCTAGACACATCGGGCTGGCTTGATACAGATGTGGACTTCCAAGGTTCCGCGGAGGACCAGGACTTTTTTCTTGGTAGTAGCTTCTCCCCGCCTCGGTCCACTTCGTCTCGCCGAAGACTAATGAAATTTGCAGATCAGAAGCAATGGCGTTTGACGGAACGGGGAAACCAGCGTGTTGCAATTCTCTTGCATTTGCATGTTTGCCAGTACTTGTCATCTGAAGTTGACAAATGTATTTTCCTACCACCGGAGACTTATCAAGGTAAAGCACTAGATTATGAAGGGATTCGGTTGGAAGAGTATGCCATGGACGAGAGGGAGCGGAAGCTGAAGAAGTTGTTTTGGAAGTGAGAAGCGTTCACCTAAGCGCTAGGCGAATTGTCCCTTCACATGAGTTTAGGCGTATCTTTATTAGAAACTTGCTCATGTTAGAAATCCAAGCTTATGTCAATCCTCAAGATTCTTTTAGTACTAATATTGGAGTTCCCTGGGCTTTGGATGTCTTCGACTGTTCGATTTTCTCTCGATATTTTAAAAGCTTTGAATATTTGACACTTTCCGAATAATGAAAAGCCTACGATTAATTGTATAATTGAGAAGAATTAAGACATTAAACGCCTCCAAATATTCGAAATTCCTTTCCATACTCTGGTGTCCCAAACTGTGTTCATTCCGGTACTCGAACTGCTCTGGGCGTTCCAGATAACTTCATCAATCCGAGGGGCAGCGGTTCCTGGATGCTGGCCTTGACGGTGATCTCGCCTGACTCAGGGATGTTGAGCTTGGCCGATGGCGATCTTGCGGGCAACTTGCATCCGATGTTATAGAAAACGACAACAGTTTCTTGTGACGGTAATGAGCGGACAAATGTCCCATTCAAAAGAAATGTACTCTCCACGATCATATCTGGTATAGAAAGTGGTGTCTCGGATGTTGTCTCATTCCATCAGACGAAATCGGGTGGCTTTACGAAGTAGCTGCTTATCAAATTCTGGGATTAGCGTATTGCACCCACATCATAGCCCGGCGGTTGCAAAAATGGGAACTATCAGTTACATACTTGTTATTTCGTTAGTAATTTTACAAGTACCTGCATATGACTCCAGCAAATTTGCTGTTTCAAGAACCAACAATCCTTTAATACAAGGGAAGACAATGGATTGAGTTTAAACAAAAGAAGAGGTTAAGACTCTTCTGATAATTTTCAGGTATTCTTAGCAAGCCCGGCCGCGCCTCTCGACGCTCTTTCAAGCTGTTACAACCCTCGGCACTACACGAAACAACGCCTCTGAACCTCGCAGCCAGAGCATGGTTTGAGGAAGTAAACCAGTGTCTATCCCTCAAGCTAGAATGCCTACTCGGCGCCGTCCAGGAGAATCAGCAATGGAGCGCCGAAAGTCCTCGACACCACATTACCAGACCTTTCCAACCCCGCCTCCCAAGTCTCGTGGGCGTCCACCGACATCTCCTACAAGCTCTGCTGGGTTCGATGGCACAAACGATCCGACTCTCAATGGCGCAGACTCTGAACCCGAGCATCAGAATTCTCCTCTGCCGACAAAGCAGCTGGTGATGTTGGCAGTGATAGCTTTAGCAGAGCAGACGGCGCTCAATTCAATTTCACCCTACCTTCCAGAAATGACGTCTACCTTCCCTGAAGTCGATGTTGGGCAAATAGGACTATATGTTGGCACGATTGCGTCTGCCTTTGCGCTGGCGCAATTTGCTACAAATTTCTTCTGGGGCTGGTTGTCGGACAGGATAGGGAGGAAACCGGTTGTGATGTTGGGGACAATTCTCACATCAGTGTGTTTTGTTGCGTTTGGATTCTGTAGAACGTTATGGCAGGCCGTACTGGTTCAGGCTCTTATGGGTTTGGTCAATGGGAACCAGGGAGTTATTAGTACATGCTTGGGGGAGATTACAGACAGGAGTAATCAGAGCAAGGCATTCGTTTACTTGCCAGTTATATATGGCATTGGAGGTATCACAGGCCCGGCTCTGGGTGGTCTGTTGGTCTTTCAGGAGAATCCTTTTGGCGGCGGGAAGAATCCCTATCCATACTTATTACCGAATCTTTTTTCGGCGACAATTCTCATGATAGATTTTGTTCTCACGGGTTTCTTCCTTGAAGAAAGTCTCGAAGCAGCTAAGAACTTGCCTGCCCTCAAGATACGAGTTGGCAATCTATTTAGCTGGCTTTGGCAATTCGCAGGAGGGGCTCGACGTCCCACATACCTCCGGCATCATGACCACCATGATTCCAGACACAGAGTGGATGGGGCCGATGACGAAGCAGACAACGAAAGCGAAAGTCAATCTTTGCTCTCGATGCCTGACGTGTTCGCAAACAATAGCTCTCATCTAGCGAGTAAAGAAGTCTTGAATTGGGACACCATCATCCTTTTGAGCACATACTTAGTGTTTCAGCTTTCCAACATCTCTTTCAACTCCCTCTATCCAATCTTCGCCTCTGCTCCTGGGCCCACTGGTCGCGATCTCACACCTGAAGAAATCGGACTCTCCCTCTCTTTCGCGGGCATCGTCGCTATCGTTTTCCAAGTAGGGATATTTGGAAAATTGAAAGAAAAGATGGGCAACAAGGCCACTTACCGAGCAGGCCTGTTCCTTTTCTTTCTCTCTATGGTGATGATGCCTTGGGTAGGGCATAGCGATACCCCGGCACCTTTCGGATGGGGAACGGGAAAGGTGTGGCTCTGGATAGAGTTGGGATTTGTCTTGCTGGTGAAGACAGTGGCCGCCGTCGGTGGCCTGACCAGCTCACTTCTTCTTGTAAGTTTTCCCATCATTGCTTTCTCGAAGTTGTGTTTTTGGTACTGACTCTTTATATAGATCACAAACTCGGCACCTAACCACTCAGTTCTCGGCACCTTGAACGGACTGGCTCAAACTCTCTCCGCCGCCGGCCGAGCAGCTGGACCCTTCCTCTCAGGTGGTCTCTTCTCACTCGCAACCAACGTTCGCCCGAAGGGCGAAGCACTGGCCTGGGGTGTTTTCGGAGGCATTGCTTTCTTCGGGTGGTTAGCAAGCTTCGGGATCAGAGGAGAGAGCCTGGAGTCCGGTGAGTGGGACGAAGAGAGTGCGAGTCGAGATGAGGATGATGAAGACGACGATTACGATGAGGAAGACGGCGGTGTTGGGCAATAGGGCTTAGAAGAAAATGATTTCCTGGTCCCTGGGTGGTAGCATAGAGTCTTGTTTTAGATGGGATCTAGCAATAATGGCACGGCCTTTGAAGTCTGGGGGTATACATAGCGAGTTAGATGATATAGAATACCAGCTCAGGCTTGGTACAGCGAATGGAGCAATGAATCATCCTCATTGACTACCTGTTCCAAGCGATCCAGGTAGGCTTGATTATCTTCTAAGTCTTCGAATACGTTATGGGGGTAACTACTAGTCTTCTTGATCTTTTGATGCAAGTTTTTTACTGTTTTTTTTATACCTGAAGAGGCATCACGAAATTTTCTACTTGATAAGAGAGCTTCACTGGGCCCATAGTGATTGCGAGGAGGGTGGGTCCGGCAGCAACAGTTTCGTCATTGGCCACCCCCTTACAAACAGTGAGGGCAACGTAACTTTGAGAGATGAGTCGCTCCGGGATAACAACCTTAAAGCCACCATTGCAAGGAATGGCATCAATAAAGGTGAGTCCCGTGACATTTATGAAAGCTGGATAAATGGGAGGCTTTCCTTTCTGGGGAGCCAGAGTATAGCTAGGGGTCTCGAGGGTGATTGTATCACCAGATTTGCTGTTCCCAAGTATTGCTAACGGACAGGGTCGCGAAGGCCTTGAGAGGGAGCTGGGTTCTTGCAGCGTTGGAAGAAGGGCAGGAGAAAAAGAGATCAGGTGAGCACTGCAGGAAGCTCTTACAAATAACCGCTCAAATGAATTACTACCGCGCTCATAGTTGGACTCAAGTCAAGGGGGCAGAATTATTACAAGCAAACATAGCTCCTTTCTAACCTTGTCTGATTCTAGTTACTCCGCATCTCATGGCCGTTGAGACTAACTCTGATAGTCAAAATAAGGCCCCAAGGAGATTGCGCCCAGCTCGGAATGTTCTATCGTCATGGTTGTCTGCAGCTAAAACTCCTTCTCTGCCAGATAGATCTGGAGAAGGTTGGATTCATACGACCCCGATTCAGCATAGGTAAAGACTCGAGATACGCTCGAAATTCGATGAATCGACTCCCCATAGACTAGTAAAATTGATTTTACCGTACTGTTGAGTATTAGCACAACTTAGCACTACGTACTCGTGAATGGGGATCTCTTTCGCACAGAAAGGGGGATGGCGCTGCTCGTGATGGGAAATGAGCATAGAGTTAAGCATAATAATAGCACCAACCCAAAACCATCTGGGGAGATGATCCTCAATATACTTTCCACCGATCCAGGAACGCTCGATGTTGGCATCAAAAGGAAACGTGCTTTCTCTTTTTCACATATCAAGAATCTTAGACGGGGAGGATTCGAGGAATAATCATAGGATCACGGGTCTCGCCTTTTCGGGTGTCGAGACTTTACAGTTCCGAGTCGAGGTGCAAAGAAACTGTGACCCTTTGCGACTTTGTCGAGGGGCCGTTTTCACGGGGGAGATGGGAGTGAGAGAATGTCGCTTTAGTATATCCGTCTTGCCCACACCTCGCTGCTGAGATTTTCAAGTCTGGAGGGGGATATATTATATAGGGAGAGGAGTTTCGGGTGCTGACTCAACAGCCGAGAGAGCTGGAGCTCTCTCACCCCTAATTTCATCGTCTGTCCTCCGTACTATCAACCACATATCCTGCAGCTCTCCTTCACGAACAGTCAATCCCCGCCCCAGCAAACAGGAAGAGGGGTCCTCGATTGTGTCACAGGAAGTCCAAAACGGGCTGCCAAAGATGTCTTGCTCGGCGAGTTAAAGTGAGTTTTACATACCGTTTGTTTTAAATCTAGCAGGATGGAAGAATAAAATCAGGTTGCCTTTATCGCGTTTCCATATCCACCAATAACTCGGGTGGCTTGGGCTGCTTCTTGGCTCAAATATCGGGCAATAATTGGCAATATACACTGAAAATTGAGTACTGACACTTCAGTTGTGACAAATTCAAGCCTGCTTGCAAAAACTGACCACCGCCATGAAGTGCCTTGCATATATAAGAATTCCGCTTGCCTAGAATCATCTAAGTCCTTCGAAAATCCAGAAACGAAAATCTTCTGTTTGAGATCTTGTCCGAAATCTTGTCCATTTCTGCCCCTCACTTGCTCCGTTCCGTTCTAGATAACTAGGAACTGATCGTTGCCCGGCATGAATATCAAGGACTTGCATAGCGTGAGCACCGAAAAGCAATCTCACGACTCAACTCCAAGACAGCTGATGCGCTATGCTTTGCTGCAAACCTGATGATGTTCAAACCATTCGCAACTCTGCAAGACCGACCGATAGCGCCATATTCGCCGCCATCTGAATGGCTGCTCATGGCCAGAGGAGCAGGATCGGTCTTTGCAGTGGCAATAAATTCACTGAGTAAGTTTGACACACCAAATATATTGGTGGTAGCTCAAGGGCCGGTATTCTTTGAAGATGGAAATCATTTTCTAAGAGCAGCCGCGCCCACTTAACAGCGCTACTTTCTCTAGACCTTCTTCCTGCCTGGGGAGGAATGGAACCAGGAGACCCAAGAATATTGTGAGACAGCCCTCAGCTATATCGGATGGGTGCAAGCGGCAATACGAGAAGAGGAACATCTATCAGCTGTGAGTAGGAGAATCGCTTTCGCACACTTGGCACCGAAAAAGTTCATTGATTTTGTGCAAGAGCGGCGCCCTAGGGCTTTGGTTATCTTTGCTCATTTTTGGGCATTGGGGTCAAAGTTGGGAGGGAGTTTGTTGATTAGAGAGACACTCCAGAGGGAGATAGAGGAATTCAACAACAATTTGCCTTTCTAATGGCAATCGCTGCTGCATATCTTTCTCGTCGCAGACGAGCAGGCCCTGAACGCAGCAAAAGGGGGAGAAGAGAAGGAAATGAGCATATAAGACGAGCGACGGCTGAAGTTGACCTCATGCAAGGAGGTTCACATCTACGAGGGGGAATTGACCTGGCAAACGAGATATAGTTGGGGGCACATTACTTAAAGTGACCCCAATCCCGCAATGGGGCGTAAGTTTCTCCGCTGCTGTGTCGGTGAGAGTACAGTTCACAGCTTGCTGCGCGCCAGCTCAACTCGGCACCCATAATCCCAGACACCATAACCAGTTCTTGGTTCGTCTTCGGAGTTTCAAGTTATTCCAAAAGAAGCGGTTTGATCATTTGAAGCCGCCCCTTGGTCGATATCCAGCAAAATCTTCGCCACAAGATTTATGTGCTTAGGCAGGACAAAAGTCTTAGGCTTTCGCCGAACCGACATGGAAATGTCCAATGAAGGTTAGCTCAGTGATTTCCTCCCGTGTCATTCCTGTTCTGAGAGGGGAAAGCGGTTCAGGCTACACTGTATTTACCTAGGAGAACTCGCCATCTCGATTGTAGCCAAATTCTCGTCGTGTAGCGCTCTTCTTGCAGTCCTTTTCCAACACTCCGAGCTAATTGAATAACATCTCGGTCTCGCATCCGCATAGCGCTTGTAGTATGACGGGGCTTATATCTCGAGTGTCTTCTCTATGTTGTCCCTATTCCATCACTGTCAGTGGCAGCATCAATTTGCAAAGGATTATCAATATTGCTCAGCAATTGTCGGCCACAAAGCTATTCCGAGCTTCACGTCTCGGGAATATTACCATGTGCTCCACTTAGGTCAAACACGAGCACGAGTAGGGGTGGGGCTCCAATGGTTTGGCAATGCTAGAGAGCGTTGCCACCATACGCCAATGTCGACAGTAGAATATTGGATTGAAGCCAGCCAGGAAAGCGAGAAAGAAACCTGGCCTGGATGCGATTTAATGCCTGACTGCCTCAGGCGCTCACATGGACAAATTAGGCTACGGTACGGTACGGCTACGGCATCGCCTGTAGCGCCTATTCGCTTTCGTAACAACGACGTCCTTTTCTCAGTGGCTCCATACCTTTACCTGCAGCTCTATGCAAACAACATGGTCCCCCTCGATAGAGAGTAACTAAGGCTCTCAATCTTTAGCGATTCGTTGCCGCACCAAGGAAAGTCGTGATGCTTTTGCAAACGTCCTTCTGACTCCTTTTACTGGCTGGCTCTATCACTAACCTCGTAAATAGGGCTGACAACATACGAGCGTTGGGTTTTTCGGAGCGGCAGAGTTGTAGCCTCTGATTGATCTGTTCTTTCGCCAAGCTGTCACATTATTACCTATTGGAGCTTCTTGTCAACTTATGACTGATAACCTTCATCATAAATTATATACTGACTGTACCTTTCTTCTCTAATCCACCCTTGTCCCTGCCACCACTGCCCATTTCTGGCTAGCTGAAAATATAGGTCGATCTCAAGTGAGAGAAACACTCCCTATGGTCACTTTCCAGGTTCACGGAGAGATCTGTAACACTTGTATTAAATTTTGGATTATTCTCGTGAGAAAGTATCAAGCATATGCTTCGAATTTCCAGGGTTAGTGGGGGTATTCAGAGAGTGCATTTCCAGCTCCTCGCCCGTGACGAGAAATCCCTCGATTGGCAGTAACCACGAGCAACTCGGAGCTGAAGCTCGACGATTGTGGTCAGATCATAGCACGTGGCTCTGGGGGTGATTGTCAATCCGTAGGGCTGAGGTGTGCCTCATTTCTAGACTCAGTCCTGACTTGGTCCTCCGTTGTGCGACTCTTACCCTATTTGCTCTCCTTTCTTATGAGAATGCTCCATCATGGATCTCGCCCCATTTGTAATATCACTATCAGCTTCAACGATTTAACTGGCTAGACCGTGTTCAATATATGGTCATGCGACCTGCTCGTTTCTTGCTGTATTTCACATACTTTCTCATTCCGAAGGCGTCGAGTTCCCTGCAATATTGGCGGCACTACATTCTCCTAGACCACTCGCATTTCTAATCCGAAGCCCCGCTGGGTTTCCAGGTTCTGGGAAACCTCAGACACTAGATTTTGCCTCAATTTCATCATCCAAGAGAGTCACTTGGAAAGGCACCTCTCAGTTACAGACCATGAAGAAGCCACACTGCCACGCGCCTTAACAGCGCCGCATCCTTCCTAGGTACTTGCACTCGAAGCGACGAAGAGTTCGGGAGTTATAAGAAATATCAATCTCTCCCTCTTCAGATCAAATCAAACCATTGCCAACCACAGTCGCTATCATTATTCATCCGACATGTCTTCACACAAGCACGCAAAACGCCCTCACGGCCACAGCTCTAGCAGCAGAAGCTCTCACAATCGAACCACCCAAGTGAGTCAAGGCTTGATTTTCGTAATAGCCCCTCCCAATGGCTTCAATTTTGAACTCAGGGAAATTATCAGAACTTTACTAATGACTCTCCCCTCCCCCCCTCACTCTGCATCGAGCTAAGTATTTACAAGCAGAGCACCACTCAACTCATTGAGTCTCTTGAAACCCATCGTATCAACACACTTACTGAGCTTCGCCGCATTGAACGTGTTGCCGCGACTGCTTCGACCGAGGAACAGCTTGCATTTCAAGGACCCATGACCTCCGCCTGGACTCACTATGTGACGTCAAACAATATGCTCAACGAACTCCGAGGCCTGACCAGAAATTATCCATTTAGTACCGTTGTCTTGGATGATGCGAAGTGGAGAGTAAGGACCGATCCTCAGAGCAATCGAAGCTGGAATTATGCTTGGCTTGTTCTTGTCAAGATGAGAGACAGGCAAGTTCACCCCTTTCGCTTTCAGTGTATGGCATCCAATGTCTCTAACGATAATTAAAGTCAAATGGTTGAGTCATATGCTGCCAGCGAGGCATCTAAACCTGAGATGTGGGGAGGTCGTACGCCGGGGACTGATGAAGCGCGGCAGCTGGCGGCGTGCTTTGCTTACGAATGGAATGGAGCGCTCCGTCAGATGCTCATGCACTGGGACACTCCCCCCACGACAACGGGATATTAGACTGCCCTTCTGAGGTCGCCAGTGAGGCGCTCAGACAGCCGAGGAATCATTCATCCGGCAAGGGCACCGTCTCCTCAACTTTCCTTCCCGAGTTCCATTGGTGTTAGAATTGGTGTGTTTAGGTAGAAAACTTCACTGAGTTTTGTGCATAGCGTGTAAGGAGGAAGGGCTTTGGACAATCATTTCGGCACTTGGTTTAGAATGTACACATTATACACACTTACGTACTTCCTCATCATTATACAGCCCTCTCTGCTTAACTAACCCAATTCGTTTCTTGTAGATCAATGGGAGAGCTAAGGCTAGTGATCCAGACTGAGATGAATTTCCAAAACATAATTGGATTTTGGTGCAGGTGACCGGAGAACAATGGCACGCAGTCTTTCTTAGCTTTCAAGTTTGATCACTCGTAGTGTTGCAATGTAGGACACTAGCCGAAGTTTCTCTTTCAAAATGCACTTCAAGCCATATCAGACTTAACGCAAGCGCACGAAACTCGCAACGCATGAGTGTACTGTACAAGTCCTATTTTTCGGTGCATTAGCGTAAGGTTCCTTATCGGTTAGTTACTCGAATCGCCATTATACGAGTATCTCCGGAAGCGATGCTTACTCTCTCCGCCTACTCTCCTCCCCGATAAAACTCAAACCAATCGATCCTCTTCCGCGCGTCAACGGCGGCTAGGCCCACTGCTAAATCCAGGACTCGAAGCGCCTGACTTCCTTCACTCCAAACGTCAGAAATGCAACCTCACTGCGCCCGTCAGGGCCAGTCAATGAGTCAAGCCCAGGGTCCTGGTGCGCCATCCGAGGGGAGCTGCGGTCGCGGGGCGTGCCGAGCTCACGTATCTCTGCGAATCTGACCTTTGGGGCTCCTGTAAGTGGTTCCTTTCTCACGAAAGCTGGTGCCGAGTGATAGCGAAGCAGGTTTGGCAAGTTAAGCCGACGTCAATGTCAGCTTAGGGGCTGCTGGAAACGAAAAAGTAGGCATGTTTTTTTTTTTTGCAATTGCGACAGGCCGGTACCAGCGTATTGGGATTTAGGATGCGGGAAGACAAGAACAGGCGCAAGACACAAAGGCGGCTTGACTACCAATTCTATGCCTCAAATTGTTATTCTTCCTTGTTGGTTGTTTCTATCCCATTCTTTCACTTCCTTAGATCTTTGCCTGCGATTTTGTGCGTGGCAATGGTCCATTTTGACTAACTCGCAAGCAAATCTCCTGAATTTCACATCCGAACTCAGGCTTTGCCTCTATATGACGGCCGCCAGCTCACAATGCGCCGCGAACTCAAGCACACAGGGCTTCAACATAGAGTGTGGCAATTCCATAGGACGGAAATCATATTAGTCAGGGAAAGATGAGCCATGGACTGTTTTGGCCTACGGTTCTTAGTTTCTCCATGCCTACCAGTCCTTGCCTGGGACTCACTTCAAGGCAATCATGGTAGTGGAATCATACAGTTATTACTATTCCTTGACAACTAACACTATATTCTGACGTTCATCGACCTCACATTGCGGACGTAAAACCCCCTGCAGCCACTGTCCATCCTTCGGGAAATGCGTCCCTTCCGCACCATCCCACGCAACAGCCATCATCGCGACTGCAAGCATCAAACAGCCACTCCCAGGCATATACGACGTGGCAACTCTTGGGCCCCCAACTAGATAACCGACATCATCAAATGCGATGTCCACATCCAGCAAACACGCCACTGCCTAATTCGTGCCACCGAGTCTTACAGAGTTCATGGCCAGCGTTGGGAAATACCATCCAAATAATGGCATGAAATCTCAGGTTTCTGATATTCGGGTTGGGGTGGTTGAACTACCATTGAACTAGAAACCTATCCTTCCCAGGTTTAAACGCTGGGACTTTTGAATGAACCAACTTAAGATAAGTGACTCCACAGGAATTGACTAGTCATAGTTTACGAATCTCCCATAAGCCCACCTACAAGTGTCAAAAAGCTAAATATCACCATTATTCTGGACATACCAGTCCAAGCCCGTGAAATCTGACGGCGAGGTAACGAGGTTTGTCCTACGGCTGTAGGCAACAGGAAGTTATGCCACCCCCAAGACAAGAAAGTTCCAAAAGACTCAAGAAGTCCCGCGATATCAACTCCGAATGCAAAATGGCCATTGCCTACCTGCATCGGAGTTGAATTCGAACTTGTATGGCGGGTGGGATTGAATTAGCTGACGACCCGCCGAGGCTTATCGAATTTGCGGCAGTCTGATGAATGATCATCCGTAGGGGGGTGAGAACCTCGACCTTCATTATTTCCGTCTCCTTGCAAGTGTAATAAGTCCTGATATTTCGATGTAATTCCAAGTAGCCCCATGTCAGTATCATGAAGCGTTCTCCTCGAGGTATTCCAAAAGCCCCCCTTCCAGGTGAGAGATTAGGCAGGGGGGGGGGAATTACAATGACTTGAAATCCAATGAAGTTCTCTACATCACCAGAGGACATCCCATCGTCACGACTTCCCCAAACTTTGTCAACCCCGCAACACGCAGAGTTACACTCAGAAGGCCCAACTCCCAAGACTCCCGGCAGAAGTCAAGAATCATCAACCAAACCATCTCGCCTATTCTGCGCTCAGTTTATCGGTATAAATATCATGCGAAGCTGGCTCCGTCGTTCGGGCTAGGAGGAGTCCCCATGCTTCCAATGCTGAAAGCTTGAATCCAAGTATGGGGTAACGGACGATCTCAACAGCGTGGGGTAACTGTGCATGAGTCGCGGCCTCATGGGGAAATGATACAATAATTAGAAGGCGAATAAATCGCCAGATTAATAAATCCTCAAATCAAGGACTGCTATCGCTAAATTTAGCTGGCCAGTGACATCCACCTTTACACGTCCCCTGTTGTGAATATTGGAGAAATTGCGGGATGTATCGGGGATCGAAATGGTACAGAGAATCACGATGCCTCGAGAAATTGAAAGTAATTAATTGATATTTTGAACATTTTGTTTGAACAGATTGAGCCTCTGAATTAGTTCCACTAAATGAAAATGGCGGGTATATCGACACTACTGAGAAGTAAAAAAAGGTACAGGAAAGTTCACTTCGATCATCCCTTGGGAAGGTCTTAGCCAGCTCACACTAATTCAATTTCGCAAATTGCACATCTATCTGAACTTAGAAAACAGAGTTTGTCAAAGGGAGACTTTAGGACAAGATCGGATAAACAAGCACGAGGCAGCTAGCACCATCCAAGTCTGCTGCTATTGCAGTTTGCAAGACCCTATTCGCAGCAAATTCGGTGTAACTTTCCACCTCGCACCTCAGAAGTTCAAGGTAGCGCAATAACCCAGTATCTCAAGGCTTGAGCTCAGTTAAATCAACGAGCACCATGCTGGCCCTGATAGGCACACCCATAGAACATTTTGGATTGTACAGTTCATGTACAAGTGCCCAGACAATTCTCGCAGCTCTAGAATCCGAACTCCGTTTTGGCACTCTACCCAATTCCCAGATCCGGCCACATGGTATAAAACTCTAGTACCAAGCTGTGAGCTTTATATCTCCTGAACTGGCTCCAACCCTGATCGTAATCTTTCCCTCGCTTGGCATGACCCAGTTCTGCCTGACTACATCCCAGTAGCTCAGATCCCTTCGAGTGAGATCGAAATGTACAGTCTTCGTCTCACCTTGTGGAATATCAACTTTCTCAAACCCTCTCAATACCTTCACTGGGAAGTCGACTTTTGCTGCTTCGCCCTGAACATCGACAAAGCTAACGTAAAGTTGTACGACCTCTTTGCCTCCCAGTGGGCCAGTATTGGTGATGTCAACGGTTGCAGTAGCATAGATATTCCACAAGTCAGGATTACCTCCTTCATCACCACCAGCAGCAGACGGAGACTGCTTGACATCGTACCCGTCTGGATAAGTATACTTTCCGGTTCTGATATCCGAGAGCTTGTTGATATACGGATAGACAAACTTGCTTAGCTTCCTGAATCCACTGGGAAAGAGAGCTTCGCTTGGATCTGGAAGTTTCTCGTCGAATTTCGGAGGCTCAAGTCCAGCTACCCTCAGTGCAGGTAGTGATGACTTTGGAATGACCTCCTTGACGACGAAGTTGGAATAGTCGAAGGTGGTGTATGAAAGGCCGAATCCGAACTCGAATCTAGGGCTGACATCGGATTTGTCGAAGTGGCGGTAGTCAATGTACAGACCCTCCGAGAAATTTTGCTGGGGAACAATACCATTTGCATAGTACAGGATCTTCGCACCTGGGCCGTAGTCATCCAGAGATTTACCAATAGTGTATGGAAGCTTGCCGCTCGGGTTGACGTTACCAAGAAGGATATCGGCGATTGCGTTTCCGCTTTCCTGGCCAGGAAGATTTGCCATGACGACTGCTTTCACTCCCGAAAGGTCAATCCATTTCTCGAGAATGACCGGCCCGACCGAATGTACAACGACGATTGTGTTTCCTTTCCCATCACCACATCCCTCGGAAACGTCTGCGACAAGCTTGTCTCCATCTTTCTGAAGGTAAAGGTCATTCCGGTCACCGTTGATGCTATCCGATGAGAGATAGCCTTCCCCGGAGTCACTGTTGACGAAAACGATACAGACATCTTGGTCTTTGAGTATCACAGGGGTCTGCTTGAAAGGTGGTTTGTTTGATGGAAAGTTAGTGACATAGACTCGGTCGCTATTGAAAGCCTTCTTCAATGCAGAATAAGGAGTAACGAGGTAAGGGAATTCGACAGCGCCAGATCCCCATCCGGAGCCTAGAGTGCCCTGATTGCAACCGCGGTCTGCACATGCATTTGGGCCACGACCTTCTCCAGAATCTTCACCAAAGATACCAACCCGGAGATTGACTTCGTGGTTCTCGTTGACAGGCCAGCCGTTTCTGCTCAATGGCAAAATGTTGCCCTCATTCTTGACCAGAACTGTGCCTTCTGTCGCAACTTGGCGGGCAATCATCGAGTGAGCTTTGCCGCCGGTGCCTTGTACATTGATGAATTTGTTGACAACCTTGATATCTTTATCATCCGGACTACCTGGATTGATCAAACCCATCTCGTCATTCGTCCAGGATGAGAAGTTTGGACCTTCGCCATCAAATTTGGACTTGTCGTCCTGACCAAGTTGGTACCATGCTGCAACAACTCTTGTAACCATATCATTTAGTCTCTGAATCGGCAAGGATTCATTCAAGACTGATTTGGACAGTTCGGGCCCCCAAAGAGAGTTCCCATCAGCCCACTTCAGCCCATCGCCTGGCATGGTCAAATCCAGGCCACTTAGAGCACTCGCTACACCACTTCTTTGTGCGAGCCAATCGGACTGCACGAATCCTTGGAATCCAAGCTCGTCCTTTAAGATGCCGTTGAGTAATTTTGAGTTTCCACAAGCGTAAGAGTTGTTGAGCATCTGGTAACTGCACTATTCGAGGTATTTCAGTTAGTATCGGCCTGCTCGAGGGTAAAGGGTGTAAAGGGGGGGTGGGGGGTTCGGGTCAGCAGCTTTGGGACCTCAGAGCGGTTCCAGAGGATACGAAAATTTACTGCATTTGAATACCCAAACATAGCTTGAGGATCCAGGTCAACTTGGGCTCCTCGGATAGCCTAAATATTCAAAAACTACTTGAAAAGTCCTAGACCGCATGATTATTCAAGGCAGCTTGGGTATTTACAAACTACTGGTAATCTTTCGGGAATTCAAGGCCGGGCCCGGTAGAAGCCTGCGTGAGGATTCGCATGCACGCAGCTAGGAAGCAGAAATTCAGAAGAAAACATCACGTACCATCAGACTAGCAACACCTGCTTTCACGGCATCTTGAAACGGCCATCCATACATCTCATGCAGTGTCCTATCATCGATATTCGAAGACATCGCATTTGGCAGACCCCATTCCCAGGACTGTCGAAAATGCTCTTGCTCATTCCCAATAAAGTGTTTTATGGTTGCAATGACTCCCTCTTCTTGGATTCCTTTGATTGTCTGCGCAGCAGCAATTCCCTGGAGAACAGGATCCGAGCCAAAACCCTCCCAGTTCCGGCCTCCAGCAGGCATTCGCCCAAGTGGTCCAACACAAGGCCCCAATAGAACATTGATTCCCTTTAGTCGTGCCTCTTGGCCGTGGGCCTTTCCTCTCAAATACATCAATTCCTTGTTCCAAGTGGCACCAACCGTAATTCCAGAGGGGAAAGCCGTAGCATTGTCTGCGAACCGCAATCCCAGCGGCCCATCCTGTAGAGCAAGTCCCGGAAAGCCAACATGAACCGCAGGTCCAGTGTTCCCTACTGCTAAGCCCATTCTCCATCCCGTTCCCGTGGTAATATTGACTTTCTCGGGCAATGTCATCTTCTCAACCAGCTTAGCAGCTTTCGCATAGCTCTCCTTCCAGTTTTTCGAAGTGCCTCCCAGAGGAGTAGGATACCAAGGAGGGCTCTGCCCATCTACAGGCTTCTTCTTTACAATAAAGTATCCGCCTCCAGCCAGGACAGACCATATGAGTACCAGAACTAGGAGGACTATGAGGAGGCATTTCGAGCGGCGATTGAAGTTCTGACAGAGCCTGGAGAGACGGGTAGATGGGCCGTAGGCGGATACAGAGGGTTGGGAGTGATCGTTGAGGGGATCGTTGTTGAGAAATTCGGTGGCATCGATATCGGATTCGCTGTCGGATGTGTAGGCTTCTTCGAGCGATTTGCGAAGTTGGATGGTTTCTTGATCTTTGTTGTATGATCTGAGTAGGCCTTCGTGGCTTTGCCCAGCCTCTGCCTTGCGATCCATCCCGTTGAGAAAGTTAAAAAGCCATGAGGGAGAAAAAACCTTTTGAAGCAAACGGATGCTGTCCCGCTGCATAAAGTTGTTGTAAATCCGGGGAGGAGCTTCCCTTTGCCGATGACGGCGAAGTTTCAGAAGCGACTCCTGACCCATCCGCCTTTTTACGAGATCGCAGTCTAATACCCTTCGTTCCGTTTCTCTTGTCAAGGAGTTTTCGTCTTTTCGTTATTGAAGTTTTCAACTCTTTCCTATCTTCCGAGTGTCCTACTGTAAAGTTATCCAATTAGCTGTTTTCTGATGATCTGAGCTCTCCCACCTGGCACATTCCCAACTCGTCAAGCCCCCTCGATTTGGCCCTAGTTGCGGAATCTTGGATTAAACCCCAAGCGAATCAGTTCGGTGCCCTTGCCTTGGATCAAGGTATATACTCAATTGAGCGTGCCCTTAAACCCGTGTAGAAGTAGGCCAAGAAAATTATAGTCTCTTCGAATTGTAAGACTAGGCGAGCTATTTAGAAGTTTTTAAAGTTTAAAACTACCTTTTATATTAAAAGTATTTAAAGTATTAAACTCTCTCAAGAAGTTACTTTGTTTATATCTTTTTATATCTTATTATATTTCTAGTGTAAATTTACCAACCAAAGATGATAAATAGGTTATTATTAGATTCAAATTTTAAAGAAAAAAAGAAAAAAAGACGTAAAAATTAAGCCGAAAGGGGGATTTAAATTTTTATAATAATTAAAATTATAAGTAGAATTAAAAGTACAAAAACTATTTAAAAAGAGCGCAAAAGAAAAATAAGAAAAAAGTGTTGTTCTTTTACAATAAATTATTTACTATAATAAATCCATAAAATCCATATATTGCTAACTCTTACCAAGTTCCTACATGAGCACCGAATTCGGTGAGCGCGCCAGCAGGAACGATTAACCCGTATAGGTGAAATGTATTGATCTTGAGACTCACACCTAACCTTAGTCATCCACTTCCTATACCCGTAAAGCCCTAGATCTGATGAAAGAAGCCCCACCAGTTCTCTTGACTACTACCCTCGATGAGTTGGTCCATTTGTTACTTCGGTGTCCAACCAATCCAAAGTTTAAGAGATGGGCTCGTAACCTCCTCCCATGTGCGCTTGTCTATTCGAGAAAAGCCAGTATACCACAAGACCGAGGATAGGAAACAGGAAGACCACCACACACCAAAGCAGCTTGTGCGAGACTGGGCGGTTGGATTTCAAGACCTCCACTGGATAGATGTTAGCTCAAAGTTAGGAATGCACAAGACAACGGGACAGCCTACTAAAGACAATGATGTCGAGAATGAGAACGATGAAGCCGAGAACGCCGCCGCCGGCACCGTATTGCCAAGCATTTCCATGGCTCTCAGCAGAGACGGGGGCTGCTGTAGCAAGACATACGAGGGAGAATTGTAGGACGAGTTGAAGTGTGGACTGGAAATGGATTGCCATTGTGTTGCTTGCTGGATGTTTAACGTTTGAAGTTTTTGATTGTTGAATCTGGTAGATTTCGTTTGGCTTGGAGTACAACTGATGAAAAACTACCACAGTACGTGCCGGCCGATTGAAACGAGATCCGAGTACAAGTCAAATGAGACTCTGGAAAATGATGGAATCGTAGGTGTTGGACAGTAGGGACGTATTTGTAGGACGCCAGGTTGTGGAAGGACCCCGCTATTACGTAGGCTTCGACGATAATGACGTACCCGGGTCACGTGTGACTTATATTTGAGTCACAACCACCATTATATCAAGCCCCAATGACTTTCTACAAGTATTAAAAAATCAGATGCGCATCAGATGCGGCACCGTTCTTCACTTGAGTAATGCAGTTTGTTGAGGACGAATCAAGTATGAAATGAACCTCAGACTTCCGGCTTCGAGATCGGGAGGGGAAAAGCACGTCTAAAGTCAAAGCGTAGAAAGTTTATTCGGTCAAAAAGGCAAACGCATCTATAAAATAATAAAATAGGAAGGGAAAACCGAGCTTCGAGTTGGGAGGGAAAGGGATATTTAGAGCTAGAATGAGCGAGAAGTAGTAAAGGCGGAGGGTACAGAGGAGATGGGGAACATTTACATAATAAAATAACAACATTCTCTTAAATTCAATGCAACCATTTCCATGTTATGGGTATCTTGAGTATCTTCCCTTACTCCCTAGCTCCATCCACCACTGTCACCTGATTCAACTCATCCGCCCCTCTGTATGACCTCCTCCCCCCCGCATACCAATATACAATGACTATCGTTGTGACCACTGCGTATACTAAGGAAACGTAATTCATATTTCCTGCTCTCACAGGCATCTCAGGAGGGAAGCTATACATAATGAGGGTGAAAGCTGTCCAAGCCAGCAGAATCCAGTTCGCGCAGGTACCAATTCTGCCGAGCCAGAAAGGACCATGTCGAATATTGTTTCTACCTCTAATCAGGAGGCAAGCAACCGGGACCGAGTACGAGATGTAGAGCATAACAATGCCTACAAAACAGAGGAGTTAGTAATTTCCCGTTTCGGATGTCTCGGCGGGAGTGTATGCAAAGGGGCGGCCGGATGAAGTGGATCTCCCTAGAACACAAGGAAAAAGGAACGCGGATTTTACTTACAAGCAGTCACCATACTGTTGAAAGCCGTGTATGATCCAAGATATAGAAGCCCTAGAGTAGAGACAATGACGGATGATGCGAGATGTGCATTGAATGGTACGTCAAGCTTAGGATCAATTTTGGCTAGGAACTTGGAGGCGGGTAGGCCACCGTCCCGAGCGAAGGACCAGCAGAGCCTGCTTTGCCATGTGTGGCTTGCAATCAAGCATCCAATTCCTGTCACTATAATCATGAACTCGAGGCAGACGGCGCCGGCTCTGGAACGCAGTGCTTGGTAGAAAAGCTCGAGGATGGGGACCCCCGTTCGGGTGTTGAAGAGAGCATCTAAATCAGACATGGAGAAGAACATACTGACCGCGTAGAACCATGCTGTTGTAAAGCCAATGGCTACGGTGCTGTCAATATGTTAGCACGTTCCTTCGGATCCCAACGCATCGGAGACTCTGGGCGGGCTACTCACCCCATGATGGCGATTGGCACATTTCGTTCTGGCTTTGGAATTTCTTCTGAAAGGTGGCATACACAGTCCAGACAGGAAAAACTCCAGTTTGGATTAATGAGACCAACGATAAAAGCTATCCCATTCGAAGACCAGCCGGTGTTGTTGACAAAGGTAGCGAAAACGAAGCGAGGGCTGGAGTGCGTTGGGGCGGCAGAGGGAACCATGACGAGTATTACGAGGAACGAAATAAGTGAGCAATAGAGCGTGAATACAGCTACTCGCGGAAGAAATTTTCCATAGCAGTTGAATAAGAAGGCAAAGCAGTTGAGCACTTCGTAGGCGATGAGCACCATCCAAGGTTGGATTTCACTATAGTTTTTTATCAGGACCGAGCAGCTGCTAATTGACATGAGTCGCGGAGGCAAGGGAATTCCGGGGTACTAGCAGAACTGTCGTTCTGGCTACTCTGGGTGGGCCTAATCAGTTCAAGAGCTTAGGATCATTCAAGCGGTCTTGAATTATCGAAAAATTTCCAGGACCCCCAAATGCTCAGGACTTCTTGAGTAATCTAAACCTACTTGAATAACCAAGGCTTGCTGAATATTCTAAAATTTGCGGCGGTACACCAAAGCGTCCGAAACACGACCTCTCGCTTCCAACAACATGAAATGGAGACACTTACAGACCTGGATGGTAGAGCTGAATGCAACCCATAACAGCGCTCCCAAGAGCCAGTGCCACGCTAGCAGAGGTGAAGATGCTTCCAGCCCACGCAAACCATCCTGTGAGATAACTTGCAGACCTTCCATACCCTTTCGGTGCCAACTCGGACGCCCAAAAATACTGGCCACCGCTTGACGGGAAAGCTGAAGCTAGCTCCGATAACGAAATCCCAACACAGGTCGAGATCAGAGCAATGAGCATGATGCCGTATATGAGCAGAACAGGGCCTCCGGAGTTGATTCCCGTGACAAGGGACGTAGAGATTCCAAACCAGGAGTTGGTGAGAGAGAACCCGATGCCGAGGAGAGACCAAGTTGAGAAGTTGCGCTGCATGTCTTGGGCATAGCCCATGTCTTTATTTTTCAATTAGAAATATAACTGTTGTGAGAGAATGTGGGGTTCATACCAGCTAATCTGGCGGAGTCCGAGCCGGATTTACTCCCGTCTGCAGACGAGCCGCTCGTGGGCTTGCTGATTACCATCTCGTCTTCTCCTGGTGGTGCCATGTTTGAGAGCAGTAATATTTGAAAGTTCTGTGGTTTTGAGTTTGGAAGGTATATTTTCCGGTTTAAGATGTCATGATACTAGTGCTAAGTACGAAGCGAAGCTAGACACAAAATTATGACGATTGATCATGGAACCTCTCCACGCAAGTCTTGAGGCAAGAGAATAACTTCAAGCGTATCTGTGATGAACATTAGATGTGTGAGAGAGGAGAGAGCGGTTTTGTATCCTTAGAAAATACGTCAAAAACTCAAGGATTCCGTATTAGCAAGTGGGGAGCTATTAAACTTCCCCCTCACAGGTAAAAACTTCCTACATAACACAGCCTTGGCACAGAAGAAAATGGATCGGACTTAGCTTCTGGGTACATAAGAAGTCATCTTGGCAGCCTTGCATGCTCTTGATCCTGATTGGTAGAAAGAGTCTGTCAAATTCGAGAGTGCAAGGCGTTCGTCATGCCAAGGGCTGGCACTTTAGAATTGGCGAGTTACCGGGGCAAGAACAGAAGAGAAGTTTCTAACCAGATATGCTGCTACCTACTGAGCTACATAAAACAGAGTCCGGAAGACACTCAGGACTTAGGATCTCTTAGCCGGAAAGAGTGAAAAATTGATGCACAAAAGCACTGTATATAAGATGACGTCGATGAGAGGTGCCGGGCTCTGAAACCTGAATATCTCTCCAGCGCGATCTGCTCCTGTCCTGATCCAATTTTTGCTGCGTATATGCGACTAGTGTTCAGTCAAACCTAGCCCGACCATATTCAGCAGCAGTTGCGAGACATTGTGCAAGTGCGAGATAAAATTGGTTACCAATCTAACTGTAATGAGACTGTCACACTTAAGGCATCGAGTAACTCGCTCTATAAAGAATATCCTTCGGTTCAAATCCAGCGCTATCTATGGTATTCCTGGGCGCCTTTGCAAGTAGCAAATTGGGCGCTGGTTGCTGTTGGATACGCCAGAGCGAAGGGACGAGGATCTCTATCCGCAAACTCAACGCTAAAAGGACCTTGAAGTAAACCATCGATGGGTTTTCATGGTTACTCGGGAACCCCGGTACCCCGAATAGCATCAACCTGTTCGGACAACAGAGCATTATTGCTTGGCGCAGCGAGAGGTGGCCCTCCTGGAGTGACATATGCCTTGGTCATGCCACCATCGACGACGAAGTCCTGCCGAGCATTAGTTCCTGGAAACGTGCCAGAGGGACAGAATCGAGGTCTTACCTGGCCATTAATAAAGCTAGCTTCGTCACTTGCTAGGAACAGGACTGCTTGTGCTTGTTCGATAGCCTCGCCAAACCGGCCGCTGGGGAAGTGGATCTCTCGTCTCATTCTTTTTGGCTTATCATCACCGAGCCAGTCCTGGAGTAGCGGGGTGTTCAAGGGTGCTGGGCACAGAGCATTGAACCGGAAGCCTTCTCTAGCATGGACAATTGCTAGCTCTCTAGTCATGGCCAAAACAGCCCCCTTGCTTGCAGTGTAAGCAAGTTGGGGGGTAGCCGAGCCGACCAAGGCCACGACAGACGCGGTGTTGATAATTGATCCTCTGGTCTTCTTGTGCTTGCGCAAAGAGATCACTGCATACTTGCAACCGAACCATACGCCCTTGACGTTGATAGCTTGAGTAAGGTCCCAGATCGTCTCAGGGGTATCGATAGCGTCAGCGTCATCAGCGTGCATGATACCGGCGTTATTAAACATGATGTCGACTCCTCCCCATGCATCCAAGTGATCTACCAAGCCCTTGACATCGGCTTCCTTGGAGACATCACAAATCTTGATTCTAGTTAGTGAGTGGACCTAGGAATAGAAACATGAAATCACCTTAACCTCGAACTTGTGGGCAGAAGGAACGAGCTGCTTCAGCTTTGCAGACGCCCTCTCAAGGGCCGGGCCTGAGATATCAGCCATGAGGACATTAGCGCCTTCCTTGGCGAAGAGAATACATGTCTCGAGACCAATGCCACTATAAAGAAGAATAAGCTTTGTGTGCTTTGAATGGAGTTATACTAAAACAAAATTGTTCAAAGGATTGTTAGGTGACTGTCTGAGGAGGCGAGATATGAAACAGGCAACACGTGGATTGACGGGATAGAAGATACAGAGAAATTGAGATTGAAGATAAGCGCTAGTTGGAGCTCTCCACAGAAGCCAACATGCAGCAGAAAATAAGTCAAGAAGATTCACTTACCCAGCAGCACCTGTGACTATGGCGTTCTTGTGATGGAGTCTCCCCATGCCAAAACCGTTGATGGTGTTGAATTTGCCACTGCTGTTGCTACGAGAGCTATTCGCAGTATCAGCCATTTTAGAGTGAGTTGAAGTAAATGCGGTCTGCAAATTCAAATCTAAATTAGCTGAAAAGGCTGTTGTGATGTCTTTCTTATCAGGCAAAGCAGGCCTGCGGCCTGCGATTCTGAGAATACTCGCCTATGATGATGGTAGGACGAGTTATGTGAAGTGAAGTGGGATGAAGCGATTATACAGCGCAGAGGAGGCGGTGATATACGATAGACAATGGACCTGTAGGAACTGGGAAGCAGTTATAATACGTGAGGGTTGAATGATTAAGGTGCAAACTTGGGCTTTTAACTCGAAGTAAGGTAAAGGCGAATATGGGAGTAGATCGTGCAAGATGTGATTAAACACGGCGGTAAGAGATGAAAACAAAAGTTCAAATATAATGTTGTATAGTCAACTCTCCGACAACGGACAGCGCTTCTTACCTAATCCAACGATAGGCACGATTCAGTTGCAAGGAAACTGACTGGTTATAAGGACATACAGTAATTGTGAGATGCGATAAACCGACGGTCTATACTGTATAATCAATAGCATAACCATTTATCGCGCAATTCAGAAATGTAACGTGATGTCCGACAACTTGCTCCGGGTCTGAGGAAATTCCGGCCTGCAGTACCACACCCGTCTGCTGCATTGTACTCCATGAATAAATAGCTAAGCAATCATATGTGCCTAAATTCTCCTATCAGTCATCTATCAATTTCAATGATAATCAGCATAAGTCCTGGGCATGTTGTCAACAGTATTTATTATATTTAATTCGTCTTCGCTTCTACCTTCCGCCTTTACTCCCCTTCTTCTTCTTCTTCTTCTTCTTCTTCTTCTTCTTCTTCTTCTTCTTCTTCTTCCTCTTCTTCTTAATCTTCTTGTTCCTCTTATTATCGCTATTATCGCTATTATCGCCCTCCCCCGCATGGCGATGACGGAATAATAGCTAATCATCGGCATATATAGTACTTCGCGCATGGCTGCGCTGATTTGCCCGGGCAGGTACTGTAGCTGTTCCCTGCTTCTGAGCTCTTATCGTGCACCGCCAGTAAACCCTTCAACTGTCCCCGTCATTCCTCTCCCACTCTCAGAACACTCTCAGTTCTCAGAACCCATTTTTCTTCTCCAGATCTCAAGAGCTACCTTTTCCAACAACTGCAATCCCTTCTATAATAGATTGATCCCCTGTTCACCCTGTTCACCCTCTCACCTGGTCCATATCGCACTAGTCCGACTCAATTCCATCAACGTACTCAGTAAAGCTACCTTGAAGCTACACACGACATCATGCCCGAAAAATACAAGGACGAAGTCTCTGAAATCTCCCTCGAGTTACTCCCCGAGCTTCTTGAGAATGACACCAAAGTCAAGCTTGCAGGTGTCGATGTAGATGGCGTCCTGCGCGGCAAGCTCATCTCAAAAAAAAAGTTTCTAGGAATTGCCAAGGAGGGCTTTGGATTCTGCTCTGTCATTTTTGGTTGGGACATGCATGATCAGACATACTTTAAAGAGTTAAAGATTAGCAATGCAGAGAATGGATACCACGATCTCATTGCTATCCCAGACCTCAGCAGCTTCAGGAGGATACCCTGGGAGGATAACGTACCATTCTTTTTGGTCAGCTTCTTCGATCCGGATTCTGGGAAGCCGGTCAGTGCATGCCCCAGAGGCCTTCTGAAGACCACAGTGGACAAATTGCACTCAAAGGGATTCGGAGCCATGGCTGGAGGTATGTTCGCCAGAGCTCTGAAGTGAGCTGTTGCTAACTCTGAGCTCTTGTAGCTGAATATGAGTTCTTCCAATTTAAAGCACCTGCCAACGACTTGAATGCCCCCATTGGCGAACGAAACACTTCCTCAACGGCTACGTTTCTGCGAGATAACCCTGTCAATTCTCTGCCTTCTCTGACTGAGGGCATGTTTGGGTACAGCCTCACTAGACCAGTCCACAATAAAAATTACTATTACGGCATTTTCGACGCTTGTGAAAAGTTTAACTGCGGAATAGAAGGATGGCATACAGAAAGTGGGCCGGGTGTCTTCGAGGCAGCTCTGTCATTTTGCGAAATCCAGCAGATGGCAGACAAAGCTGGATTATTCAAGTAAGTAAGGAAGAGTAAGATAAATCAAAACAGGCATTGACCGGGAGCAGATATGTTGTCAAATCAATTGCTACCGAATATGGAATTACGCCATGCTTTATGGCAAAGCCAAGGCAAGGGCTTCCAGGAAACAGCGGGCACATGCACATCTCGATTGTCGATAGGGGTGGGAAAAATCTCTTCTTCCGGGAAGACAAAGATACCCAGGCGAAATATAAAGATATTGAGAACCTTTCAGACATGGGACGACACTTCTTGGCTGGTCTTCTTGAGGGACTTCCAGACATAATGCCGCTTGTTGCGCCGACTGTGAATTCTTACAAACGGTTAGTAGAAAACTTTTGGGCCCCAGTGACGGTTTCTTGGGGACTCGAGCATCGTGCTGCTTCCATTCGATTGATTGCCCCACCGACCTCGAAACCAGGAGCTACTCGATTTGAGGTCCGAGTCCCAGGCGCAGATGCAAACCCTTTTTACGTTCTTGCTGCAATATTAGCTTTAGGATGGAGAGGCGTGGAAAAAAAGTTGGAGATCAGGCAACCGCCTCTCGGAAAAGACCAGAGCGTTGGCGGCAAGGCAGATCCGGGGATACGGCTTGCGAAGAGCTTGAAGGAAGCAACGGAGAGATTCATGAGGCCAGAAAGCACCGCTAGGGAGGTATTTGGAGATGAATTTGTCGAGCACTACGGCGGCACGAGAGAGCACGAAATCCGTTTATGGGACGAAGCTGTAACAGACTGGTATGTTCACTTATGCTCTATTCCAAATTGGTGACTGACTTTTCATAGGGAGGTACGAAGGTACATGGAGATGGTGTGAATTCCCTGCATGTCACATTTGTTTTCCCCTCAAATACCAATATCCATGATGCATGCCAAGGTTCTAGGCAATGAGGAGTAATCTCTAAAGTTCCATCACTAAGACACATTCTGCCTTCATTGAAATCATTTCCAGCCGCTATCGGATTGTTGGTAGTGCCTTCATTCTAGCTTTGAGCTAATAGCATCAATTTCCAAAGTGTTTTTCGTACGGAGCACGTCTGACTTCGGCTTCATAGTCTTGCTAGCTGCAGGCGACGCGAATGATCGTGGGGGCCTGGATGATAGAGTAGAACTCGGGAACCAAGATCGTCTTCAGGTTCCCGCCTTTCTGTCTCAAAAATGGGCTTCGGATACTCCATAATCCGATCAAGCCGCACAGCGATCTTATGGGCTGACAGCTACACTAGATCGCCCGCTAGTAGTGTGTAATATCAAGCTTAAAGTTAAGCTTGACCAAGTGTGCCACCAAGAAGGGAATGGAAAGATCCGACGTGAGGGGTCGGAGGCCTTGCAGCTTGGTCGCACGAAGTAATTGGTAATGTGCTGCAAAAGACTGAAATGGAGATAGGTAAGACAAGTTGTTCGTCCGACGTCACCGCAGGATGTTTCATTCGCTGTTCACGTCGAATTCCTGTGCTATTTCCTCAGCACCAACACCGATGAGGTTAAGGTTCTGAAGGTCGACAGGGAGAAATTCCATAGTTTGCTTCCCCAAGGCCCGACGGAGCTCCTCCTGCAAGTCGTCCGGGAGGTGCCAACTCAGCGAATCAAGGGCTGTGATTCTCTGGGATATGGAATAGTTTCCTCTCCATAGCGAAGTTTCCGCTGTATTATGAACCGGATATTCCAACATCCAGGCTAAGACTTCATCTTTATAGTCACGCCTTCTGATTTGAGCGGGCAGGTTCACGCCTGCGCTTTGCTATCAGCATGCCAATGCTGAACAGGATTTCCCGCTTCTAACTTTCTCGCTGGAGCGGAGGAAACAAGTAGCTGTGTTATATATATCTTCCCTCCCGTAGTCATTGCCCTCTTACCCCTCTGTCTACTCACATCTTTCTACATCTCTCTTACTCTAAATCTCCTTGTCTTCAATCCTATCAACATGCGTTACTCGTCCATTGTTCCTGTTCTAGCTGCCAGCCTCGTCTCCGCTGCTCCCATCGAGCAACGTGATGGACCATATGCAATGGACTTCGCTGCTCCCCCTGGAGGCGACACTACCATTCTTAACTACGCTCTTACCCTCGAGTATCTAGAGCGGAAATTCTATGCCGAGGGTCTTGCAAACTATACCCAGGCAGAATTCATAGCAGCTGGCTTTGCAGACCCCTTCTACGCCAACTGTATGCCATAGATGCCATTCTACTCATCGGGGCGCGACTTAGAAAGAAATAAGCTAACTCTCTTACCTTGCAGTGAAAGAGATCTACCTCGACGAGAAGGCACGCACACGCCTGGATATCTGTTGAGCAAAGGCTAACGATCCCGACAGACGCACGTTTCTACTCTCGCTGGCGCTCTCGGGACTGCCGCTGTTCATGAAGCAACATACTCCTTTCCTTCAACTGATGTGAAGTCCTTCTTGGCGCTCTCGTCGGTTCTTGAGGGAGTCGGAGTTTCTGCTTACCTTGGTAAGGCCGGTTTCCCTCTTTCGAGCTCACAGGACTGACTATCATCAGGTGCCGCTGCCGCAATTGTAACCAAGCCTTACTTGACTGTCGCCGGCTCTATTCTTACAGTCGAAGCGAGACATTCATCCTACATTAGAGCTGCCTTGGGCGAATCTCCATTCCCAAAGCCATTCGACACTCCTCTTGACTTCAACTCGGTCTACTCTCTCGCTGCCCAGTTCATCACTGGTTTCGCCAAGGGCGACCCTGCTCTCCCCTTCAAGGCATTCCCAGCTCTCACAATCCAACCCAGCCAGTATCCTTACATCGCCGGATCGTCCCCAATCACCTTCTCACATGCGTACAAGAACGCTGTCGACGCTAAGTTGATCACCTCTGGCCAAACCGTCTACGCAGTTCTGTTCTCTGGACTCGACACCTACTATGTCGAGACCCGTGTTACCCAAGGGAACAGCGGCGACTTCAAGATTGATATGATCCCAGCAGGCGATGTTTCCAGGGGACAACTTCCCCCTACGGGACAGGTCTACGTCGTTCTCTCTACTGCTGATGGTGTCACCACCAAGGTCGCAGACGAAAACACCATTTCCGGTGTCGGCATTGTTGAGGTAAACCCTGCTGGCCAGCGCAGCGGTGTATTCTAAACAGAAGCATGCGCAGGACTTAAAGGTTGGGATAATTATGGATGTGGAATATTAATGGGGATTTTGTTTATGGCTATGGGAAGATGAGATGAAGTTAGGGGAAATGTAGCAGATGGCAACTGTAGGGTTAATGATAATCTTTACTGTGTATTATTTTTGATCTCCCTTCTGTCACCCAGGTGGTTACTCACGTGGTTGATGCTGCTTTGTGACCACTCTGTGTACTATTGCGGCCAGGGTCCGGAATCCAATGCCTTCCTGCCTGGCCATGGGCAAGAGTTGTTGCATGCCGCAATGTTCAATATGAAGTGAATAATCAGTAGAAAATCTGGACAGGGCTGCATAATCGGAAAGTTTGGATGTTCGAGGGCGACTGGGGATACACGGACAACTCGGAAAATTACAAGAGGTTCGCGATCTACGTCCCCCTTGAAACCTGTCACAAGTGCTACAGTATGGTAACTCATACGGGATAGCAAAACTATGTGAGATCTATATGCCGTGCTGGTTGCTAAATTATCTCGAATATTCACCTAGGCTTGACTGTCAAGTCGCTTTTGATTGGCTTCTTGATTTCGAGCACCTATTTAATCCTTGTTTACTCACTTACTTTTGATTATTCACTCGGTATTTAAATTTCACTTAGTTTGAGGTTTCAGCTTCCTTTCCGGACCTTATTCTTGAGAATGTACCGTGATCTGACAGGTCTTTTTCAATGTCCGCACCCCTTTGTACAGAACCGTGCCATCTCGGTTTACAGTAATTCTCGTGGACCTGGGTCAGGATTGTTGCAAGTTACCCTTTCTTCTGCCCCTGCGAGTATATAAGTAAGGGATGTCGGACGATTCCTACCTTGATCGGTGTCAACCACGACCCTTCGAGATCAAGCTACTCTTCCTATGTGCAAGATCAGATCTGCGAACTTGAACCCCCAGATCTAAGAATAGATATGTAGACGAAGAGAGATCAAGGAGTATGAACTCAGTACGTTTCAGAACCTTAGAAAGGAAGGCATACCTCAATCCCATCCAGCCCGTTTGACGCCAGTGAGCTACCCCGAATTGTGTGACCATGACTCCTGAGTTCCTTATTATTCAAAGTTCGGACAGCAGCGTAAATCACTTAGTATTGAAGCTGAGATCTGCAGTAGTTTGGTACGGCAAGAGAATATCAAATTGAGATTTCGAACTCAAGTGGTTCATAGAATCAACATTACATTAATTAAAAAAGCCTCACACTTTCCGACTCTGCCATGAATTATATATTTGTGCCCATCTCGTTGACCGCTTGCTGCCCCCGCTGCGCCTGACCCGCTGAATCTGATCGAATCATGGTGCGAGGGTCATGTCTATTTTCCATTAAAAAAGCTCACCCAACTCCATGCCAAAGGTATCATCTGTTCTCCAATTCAACGGCCGTTCTCCTCCGCATGTACTTCTCGCACTTCAACCCCTCGAACCCCTTCAGATTAGCATCACCGCTCCGCCTAGTGCAACCATCAACCCCGCCTTCCCTGCAAAACCTGTCTCTCTCGCCAGTGGCACACCCGCCGCCCCCTTACTGCTACTTGCGTTTACGCCGGTAGCCTTTGTCGAAGTGCCCGTCGCCTTGGTCCCCGCGCCCGTCGCACTTCCAGGTGATGCGGTGGTAGTCACTGGGCAGGCGCTGGTGCATGGAATTGCAGTGGTGAATGGAAGGCTGGCAACTTCGCTCGCAGATGCAAAGACTGGAGCTTGAGTATTGAGCTGAGGATTGGGCATCGCTCCTGGGCCTTGGGGATTCAAAACGTTGTCAATAACATGCAAGACACCATTGGCGAGGAGAATGTCTGAGGTGAGCAGCTGGGCGCTGTTGATATAGACATTGTTCCCAGAATGAAGAATTGTTATGTTACCACCCTGCTCTGTAGCGAATCTCGTGCCATTTGTCAAGCTAGTGCTGTGGACTATGTTTGGCAGGACATGATAGTCGAGCACGGAGGAGAGCTCCTCGATTGTCATTGAGGAGATGGCAGGACCGAGTGCTTGGAACCCTTCATTTCGAGGTGCAAATACCGTGACATTGGGGGTATTAGCGATTGTGGAAAGTTGAGAGGTGGTGTAGAGGGCGCCTTGGAAGGAGGTGAGGTTGAAGGCCGTTGTTGTCTCTGTCAAATTTGAAGGGGGAATGAGGAGAGAGTCTATCACCTGAACTACACCACCAGTGAAAGAAAGATCCTGAAGTGAAAGAGATTAGTACTTTCTCTTAAGAACGTGGAGTGGAGTAATGGGAACCCGGATAATTCAAGGATTGCGGTATACCTACAGCGTCCACCAGCGTGCTTCTCGAACCTTGTCCACTAACAAATACAACCACATCTCCAGCCTGCTTTATGTTCTCTACATTCTGACCTCCTGTAACATTACTCCACTCTGGGCTTGTCAACAATGTTGGAATGAAAGTTGGCGTGCCAGGCACGAGCTGTGCTGCAAGACGCGTCCCTTGAAGTATGTGGTACTCGAGTACATTGGTGATAACATCCTGGTCGTTATTTTGGAAAGCTTGGTTTAATTGTGTGTAGGGGATCTTGTTAAAAGCATCGTTATTAGGAGCAAGTATCTGCCCATGGGTTCACGATTAGTTCAATGTTCGTAGCATTGGAGGGTTTAAAAGTAAAGAAATAGCTTACAGTAACACCTGTATATGAAGGTAACTGCAAGAGAATGTCAGGGTATTTCTAGAACGAGTTAGTTAAATGGTCCTATTCGTAGACTTCTAGACTTCTTTGATGCTCACCTGTATCATGGCGTAAAACATCGACAAGTTCTTGTTGCCCGACAACAGGGATCCCAAGTCTGATATTGTCCCAGTCTGCGCGCCAGTTCCAGCAGCGAGGAGACCCAAAATTGTAGCCGCAAGGCTGTTCAGAGTAGAAGTTCTCATGATTCCTGGCTTCTGCTCTTCCTATAATACGAAACGAGAGTTGAGTGATGCTCGGGAGTTGTCCCGAGGATCTCGAACCAGAAAATGACAGTCTACACTAACAGTGTTGCAACCGTCGAAAAACAAATCAATACCAAAGGTTACGGACAACGGCACAGTTTCAGAACGACTTCCTCTTGCTTCTTTCTCGGAAGAATCTTCGAACAAAAAAGATGCAGCCTCGATCTCGGGGCCTTGTTCCAGCCTTGGCGAGCAGATGTCGGTTCTTGTAGCTTGGTAAAGTTCTGGGCCTGAAGCCACTATCCGCTATCAAGGTCTACTTCGAACTACTATACCTCGTACAGTACGCATAGTATGAAGCACTAGGCGTACATCTAAATCCGGGTGCGTCTGAGTCTCAGAGGCCAAGACCAGGAGCAAGGGATGGCACGGCGAGCAGGGCCTTTGAGTGGTGTCAGGGCTCAGGGCTGAGGTTAACGAAGTAAAGTGAAAGAGGTACTATACGGGTTAACAAAGTAACTTCGTATAGTAACGAGTAAGGGACCAAGGGTTAACCTCCCTTGTTTACTGTATAAACTTGTTGGTCCTGTACTGTATCTACTCTACTTTAATACCTCCTTTTACCCCCGCATACGGCCGTATACTTCCCATGTAGAACCTCCGGTACGGTATTATTACTGTCCTGGGTCTGGGTTCTTTCGCCCTGGTGGCGCTCTCCTGCACTGTCCCGTCACTGACACTCTCAATAGATATGATACTATACAAAGTAATACGGTACATACAGTAAGTATAAAGCCAATCTTTGGAAGTTTGCACCTTGCCTTTGGCTTCATCTCATGCGATTGGACCAACTCAGATATTGCCAATATCTGCTCCAGATAAATGGGATATAGTGGACAATAACGCCTCACAGGAATTCCCCAGTCCCGTGAAGTCGAAAGTCTTCCAAAGACTCTCGCGCTTTCTCACTCTCTACACATGGTTTTCAAGGAACTCATATGTATCATATGGTATATATAGTACTATACCGAGTGGCCAAGAGCTCTCTCAAATCCAGCCAAGATTCTCCAGACCTTGCGTCGCTGGCCCTCAATCTCGAGCTCTAAACAACACTAGTACTGTTGCGGAAAATGATCAGAGCTAAGTAGGTTTCTGTATCAGGGTAAATCAAGATAAACCATGGACAATAATAAAATACCATCATCCAAAACTGACCGCATTTGTGAACCACACTTGCATTTCGGCCCAATGGGGAATCCGAAAGCACCATGATTATCATCATCAGCTTCCTACAGTATATACTATACGGATTTCTACAGGAGTGGACGACATCGGCGCATGCTGCCCCCCTCACTGCACTGTTTCTACTACTGTACAATATCGATATCGATGTATGTACGTCCTGCATTCCAGTATTCAATCGAACTTCCTGACGAAGCACCCTTCGTACAGCTGCATGCATCATCTGCTGCTGTGTTCAGCGCGCTGCAGATCCACCATGCGATGCAGTTTACAGTATTCTCCTTGCCCTCCCCGCCGCTTTTTGCCTCTCGTTCCGGACAGTAGAACAAGCAGGTAGGTTTTGGGGACAATGGTGAAGATCATGAATGACGTGATGGTTTCTAGGTGAGGTTATTCCCACGATCCCCGTCCACAAGATCTTATGTTCAAGCGTCATGCTTATGTACAGTCGTGCCCTGCGTCACTCTTCCAGCTTTCCTTCTGTCTTCCGACTTCGCGTTCCATGCCAGATCCAGTATCTCTGGTTTCAAGATTCCATGACAAGTTATTGTGTTGAAACAGGCCCTGTGGGTTCTCCGTATTGTTTCCTTCGGCATATCCACAGTGTTGTTGCGATAACGTTCTTTTGCTCGTAATTGTGGATGTACAGTACTGTACCTCGGTTTCGTTTCCATTGCCCCAAGTCTTTCTTGCGAGAAGATGTGCAACAGGAAACATAACCGGCCTTTCTATATTTCGTATTTCTTTGATTCTGTGCGATCTTCGTATGTGATATTCGGAGTGCGATATTACCAGGGAGCTGGTGCAGTGGCCCGCAGCATTGGATGGACAGCTTTCCTGCCAGTGAACCTCTCGTCAATTGACCGTTCACAATACCAAGGCCGCGTTCTCATCACTGCTCTACTGGCGTTTCTATTGTATATTGCGCGCGCATTATTGCTTAAATTGGTGAATTCAATTCTTCAAAATCTCCTCTTGGGGCTGTGATGTCTCACCGAGTTGAGGTACGATGTGCTGTTCAGGTCCCGTCCCGCGTCCACAGACACTACTGAGGAAGGATTCAAAGAAATCTGAACGGAAGATGCTCTATTCGGAACGCACCGCTCGTACAAGTTACTGTACCACCATTCTTTTCGTTTGGAGCCCGGACTGTGCTCAGGGTGCTGCCGACTCTGCAGAGGCTGGGACTCTAGTACAGTAGTCTGTGAGGACTACAGTATAACCCTGAAGATCAACCTCAAGATAACGGTACGGGTAACAGGAATCTCAACAATCGATAGTTAACAATAGCTTCCTGGACCTGTCGATAACAAGGTATCTGCTATTACTCCTGCTCGTGGGGGTGCCTGCCCTCTCATCGCATCGTATTCTCATTACTATCATCCCAAACCACTTCAACGCTTTTCATCTTCAGCAGCCGACTGATACACCGCTATCGTCTCGAAAACGGGGGAGAACGCATGTCTCACATCACAGTCTCTGCACGTGACTGGGTGCTCCGAGAACGCCTCGTTCGCGGTCAAATGTGTGACCAAAATGTGAAGGAACACGTCAGAGTCGGAATTCAACTTTCGTTCATGCAAGAAGTCTGGGGAATGGCAATGTGATGATGCCTGCAAGCCTTTGGGAAGCATTCATGAGACACTCCGTTGCGCCCGAATATTCACTGGATTTCGAATACTAGCCTTATCTCAGATTTAGAAGTCAATTTGATTATCCGAATTGATTGAGGAATCAGGAAGTTAGTAATTGGGAAATTCCAGTTGTTCAGGGACAATTTGAAATTTCGAAAGTTTCAAAAAATCATGGGGCAGCTTCTATTGTTCATTGGGAAGACGATATTCAACGACTTGTACATTGCAGCCAGATATAACCATATGTAAAATATTCAAGGACTGAACCAGCTAACAAAGAAACTCGTTATTGTAACTTCTGCGTTTCTGCTAGCTTATCATGTCTATCAGAGCTCTCGCCAAATACACCGACATTAGCCAGAGGCTTGGAAACAGGACCCCAGAGGACAAAGAGACAGAAAACGACTGATAGAAAGGACTGGCAGAAAACAAATCAAGTCTATGTACGCCGCATTGTCCCGAGGGCTTATTAGAACCCAAGTCTATATCCATTTCAAACAAGTGAAACTAACTCCCATTCTTCACAGCCGCCAACATGGACGACCTGATCAAATCAAAGGAACGTAATGAGTGAGAATTCGGACACAAGAGCCATGCTTTAAGTCGTATATCAACCCCAAGACAGAACCAAGCTTCATTAAGAATTAAGAACCCATCCGCAAAATCTTGCATTTTGTCTTCAGCACATTTACAGATCCCCATATGCATTCCATTTCCATCTACAGAGCAAGAAACAAAAAAAAGGCGGAGACCCCACAAAGTGTACAACAAAAAATGCTGCCTACCACGAGAAGGTCATCAAAGCTGGATTCAGCGCCAGAGGGAGAAGTAAATGACTGGCAGTGACTGTCGCCATAGGAAGGATAGCAACAAAGTCCTTGATTTGCCAGTCATAAGGCACAAAGGAGCCTTCGGCGAGAACGATCATGCCTGCGATACCGACAATGGAAAACAGCATGGAAAACTTGAACTTCTTCAGCACCTTTGGAACTTCGATAAAGAAGTTACTGAACTCAGCTTCCTTAGAAGTGGCACCCCATGTCATATCGATCTCAAACATGTGAGAGAGGAGAGCTTGCGAAACGTGGAGCGAGAGACCACCCAAGAAGATTGCCAACATAAATGTCCACTTTAAGTTCTCGAAGAGCGCATAGAGGAGACTGCGTTCGCCGATACGGTAGCGCATGACAGCGAGAGCAAGATTTCCAAGACCGTTGAAGACGATGATGATGGAGAACCAGACCTTCCAGGAGTCCACGTAGTATTTGTCCAAGTAGCCGTTGAACCACCCGACAGCAAAGTAGTTGGCAGTGGTCATAATCCAAGCAGCGCCGATCGCGTAATAAGTTCCGATGTACGAAACAATCGTGATCTTCGAGGTGAAACGGATGTTGGAGAACAAGAAGCGACGGAAGAGAGGAGTGAATGGTCCCTTGTAGATCCACTTGCGGATGGGATGGAAGAGAAGCTCGTTGCAACCGTAGGCATATTTCTCCCAACGTGCCAACTCATCGTACACAGTCAGAGACACACCCTCCTTGAATCCTTCACCAGCCCAAGCTGCCAGACGAATAGTGTAACCGTTGACCTGAAGACGAAGAGACATATCAAAATCCTCAGACACGTGAGATTCGGACCAGAACTTCTCATAGTTATCCTCATCGACATAGGAAACCTGCTGAAGAGCAGACCAGCGGAGAATGGCATTGTGACCGACAAATGGAGCAACATCGCCGTTAGAGACAGTGTATCGAATAGCAGTGTAGATAAGATTGGTGAAGAAAGTGATACCGTTCTCAAAGTAAGTGTTGACAACTTGCATGACACCGGAAGAGAATTGCATTATACCAACTTCGGGAGATTGCTCCATTTCGGAGCAAGCATCAAGAAGACAATCCGCAGGGACACGTGTATCAGAGTCGACTGGATTTTGTAAGCATGGCCTTCGGGCGAGATAAGTTGATAAATGAGAAAAACTTACTCAATAAAATGTAATCTCCAATACGGATGTTTCCATCAGCCCAGGCACGACCATTTTCTTCAAGTGCCTCCTTCAAGCATCGCTCATAAGCTTGAGCTTCATCGGCTTGAGTCCAGTCGACAGGACGCTGGATCAAAGACAACCTCTCCTCGACCATGCAGGAAATGTTCATGCCAAAGTTCATGTTCGAAGCCTGTAAAAATGATCGTCAGCATTCTGCCTGTACCCTGCAATTTGCGGGGCAAATGAGGGAGGTAGGATGTGGGGTCTTAGGAATGGAGATTATGCGCGTGACACGATCCACACGCTGACGCGGTTCTTGGACCCAGCTCTTTGGATTGAGCGATTTAGCTTACTTTCTTGACTACATCAAATGTCAGCAAAGGCTCAATGATATCTTCTCCCTTGGATTCAAACTCACATTTTCCTTTTCTCACGAAATTATCCCCATGTTTGGGTCTGGCTGTCCAACCAATGCTGTGATCAGCATAGAACTCGATTCTTGCACGACGCTCGTCTTCGTCAATGATCTGGAGACCATCATCATTGATGAACATATTGGCGGATCCACCCTGCAATTCATAGGTGGAAATGGCCTGCTTGATTGACTTAACGGTCGGGGCAATGACTGAGCTCAAGCCCTCCTTGTAAACAGGGCATTGAATAGTGATGTGAGGGAGGACTGCACTTTGAAGTCTCGGGGGAGCACGAGCGGAGTAGAACTTGGAGTTCTCCGTCATCTGTCGGACTGGACCGAAGAGTTGAGCTAGGCAACCGACGATGACTTGTCCGAAGAAAAGGGTGAAAAAGATTTGGACAGGTGTTAGAGCAAGGAGAGCGAGCCGTGTGTAACTGCCATCGACATCAACCTCGATGGCCAATTGTCGGGCACCAGCACCGAGTGTCGTCATGATGAGCATGATGGTCAAAGCTACCAGCACAGTGTTCTGAAGATGAAGACCTCGCTTCTCTGGAATGATCTCTCCACTCTCCTCATCGATCTCATAAACTCCAATGTTTTGGTCCTTCTTCTCCTCATCCTCCGGCTCACCTGTCTTCCACACCAACTCCATCAATTCCGACTCGATTGCCTTGGCACGCTGGACCAAGTGTAACGCTTCGTCATCCCAGACAATCAACAAAGCTTCCGAGGCAACAAACGCAGCGAACTGATGCTTTCTCGCCCTTGGAAGATCCTCAATCGTTGGAAGAATCTGGATCCGGAGACCGTTCAGTAACGGAACATCAACAGCGTCGGGTGACCACTGAAGGAAGGTCTTGATAACTCGCGAGTTGACAGTCATTGCACACTGGATTGGTCAGCCACTCACGTTCCATCTTCAGAAAAAAACACATCCATACCTGAACATTAAGTGCTGCACAAGCGGCAGCGAAAGGTGAACTACCCAATTGTGGCGGGCACGCCATGTATGTGTTTCTCGACTTCCTGAGGAGAACACCCTCAATTTCTCCACTCCCATCGCTTACCCAGAGATGCGAGCATTGTTGCTGATACAGATAGTTTACCATAACCTCATGCTTAATGTCGTCCAAGAAAGTTGAGCTCTGTGTCGACCGAGCCGAAATCGAGTTCCTTGAAGAACCAAATCTTGAAATTGGGGGCTGAAGTTCCATGTTATAACTCTGGTGGGGTGAAGTCGCAGCAGCAGTCTTCTCGGTCATGGCTGCTGGCGCCGGGTCCGGCTTCTTCGCCTTGAAATAGCTTCCGAAACCCATCCTGGTCGTGGTGTCCTTGCTCTTCAAATGAGGTTGTTGACTTGTCGAGACAGCAATATGCTTCTCGTCCTGTTCAGCGAGTGACTGTTGGTGAGTCTATTAATGGTAAGCTTGTAAATATACAAAGCTACCTTGTTAGCCGTGGCCGCCTGTTGGTCAGTCAATGTAGGAGGGACGAATGGGAATGGGGTTTGTTCGTACAAGAGGTGTGTTCAGAGGTTAGATCTGCTCCCAACAACTACTGGTCGTTACGTGTCTGTACCTGGCGAGCACCTTTGGGAAGAAAAAACGATTGTATGTGGGACAACGAATGTAAAGTGTAGAAAGAAGGAGCTGGGATAGAATACTATCGGAGCTAAACGAAGGTGAAGAGAAGTTCAAGGGCAAGTTCAGCTTGGAAGCTGGGAAGTCTGGCCTTGCTCGGATGGGGGAAGGTGCATAGTAAGAGGCGAAGGGAGGTCTTGCTGGTCTTGTTGGGCTGGTTCAGTTGTCAGTGCCAAGTGGGATCTGAGGTGGAAGTGAGTGGCCCGGAAGAGTGGATTCTGATCAGTACGGGACTTGTCGTTTTGCGTTAAGGCGGCCTGGAGGAGAGACCAGTGACGCCGGGCTGGCTATGGCTTGGGCCAGGTGGGAGGTAGGATGTGTGGGTTTTAACAGCCTGCTGCTGCCCTGATCCTGATGTTGGATGCTGGATCTGGCGCTGGTTTGCCTTGACCCTTTGTGTTGGCCGACTGGAACCTAGCGCCAGAGGCGTTTTTTTAAGAGCGTCAGGTTCGGGAGAACAGGTCGTAGTGAGATTAAAGTATTGCAGGACAGAACAGCAGGGTGACGGGCCGCTGCTAAAAAAAAACAAAAACAAAGAGGCAAAAGTTCAAAACCAATCTGAGTCTGTGCAGGACTACTGGTACACTAGCCACACGGTCACGGCTGAGACATACAGTACAACATCTGCTGTATCTGTAAAGTTGGCTGGCTCGGGACTTGGGAGGTGAGAGTGGCGTCCTTGCGTCAGGGGTTCCTGCGAGGGGCACGCAAGAGTGACCAGAGATGACCGATGCGAGTCCAGGGGTAGTCCAGATCCCTGTGAAGATTGTTTATTGTTTGTACCGTAATGTTCCTCGCAGACAAAACGAATTCGATAATTGTACTGTAGTACCCTCCGGACGGTGGAGGTGGAGGGCGGTTCAGTTGCGGTGCGGTGTGAAGACTATCTGGGGCGGCGGCAAGAAGCCGAGAAAGAGGGATGCGATGTGATGCGATGCGATGCGATTTGGTCTGATGCAAATTGAGGTCTTTGGAGTTGTGATGGCGGTTGTGGTTGTGGTTGTGGTTGTGGTTGTGGTTGCAGTCGTGTGTGTTGCGAGTTGGGTTTGGTTGAGGTGGGGGGGGTGAGTTGGAGGAGAGAGCACCCGGCCGGAGCGGACAAGCGGACGGTCAGTTGCCGACTGCCCGCCCCACTACAGCTTACATACTCAAGCTACTGTATAGCACCAGATAGTACTTGTACTGTACATCTGGGTTCTGATATTCCTTGCTTGTACAGTAAATCTTGTATTTTTACCAACCGCGAGTCGAACTCCTAGCAGATCCGAACACTGGCAGTAATTTCTGTGTACTGTACAGTACTGTCTGTACCTTCGTACGGTACTACTGTGCTGTACCTCCGTGTGCATACAGTATACATGCCAAGATCTCGTGTTCGCCCTTTTTCCCTTCCCGTGTAACGGAGTACTGTACCTTCGTACAGTACGGTCAGGGGCAACTTACCCTGGCTAATCCCCAGGGGGAAAGGCAAAAGCGTTGCTTTGATTTTTGCTTCTGGCCTTCCCAAAGGGGCATTTGAGGTTCGTGCCTCTTGTCTAGGGTCAATTGGCTGCAGTAGTGTCAATTGTCCAGTGTCTCGCAACTTGTCTCTCCCAACTTGTCTCTCCTTCTTCATCCACAAACCAGATCAAAGCTTACAGACCTAGGGTACGGTACTGTACTGTATGTACTGTACATACTGTATGCGGATATTCAAGATAAGGTTCTGATTGCGATTACAGTCTATCCTATCATGTACAGTACTGTATCAGATGCCTGTCCTGGCTCGATCACCCAGTGCTAGCCCTCGCCCTCGAAGCTTTTCCATTTATATCTCGGAGTCCCAAGCTTCGGTCGATCATGACCTCAGGCTGCAAATCTTCCCTTTGTACTGTACTGTATTGCCGGAACAATTATGGAAAGGATCTCTTGCACGCGGCTGAGAGAAGAGTTTGAGGCGGCCGTTGGGCGACTAGCCTTGTGTGACTGACAATCAGACATTTCAAAGAGTGGGCGCATATCGAGATCGAGGCCCCAGTAACGAGTAAGACACTGGACTCATGCGGTGCATGGCAGCATTATCCATTATCGCATTCCCATCCCATACGAAAGTCGAGATCGGGTTTTACAGTAGAAAGGCTGTCCAATAATCAGCAAGCCGCCAGTGCGCCACCCAGAGCTGCTGAGGGGTTCGGAGGTAGGCTGGAAATGTGGAAATTGCAGGCAGTTCGGTTTCCCCCTCCTCGCGAGATACAGTAACAACGACATCAAAGGTTCTACAGTACTGTACAGTACTGTACGTCGTATTTCGCCTTTTGAGGTAATGATATTGATGCAATCGTACACAGAGAAAGGGATGGGTGACATTCGACATTCGACAAAGGCAGGCATGAGATGAGGGTGGTCGCTTGCTCTGCACGTTTCTCTTCAAATCTTGAAGGGTCGCTCGCCATTTACCGGAATTCTAAAATTGGATGGTATCAAGTACAGTATGTAGTACCAGAACATGATGACATGCCTAGTTTGAGCTCAATACTCGCTCGCGGTATTAGCCTAAATTATACGAGGAAGTACAAGTATTACGAAGGTATACTGTGCTGTACATCTGCATCTATTTGTAAACCGAGCTACCTCGACTGGGTATTCTACCAAGGGTATTGGGTATTGGGTATTGGGCATTGAAGAAACCTGCCGCTGCAGACTGCAGCATTGCCAAGGCTCGCTGTTTTATGGCGCCCTCAACTATTGCAGGATATAGTACAGTCACTACTTTATCAAGACAGCAGGCTTCCAAGTTCGAAGCGTCCACAGAAATCTTCTAGCGTGTGCACAGCCTTGCCTGCCTTTGGTGGTTTGCAGGGCCAGTCAGATCCAATGAGAAGCCTTTTGCACAAATACTGCAGCAAATCAATCGTGTGTTGTACCATGGCAGGCATATATTGAGCTTTGAGCTTTGAGCCTTGGGCTGTGGGCTTTGGGCTGACCCGACTCGAGGGCATACGATTCAACCCCTAAACAAACGTTCCAATAACGCGGTATCTCTTCCAGATTCCGACATCAATCCTGTACTGTACAGTACAGCGCAGTTTGAACATTTGGTGGGTCTGTGCCGGCTTGCCCTTCCTCTTAAAATATCTTTTGAGCTGAGAAGCATATCATATCCACCTGGGGCTGGTCGTCACGGGAAGTCCAATATTTGTGAAACGCTATAACTTCGTTCCAACCTAGGCCAGGCCACTGAGCCCATGTTGTCCGGACTCCAGAGCTACTCCTGTTAGGGATTTAGATTTCGGGGTGTCCTCACGACGTACCGCAGTGATCTAGAACCGATTAAACACATCGCTTTCCCATCAAGCTGGTCGAATTCCCGTTTAACAACCTGCTTTGCATCGTACAGTAGCACAGTACTGTAAGTACCGTATACTATAGTCGTAGTACGAAAGTACGGGGCTATCGAACTCTTCTGGCAGCCACAGATCTCAACGGGGATGGTTGCCAAGGCACGTGGAAAATCCATCAAGGGCTTCAGCTCCAGCTCCTCTTTTCACTCCCACTCGACCAACTTCGAACTCTCCCGTCGCCTTCGAAAGTCAAATTCTTCAGCTCTGGGATTACGGTCCGTCTGCAGATCGTATCGTATGCTCTCCCAGACTCCCAGACTCCCAGTCCAGAATTCGACGGCTCTCCCGAAGTCTTTCTTTAGATCTTGCCCCATAATAAACCACTGCAGGTCAGCAATGAATCAACAGATAGCGAGAAATTCACATCGTGGACCAGCCAAACCAGTCCCAACAGCTTCGATACAGTGGATAAATAGGCTGATTGTCCTGTCTCGTCAGATCTTACCAAACTGCAGTATGACTTGAATGTCACACAACAGCCCTACCTCCACCAGTCTTGTCCCAGCTCACTTCCTAACTCGTAAGCTCAGCCTCACATCCCCGAATCTCCGATTCAACAACGTTGAGACACAGCATGTGGACCCCGGAAAGACTGAAATCAAGGACAAATATCTCGATATCTTTATCTGCCCCAAGTCTGTGTGCTAGCTTCATCCCGAAGCCAAATACGTATGCAAATGCGGACTTCCAGTTCTCTACGAAGTCCAGTATCTCGCCTGGCCCAGGCAGCCCTTTCCTGTGGGCATCAACTCATGATTCGGTTGGAAGATATTCAACTCCATCGAGAACCAACGAATGGCTTCAGTCGTGTGAGGCTTCAATCATGGTATCGTGTTTTACTAAAAATGGGGGGTTGGATACGCCTGAAGAAATCCGTAAGGTTCTTTGCAATAGATTGAATCCTGGGAATCAACCAGAATAGCTGCTATCCCGTCAGCATGATCTACTTGTGCCCCGCTCATCAGCACTTTATTATTGACCCCGCAGCCTGTCCTGGTGTCCAGAGTCAGGGAAATTCTATCAGTCGTTTATTACTTACGTGCGTTGCCACTGGTACAGTACTCCTATCACTTGCTGAGAAATAGTCTTTCTCGGGCCGGAGCCATATAATCTGTTCCAATTACCAAATTTTGACTTAATAGCATAACGATGTCGTTTACTCAACGAGATTTGCTTAAGATCTTCGAACCCCCACTCAAGTTTTAACCCATCCAACATTACACGCACTCCGTCTCCCGTGCTGCCTTGCAGCCATAGAGAAGTATATGTTTCATTCTGTCACTACCTATCAACTTTTGCGCAACTCTGATTACTGTATCAGATTTCCTATCGTTACTTAGTGTATAAGGAAAACTCCCATCCCCAAGCCACATGCTACCACATTCCCGGCTACAATCCCATTCTGTCCGTCACCGATTTATTTATACTCTCCATGAAGAGCCAATAGGAAGCGCAGCTCCTTACGAAGTTACCACGTCCCCAAATTCAGTTGCCAGATACTTCAATATTACAGTTTATATGCCGTATGATCAGATCCTCAAGATAACGTCGCATGAATAATGATAAACCGAGCCCTGAACAGCTGAATACAAGTGAGATGATGAATACGGATCGTATCACCTCAAGGTATAGGTGACCAGTAAGTATCTCTACAGCCTCACTCGCATGATCGTTTCCCAAAGCTTCCGCCATCTTTCACATAACTTAGAGATTCCAAACGGGGCTAAATGCACATTAAAGGCTGGCAGGTAGATTAACACCCCTCTGCTCCCGTGTCTATCTGCCCGTTCGTGTTCAGCCTCGTCTCGTCTCACCTGACCTTCAGCAATGTCACGAATCCCGACATTGTGCATAGGCTACCGCCCCTCGCTCACCAGAATAGCCCACCAACCAATATATCTCCGAACTCTCGAAAACAGCCAAGCCTTACCCTTACCGCTGTAAAATCCCCTTTCCCCTGACTCAGGTTCGGCTTCCAAAAATTGAAAAGGAGTCGAGGGATATAGACACCATCCATCACCACCCTACGACATGGGTATAGAAAGACGTGTGAATCATTTTTAGGACCTCAGTGGTGTTGTTTTGGACAGAAGCGGCAAGAAGGGGCTGAGGAGGCGCCACGAAGAAATAGTCGGAAGGAGAGGCAAGGCAGAGACAACTGTGGAGATTAAATCTCTTGCTTTATTCAGCTGTGGAATTTCTGTCTGCCATGGTTTCGTATTGCTCGAGTATCTTGGTCGACAAAGGTGCCGCGAGCGGAATGGGCTTGGCTATCACTAAATCTGTACCAGATATTACAGCGTCAAATTTCCCTTCGGGCTATATGAGACACAGTCAAGTTGACATATTTCATTGCAACTGATCAGGGATGGAAGAAACGAGCTTTTTCGCTATAGTATTTGGCATTGGAGATCGTAGGTGGATAAAGGCTTGGTTTACTGCCCTGGTTCAGTGGTCAGGGTTAAAGTTGGGATTTATCGATATCAAAGATTCAATATTATTGATTGCTAAGGATCATCAACAATATATCGAGACATGGAATGGAGTTGCAGATGCGTATGCGTTTGCTAGTCACGGGAGCATACACAGATACAAACAATACACACGCCCGAACCCTGGGAACCTAATCTTTTGGTCCCGAAAACGCGGCACGAAGCATGATCCCCACTATCCACAGTGTAGATTCGGAAATGTTGCTAGCCTCTCCATTTTCCGGCCGGATCTTCAACCTCCTTCCCATGTTGTCAATACCAAGCTGTCAAGGATGCATGCAGAGGGGTTTGTGGAGGCTGGATATTTCCATAGCCGTAGATCTGGATACGGAAGTCCGCCGCGGACACGGCATGCCGAATTTTATCAGATGAAGATTTGCCAAGATATATCACAATTGGTTGTCTTCACACCAGTCACCAAATCGATCAAGATGAAGAGCTGGGACAATCAAGATGCTCTTGGATTTCACCTGTAGCTATTTGAATTGAGAGTACTCGCGACTGAGGAGTCGTGAGGAAGAGCCTCCACAGAAATCCTCGGGAGTTCTAGAGCCCACACACTGAACTTAGAATAGGTAGTACCTTAATAGAAATCCCATGCACTGTGGGCAGGGATGAGTAAACCGAGTGCAGATTATTATATCTTACTCACAGCCATGCTATCTATCATGATGGGAAAACAGGCTGACTAGCAGATTCTAGAGCCGTATGAAGAGTTGACATGGGAGACACCACAAGCAAAACGAGGTATCTACCCTGAGACCCATTCGTAAAGGGAGAAATATGAGAAAGAGCTAGGGCCATGTTCAGTGAACCCATCATGTCAAAAAGACCAGTCTAAATCCCTTCCTTTCCAGGATCTCGAGCGCCAGCGAATATATCAACCAATTCAAAGTATCGACAATTGCCCCGGTAGCCCCAATCAACTATCATATATGCTCCCCAACGGAGTGCTACTCCCAGCTTTTCTATTCTCCATCCAATTCTAGTTGTTCTCGTCACCGTCGCACTGTTGCCACATCTGGACCTTGCTGACCTCCATCTGTCCGGCTCCACTTGCGGTCCAGGTTGGGTACCAGGTGTCGCGAGCAGCCCAGAAATCAGCCTTGGCAGTAGGGCTGGTGTCGAGCCAGGGCTTTCCGCTCTTGCCATCTTCAAACCAACCATTGGTCCCACCAACCGCAACGTTCAAGATGAGGTAAAATTCCTGGTCAAAGGGCGTCTGCTCACGGCCAGTTTGGGACCAGACATCCTGGAGGCGAGTACCGTTACTGTCAGAAAGAGGGAAACCGCCACGCTGCCACAAGGGTTGATTGAAGTTCGTGTACAAGACTTGGAGAAGATTGCTGTTGATATAGGTAAAGACATACTTCTGCGACCACTCCAGACCGAAAGTGTGCTCCGTGGCGGCATAGGTCGTGTGGAGCGCGCTTCTCTTGACGTTCGTTCTCCACCAAGCATCGTTTGCAGGATCAGGACCCCAGTGAAGGGCTGAGGAGACGATGTTGTTTCCACCTTGCGAATACGTGTAGTTGTTTCCACGAGACTCGGCGATATCAATCTCCCCAGACAAAGGCCAAGGGCCATATGTAGCAACCACTGGCAGCATCCAAATCGCGGGCCAGAGCCAATCACCAGCTGGGAGCTTAGCAGTAACTTCCACCCGACCATACTTGATAGTTGCACCGGCCTTGGTGTTGATACGTCCGGATTTGACGGGTTGGATGATGGTACCGGCAGTAAGGTTGGTCTGGGTGACACAGTTTGTGAGAATATCGGATGAGCAGGTGCCGTCTGATGTCAAGTTGATGACGGTATTCGACTCAATCAAACTAGCATCTTGAAGGGTCGGCTTGATGATAAGCTTGCCATCGTGGATGAAAACGTTCTCATCCGTCAGAGTGGTTTGCTCGAATTCACCATTACTAGGGATGTTAAAATTTGTTCAAGATGAGTTCAAAGGGCAGAGCTTACCCAAATCCTCCGACCTCTGCCTCCTGTGTCCACACGTTGGTATTCAATCCTCCAGAGAAATCATCACTCAAGATCGGACAATACTTGTGGTGAACAACGGACGAAAGACCGTCATAAATCAGGAACCCAGCAATCCCAAATCCCAGTGCTAATCCAATCAAGGGAATGATTGTGACCCATTTCTCTTTCGGGTCAACCTTTGCCTTCCATGGCTGATCAACTTCTCCTTTCCGTACCCTCCTTGAATGGAAATATCTTTGGGGAAGGCCTCGTACAGCAGATGAAGAGCCAAACGATGAAGCTGGTCTGGAGTTGAAGGGCGACGAGAAGGGATTGCCGCCGTTTCGAGGTGCTGGGGAGATGTCGTCGCCGAAGGGATTGCTCCTGCTCTCTGGTGTTCCGGGGCGCATAGGAGTTGTAGCGGTTGAGACACCACTCCCACTCCCTCTATACGTTGCTTGATTCTCCATCTCGAGTCCCCCAAGAAGAGAATGAGACACGAAGAGAAGAAATATTAGAAATTAAAGTTGTGATAGTGAAGTTGAAGTTGAAGTGGAAGTTGAAATTGAAATTGAGGTTAAAGAAGGGGAAGTGAGGTGAGGTATTGGATTTGATTGGAAACGAGTGTAGGTAGGTACGGGGTTCAGGATGAAAGAGATGGCTGTTGAGGTGTGGTCGAAAGAGGAGAGACAAGAGTTGAAGAGAGATAGAGGAGTCGGAGCTGTCAAGAATGTTTGGGTCAGGGGAGGGTCAGGGTATATCAAGAGTATGGCGTACAGGACTGGAGAGTGTGGCTCGGGATAGCCTGATCCGGACGAGGCTTGGTCGGTGGCAGATCCGGGCCTTCGAATATACCTGTACAGGTACAGGTACAGTACTGTAATAGCTGGGAATATGGATTGGGTCGGATGGTCTTAGATGGTTGTGGAGGGATGGATGGGTGCAGTCCGGTACAGTACACGGACCGTAGATCTTAGCAGCTCTCTGAAGTGTAGGAGGAGGAGAATGGGATTTGATTTCTGGCAGTGCTGTGAGCGAGAGTCTGTGGCAGGTGACAGCCAGACAACCAGACAGCCAGACAGCCTCTGCAGACAGCCAGGTACTGTAGAGGGGAGAGGAGAGAAACAGAATTCAGGGACAAGACCAGGCCAGGTTCAAGGAGGTCCAAGTGCCGTATTGCAGAGAACACAACGAACGCCACACATAGAGTACCCGCAAGTTGCAAGGCCGGGAAGTACCTTGGTAGTTTTGGGCGAGTAGGAGACGAGGTAGTATGATACGACAGTATTGTTGTATGTCGCGAGTCCAAGAGTAGTCTGGGTAGGTGGGTGGCCACTGGTACAGTACTGTAGAGGGTTGGTAGTCCGGACCTGGCTCTTGTAGTAGGAAGTAGAGGAGTGTGGCACACGAGGTGAGTGCGTGGCTGGTGGTGATTGTTGAGTGGTGAGTGAGGGGTGAGGGGTGAGGGGTGATGGGTGATGGGCAGAATGAATGAATGCAATACAGTCCATACTTAGAACCTGCACAGGGGACCAGGGCACGCACATGACAAAAGCAGCGAGACCTTTACTTACTGTACTGTACAACATGTACTGTATTTCAGATCCAGCCCCAGCCAGCGAGCCAGTCTACGCCTCTTTGGGCATTTAAACGTTGGCGCTAACTGCTGCAGGTCCAGGAAACCGGATCAGAGGGCATTTGAGATGCCTACTTATTGTCTTGGTCCTGCACCGGTCCTGGGCTGGACTGGGTGACTGAAATGGACTGGACTGGACTGACCGCACTTCGTAGTGTACTTCCGTACAGTAAGTCAGTCTTCCCAATATACATACAGTACAAGTACTGTATTTGGTATGGCGTTTACCCCTGAACCCGTTTATCCCTACTGTTGCCAAGCAAGCCTCGAGCCGAGCTTTCCAGTATCAATATTGAATGTACACTTATCCAGCCGCCTGGTACCAAGCCCAAGGTAGTCTGATAGCTTCATCAATTCCGGTACAGCTGCCTCACTACAGGACAGGAGCATGCCTCCTTGCCCTGCCTCGCCTTTCCGATGACGATGACGATGACGATGACGATGACAACGATGATGACAATGACAATGGCATGACACCTCGACTCTCTCCTTTCTCCTCTCCCCATCTCCACTTCAGCTCCCTCCTCGGAAGCCAGATAATCTTCGGGACTTCAGAGCAATATTCTCCCATCCTGCCTTGCCTGGCTCTCAAAGGCTCAAAGCAGACTTCGGGATCCTCTCACACCATGTCAGTGACCCTCAAACTTTCCGGGTTGCAAAAATGCCAGTGCCAGGCAATAAATAATATTGTGCGCCAGCATGCGAAGCTCTGCAAAAGCAAAAGCTTAAGCCACAAAGTCATGAGTTGCTGAGACAGCAATATCCACCGCAACCTGCACGCTTCTGGTCCCTATCGCGGTCCTGACTACTGTACTGTCGCTGTCCAGACCACTGTTCTCTATCACGGCGTCACGCCAGACGCTTAAACCCGACAACCGCTGTACTACTGCAAAGACTATTGAAGTAAAAAATTGTCTCTCTTCATAAATGCCTGGCAGCGGCACCTTTCACCATGATAAGCTCGTCGACGCGGGCCAGAAGGAGGGGCTGGCTTCTGCAGACTCTGCACTGCTGCAGTAGTCGCCATTTGCGACAGTGCTCTACTGTACTGTACAACTGCACCAGTGCTACCTTGTTTCCAAAGAGAACGACATATATACGTACAATTGAGAATTTGAGAGCAGCAGCGGTGACTGATTCCAGCTCGTCCCAACAGTTCTTCTGTCCTTGAATAGCTGAACAAGAGATGTTTGTCCCAATCATTCTTTGTGTGCCACTCTCGGCTCGCCACTTCTTTGCTTGCCTCCCTTGCTGTTTTTCCTCGGTGCAGCCTCAAGCAACAAATAGATTCTCAAGATCTAAGCTTCGGCACAACCTCCACCCATAATGTACTGTATTACTGCATCCGCACAGTATGCAGATTATACTACAGTAATACAGTGCAGTACAGTACCTGGCTAGAAATAACAGTCTCCAAGTGATTCTGCTGTGCCCGTCCCCCGCCTAGCCACTTCGGGAGGAGGCTTTCGTGGGGCTACTGCAGAGCCAACAAGCAGTTTGTACCCGCGGAACTACGGTACCAACAACACCAACCAATAAAATTCTTATCATGGTCGGGGTCGGGGATCCCAACATCTGGAAACTTGCTTCTTGTTCTTCTATTCTATGCTCTGTAGTGGATCATTTTTTCCAGGTATCCAGCATCCCCTCTCTCACACGGTGTCACGGCTCGCAACCAGCTCTATATCCATGTTCGCCCTCATGCAATTACTATTAATACGCTTCGAGTTGGAGCCATATCCTCGTGTATGTCGCCACTCAGACTACCAATGCGGGTATTGCATATCCTCCCGCACTACGACCAATTATTTCCCCTCCCGTCGACCTTACAGTTACTAAAGATGTTTGAAAGTTCAACGTTACATGCCCTTTTCTTTCGCAACTGAGAAAAATTATGAGCATTAGCTGTTAAGTGATCAGCTCCTCTCTCGTATTGGAATACAGTAAATAGGTGTTCATTTGATATGTTCACCAGGTTGAAGATAGAGTCTCCCAGCTGGCGACGAGAGATGGGAGTTTGGGGCATTGGAGATGTATCCCACGAGATGGGATTACTTATGGTTTCCGCCTTCTTCACATTTTACCAGCTTCTTCACGTTTTTGAGCACTGTCAATGGTGGCGAGACGCAGAGGAAAACTCTATTATATGACTTACAGCAAAGCATCGGCGTCGTCTGGACCCTATGCTTCCCTTCCTCTGGCCGTGACAACAACGGTTACGATTTGAACGCGGCTGGACTTGAAATAGATACAGGTTGCAGGTCGAGAGCTGGAGATCTGCAATCTGGAGGTGGTTTTGATCCTTTGTTGGCGCCTCAACGCCCGTGTTGCATCTGTGGTTCAGTTTGCCGTCCCATCGTCGTAATATGGAAATGCGGCTTCTCTATTCTCTAGCAGTGAATAGAATAGTCTGTACAGAGTAGCGTTGCTGCCCGTCCTCATTGCCCTGCTTCTACCTTACCTTCTATCTATCGTCCGATTTCCTCTACCGGTAATGAACGCTCCCACCCCTTCCATCTTGTTCGGAATAGAACTAGTTTATGGGTGAAATATTCGCTTCTTGAAAATGCACACTTTGCCCAATTCAGTTTTCATATATTGCATGCAGGAAGGACTCGTTGGAAAATTCCTGTACGAACTACCAAAAGCCCTGGGTCATATTACCATCCTGTTATCCAGCTCCGTCCAACAATGCCCCCTCGTGTTCCTGATCGGAGCCTGGCAAACCCCAATACGCCCCATCGCACATTGCCAACTTCGATACTACGAGGCTTTCGAGGCTTTATATGACATCAGCCCTAGAACCCCAGTCTCTGTGTGCGATATGCAACAGAACTTCAAGGCAAGAGCTGGCATGTGGCTGCCTCACCTTGTTTGGCTGTCTTTCACTTATTCTGTACTTTATACTCTATTCGTCTGCGCCAAAGACTGCTCTCTGCCCTGTAGTTATTTACGCTTCTTGTGGCAACTTCCTCTCAAGCAGTCACTCGGTCCAATTACTACAACTTCAATATATACCAATAGCAAGATACATACTTCGATGCTTGACAGCTGCAAGGTCAGCCAAGGGTTGTGCACAACGTCTGCAACACACATAACTTTAACCCCATTTCCTGACCACTAATGAAGTCGGCAGAGCTTAGAGCACGAGCAGCGGGAGGAGTTACACGACAGACTAGTTGACATTCCACTGAACTACAGAGTGCGTGATAATCTCCCTGGCGACGATGACCTTTAGGCTATTAGAGAAATGAAGGGGAAACGGCGTGTTAATTATATTTGGCTTTTATTATTGAATGTAACGATTCTCTCCCCAAGTCACGTGACTTCCCGGGTTAGCTAATTAGTTATTATAGCGAGGCGAGGCTATAACCGGGCGCGAGGCTAAGGCTAACTACTTCGAGGCCTAAGGCTAGGTATATATAATTATAAAAGGCTTAAGGCTAATGTTACTATTTATTGCTTTAATAATAATAATAGCCTAAGCGCTAACCTTTAGCTTATTTAAGAAGAGGTTCCCTAAAAACCTTTTTTCTCTTTATATTTGCTCTTTATAATTAATTGATTAATTGATTGATTTATCCTTTTAATATTCTATATAAGTTAAAGACTATAGTAGAACAGCTAGAGCATTGCTGCTCTAGCGGGTTTATCTAGTGCTAAAACTAGTGCTTAAATCCTGTACTGCTATATTTTCCAGTGGACATTAAGGGTTAAGCCCTAATAAAGCAACGCAAAACATAGAAAACGAAGTAAGTGTTGTAAAGTTATACTAAATAGCCCCCCTGGCCCTGCTACCCCGCCCCTCCTATTACCCCCACTACCTCCTCTACCCCCCTCCCCCCGCTGCCCCCGCTACCCCTCTCCTCTACCCCTCTTCAAGCTAGAGCCTTAGCTTATTTCTAGGTGCTCTAGCCGGCTTAAGTGCCACT
>JAPZPB010000002.1:149624-316642 GCA_037952635.1 Bryoglossum gracile | reverse complement strand
ATAACCTTTATAAGCAAGGGGAGGTATTTACTAATATAATAGTATAAGAAGGTTAGTAAACTAATCTTATTCGCAGGCTATTTTATAAAGAGCAAATATAAGGAGGAAAGAGGTTCTTAGGGAACCCCTTCTTAAATAAGCTAAAGGTTAGCGCTCGAGCTACTGCTATTATTAAAGCAATAGAAACTAACCTTAGCCTTAAGCCTTTTATAATTATATATATCTAGCCTTAGGCCTCGAAGTATATAACCTTAGCCTCGCGCTTTATCCTAGCCTCGTCTCGCTATAATAACTAATTAAGTGCTTATAGTTGGCCTAAAGATTAACCGCGCTAGAGGGCAAACTCAGATCTGCCCTTTATTATATAACCTGGGTAACGGATCGTTATATCCTTTATATTTTATAAGCTTTAAAAGAGGGAGAGGCGTGCTTAGTGCTATTATTATTATAGTTCTTCTTTACGTCTTATCTATTTATCCTTATCTATATCCTATATTTTACTTAGAGTCTCCTAGGAGGGTCTTGGGTTAGCTATTATAAGATATTATTATTATAGGATAACTATTCTATTTCTTTGCTAGGAATTCGAAGTATTAGTTGCCGTGCCGTTTTAAAAGAAGTTTTAGACTATAAGGGGTAGGTCTAAAGGGTTATTAAAAGGCTTAAATAGGGAGCAACTAATAACTAGTTAATTAACTGAAACTTGGAAAAGGAGAGAGGATATGGCAATCCTCGCTAAGGTGAGGATTATAGCCACGCTAGGGGCCTAGCGTGGTCACAAGGCCAAGGCCCCGTGATAACTATACTTTTAAAGGACTTTTTAAACAATATTTTAACTAATTTAAATATTTAATATACTAAGAGCAAAAAAAGTCTCTCTTAAATTCTTATATATATTAAAGTAAAGCTTATTCTTACTAAAGATTAAGTTTTAGCTTTATACTATACTATAGCTTGTTTTTAAACTTAAAGCTAATATAATTCTTATATTAGTTAAGAATTAATCGAATAATAAAGCGAGGGGTATTAAATTCGCAGTAAATATCGGCAATTATAGCTTTATCTTAATACTTATATATAATCAAGGCTCTTTAAGCTAGAAGAAGTTCTTAGCAAGAGGTTTTTAGCTTGTATTAGCCTATTTTAAGTTTAAAGATTAATAGATTTAGAATTAATATTTTCTATGGGTTTAAAGTGGGGTAATACCCCAAAACGCTAGGCCAAATTCGGCCGATAAGATAACGAACACTTACCGGAACAGATTATGTATGCTATTGCTCGCCCAGCCTATTATGCATATCTTAAATCTCTTGGAGCAACTACGCTCTTCGATTACCGGTCTCCTACTCAGCCACTGCTACCGAGAATATTATAAACGCGGGGAAATGTACAAGAGAACCAATTTGCTGTGCATTGAACGTTATCTGTAAGGCGAAAATAATTTCAGCTAATATTAACGAATATAGCTAAAGAAAAACCCAAAACATGATTATTCTTTTTCAAACTCAAGTTTTATATTATATCTTACTTGGGTATAGCCACATTAATTCGATTAATTATTCCTATTAATATCAATTAAGTAATATTTTATACAAATCAGGTTAAATTTAGTAAATTGCCGTTATGGGTTCCTATACCTCCGTAAAGTAAGATCTTACCTTCACCTGCATTGTAATTGTGGGGCCGGTGGATGGGAAGTTGGAAAGCCTTGTTAGAACACAGAATGGATTCATTTTCACTGCCATCATCATCGCCCAGTGGAAATTTCTTCTTGGCGGTAGCAAAACGTCATTATTTTCATTTTAATTAATGCAATTTGAATCTACGTAATAGAGTTTCCCTGGATCCTGGTGCCAGATTCCGTATCCACACGCGTCGTAACTGTGGGAGCCGGTGGGGAAAGCTTTGTAAGAACACAAAATGGATTCATCTTCACTGCCATCACCCACCGGGAATTTACTTTTTGACGGTACCAAGCAAGTCGTCTTTATCCTGATTTCAATTAATGCAATCTATGACATGGAATTTCCTGGATCCTTGTATCAAATTTTAAACGCTCACGTCATCTCATAGTATGATATTCAATTACACTTGCTCGTCCGTTCTTAGATATAAGGAGCTCTAGGTCCATCGTCCCAATGCCCTCATCTACAGACTATCACTCTCATTACTCTATCCTGATACATTCTCCAGGCACAGCCATCACACCTCCATCCATCGATCCAGTTAGCCACCATGAAGTTCAGCAAAGCCCTCGTCCTCACGGCAGCGGTCACCAAATGCTCCGCCGGAACCTCCAATCCCACGAACAACTCGCTATCTGGTAACTACTGCCCGCCCCGCGCCGTCTCAGCACAAGAACAACAAGCCATCTTCAGCGCCTTCTCCCAAACCTTCTACGCCGAGGGCAACCCCGCTGCTGCCCTCGCAACCTACGTCTCTGAAGACTACATCCAGCATAACCCATATGTGCTCAGCGGCCGCCAAACCGCCATCGATTTTCTGAGCGGCTATCTTGCGAACACCACTTCCACGATTCAGCATACCGGTTTCGCTGGAGATTTGGGTTGGGCTCATGTTAAGTCTGTGGATCCCGCGAGACCGCTGAGTGCTGTCTTCGACTTGTACCGATTCAACGGAAGTTGTATTATGGAACATTGGGATGTGATTCAGGCTTTGCCAGCAGGTGCTCCAAACCCACTGGCACTGTTTTAGTTACAGAGTGGTAACGATTGAGTGGCTTATAGTTTGGTTATAACCATCGGGGTTGTGAGGGGATGTAGAGTAAGAAACGTTAAGGGGAAATGTGTGGGGTTTAATTTTTCGACCATCTTCAGCGAGTGTATCTTTGTACAACGCCGTTGATAATTCGTTTGAATTTATGTATTTTGGAACATTGGGAGAATACTTCCTCCTGTTGTTAAACAATCAAACCGATCATCTTCCTCCTAAATATCAAAATCAAATTAACTTCTTTTAATTTTGAGAATCCTTGGTTTATAACAAACATAGAATAGAGTCAACGGACACAAAACAGAGCTGATAATTCAAAAACGAGATGAACGACATGGGTATTTATAACTAAACTTGACCGGATTATCCCTATACGAATCGTGTTGCACATTACTAGTTATTTAGAAATTCTAAGCGACGCTACGATGCTCCGTGGTATACTCAAGGTAGGCCAGCCAGTGAGATGCAGACGGCCCGGATATTTCGTGGCTTGACTGAGCTATCAGTCCATCAAGCACAAGGCTCTCCAGCCCGAGAACATCCGCCTTAATGCCGACGACTGGGGCGCCCGCCCAGTCATCGCTGACTTGGGAATTTGCAAAGTACACAAGAACGGAGATTGGACGGGTCCTTTGAGGAGCACATACGCCTGGCTTGCACCTGAGCAGGTAAGCAGTATTGACAGAACCCTGGGTTGCTGATTTGCACTCACCCTGGCCGTGGTTCGGAACTGCTCTGCTGGTCTCTGGCAGTTGTGGACCAGCTTCGGGAAAACTGACGGAGACTGCTCCTTCAACATCGTGCTGAAAGCTTCATCCTCATGGAGACTTTCGGAAGACTTTGTGGACGTGGCACTTATTCCCAGCGTCGCGCCCGCTTCTTGGTTACCGTTATGCTGGAGATCGAGCCTTTGCTGCGCTTCGATATTGAGACTGGAAGTGGAGTTGCTTGATATCTGACGACGATTTTTCGGCGTTAGCAGTGGAATTGTTAATAAGGTGCTTGGAAGTTGGACGGATCATCTTCGGGCACTTCTTTTTGTTATTCCTGTGTTTCTGGAATGTTGCGAAGGTGAGGGATAAAGCCAGGCAAGCGTGGATTAAAAGATAGATGACCGTGATGATGCTATCATAGATTTCGTTCTCGGTGAACAATCTGATTCTTCTCTGCCTCTCTGCCAGCCTCTCGTTACTCTGCCTATTTATCTCCACCAGAGTCCCATTTCGATGCATTATCGCGGAATGGTCAATTTGCTTGAATCAACCTCACCCTTTCCCTGGGTCTCTTTAGGGCTACGATGCGTGTTGTTACCTATTCGCCACATTATCTGGGTTCATTTAAACATGCTTGAGCCTTACTCCAGCATAGATCAAGACCCACCCTCTTTATCTCACCTCATTTGCACAACTGAAGCACACACCTTCCTGGTCTGTGCCTGGAACATAAGACATGTAACACCCATTATTTTACCGTGCTACTCCTATTAACCAGGGAGATGAGAAGTTGGGATTTCGTTCCTGCTTCTCCTCGTTCCTTCATACATCACTTAAACCGCCTAACTTCCCGCACACTATCCAGTAAATCCATAACCTCGAGCATATTCTTGCAAGCCATCATCTCCATCCTCTCCGCTTTCGTCAAAAGCGGACTTCCTTTCTGACTCTTGTCCGTACCTACCATCTCGCTTAGATGATGCACCACTAACTTAAACGGCAGTTCGCCCTTCACAACATTGTTTAAGAAAGTCTCGACAGCTTCCCAGGGGCAACTCTCTTCGCCTCGAAATAAGGCCGGGTTTCCAAGGAGGCCGCGAGCGGCCATCACGCCGTCGACGCCGGTTCTGGAGAAGGTGGAGGTGGCGTCGTGGAGGGTGAATATGTCACCGTTGGCGATGACTTTTACCGTAGCCTGCGTTTTCAAAAAAGCGATGGCGTCTAAATCTACCGGGTGACTTGACGGTGTCGATTTCAGTCTTCCATGAATGGTGATGAAATCCACGCCAGCTGCTTCGACGGCCTTGATGAAGTCGACTGTTTGGTGGAGATCTTTATGCACTCTAATTTTCACAGAGACTGTCTTGGTGTCTTGGAGGCCAAGAGAGCAGAGTGATGCTTTGGAAGCTTTCACTAGCGAGCTGACGAGTGAGGGGTTGGACATTAGGGCGCAGCCGAGAGAGGATTGACATGCCCAGGATTGGGGACATCCGCAGTTGAGGTCGATGCCGTTGACGAAGGGGGCACAGAGAGTGGTGGTTTTTGCGAATTCGATGGGTGAGTTGGAGGCGAGTTGGAGAATTGTTGGGGGGGAAAAGGGGGAGATTGTGAATTCTGGAGGGGGTTAGTTGGGTCTCCTTGAGGAGGCGGAAAGGAAAGCAGTGGAGATACTGACCACTGTCACGTGCGAAAGCACTTCTGTTGAATTCCTTAGCTAAAATCTGATCTCCGATTAGTCCAAGTTTCCTCACTCTGATTTCCATAAAAAGAGAGTCTTTTACACCCAGACTGACTCACCATTGGTGTCCACGCCAGGTCAACTCCATATTGTGCCACGGTCTCTCGAAAAGCTAACTGGTTTTAAGTATCTCATCAGCTTAAGTGTCTTGGAGGATTGAGAAAATAGTATCCTCACTCAAATGGGAGTCGTACCTTGCTATATCTCACCATAGGAGCTGAACAATACAATGGTCTCCCCTGAGATTTGGCGATATCAAAAAGTTTGAGCGGACTGTTGAAGTTAGCCAGAGCTGAAGAAATTTGTTTTTAGACCTACTTGATTGACAGAGAGGGAGGTAAGACCTCGTCCTCGCCGTCTTGCGCGTGGAAAGATTCGAGTGCCATTATTGAGCATTTTGGGTTAATGGGGTTCCTTGGAGGGAGTTCGAGATTCGGACTTTCAGTCAGGGCTGCCCCGGGGTTTTACCGAACCAAGGAGCTAGCGGCTCGCGCTAGTGAGCCTGAATTTCTCACCTCACCACAATCTTTCAACTCTTCTCAATCATTCAAACTTACAGAAAGTCGAACCAGCTATCATCTAACAATCAACGTCTCTCTCTAACTCTTCCAGTCCACTCCGTGTTTTCTATCTGAATTTCTTCTTCTCCTTGTGCTATCATGTGTAGTTCTCAGATGCTCAACAATGCTGCCGCGCATCCTCAATTTTGCACTGGATATTCCACTCCTAATTAAGCGAGGGGCGAACTGGATTGTATCAATTTTATGGTGAACATAGTTGAGCTCGAAAATGGTTTCATAGTATCTACCGCTCGGCGTTTCCCATCACTCCAACAAAACTAATTTCGTTGCAAACACTAGTCGCAACTCCTGTGGCTCAAGAAACATCCTTCACTACAAGCTTCATGCCAAGTGTATGTGTATCTGCTGTGTCTTCCGGCTGATTGCAGTACCCACTACCCTCTACGATACTCGGATCGTCTAGCTCTTCTTCTTTCTCAGAGTTTCAATTCTCACCTGCCGCTACTGGTGGATTTCAAAGCTATGCCATCTTTTCAGGCCTCAGACGATTTGACTCACTGGGGGAGCTTCGATTATGAACTTACTGAGCGAAGTGAGGTATATGCTACGTCAAATCTCTCCTGCCCAGCCTAGCTCGAGCCGGGCAACTTTACCTGAACGAATTCAATCAACAGGAGGAAGTGAAATCTCCTCTGCGACACTCTCAGAGGCGACTACGAGCCCAATATCAGCTGCTTTAGGTTCCTACTCCCTTCAATTCAGCCCTGAGCAAAGTCTGCCGTCCAGAGATATGGGGGCCTCAATCACTATTGGTCTACCCATCACCATTGGACAATCCACTCAAATCCAGTCAGCAATCCATGAGAACACCCAAAATTTCCAAATGATAGAATCATCAAGCCGAGGACTTATTGCTAGTATCTAGAGATTTTCAGTAGTGCCACAACTACAACAGTCGCAGTGGCCCCAGCGTCACTGAGAACTGGCGCGAGTTCTCCCCATCAGTGAGGCTATTGCTACTACATCGGAATCTGACGATTCGACAAACCCAAACACAGTTACACAGTTGAGGCATTCTCTCTACGGCTATAGCAGGCTCCATCCCACTATAATTTCTTTCAGCAGTAACGGAGCTTTCGGGAATACAACAGAGACCCTAGTATCAAGTATCAACATGCTTCTTTCCCCCACCGAACTTCACCAGACAATCGCGGCGACAGCAATCGAGTCTTCTCTGACAGGGTACCAAGCAAGAACAACACCTGGCATTCATTCCCCGTCGACTATATTCCCCTTATCCATCCTGTCCGAGACATTTTCTGAAGGGACAGCAACAAATACTGAAATAGGCTTTGTCATGATGTGTATGTATGATGTATCGTGATTAATCGCTAAGACACTACATCACGATGTCTTATGGTGTGATGTTTCTAAATTCTCGTGATGAGATGTAAGTTTTAATATTAGCAATTTTCAGGTCTGTTATCATGATATCAACAAATTACAGGTTCGATACTACAAACTCTTACTACAAATCTTACCTCTTGCACTCAAAGTATATAATTCTCTACAACTTACACTCTAAGACATGTATTAAAAAAAGCCTTTATATATACATATACAATCTTATATAATGCATATATTGAAAAAGACACCTACCTAATCTATTAAGCCTCTAAGCTCTCGAGCTCTCAGTCACGCTAGCGGAAAGCACTTGGTCGAGCTGGCGGCGAGCGTGCGGCGGCGCAAGGAATTACTGCCCGAGCGTACGATCGTCCGGGCCGTGCCTTTCATCCTCCACTCCTCTCCCACATGTTTGCTTGCGGCATCTAACGCCCCAGTTTTCGACAACGGACGATTTCCGAGAGGTCGAGGGCCTGGCTTCAGATCTTGAGCACCTAGCTATGCTTCTCGCAAAAGTGCAAAAGGTGGTCTGTGTCTTGAGCAAAAGGGAAACGTGAAAAGAGTGGGGAGCCAAAAGTATGTGACTATAGCCGGTGCTAATGGCCACGAGAGGGAATAAATGCATGCGGCCCTAAAGTTCGGTCTGCTCTCTCCGTCGGCGGCAATCAAAGCCCCGATTTTCATGCGAGAACTAACAAGGTGGCTTTTACAGTACGTACAGTAATAGTAGCTTAGCTAACCACCTGTCCTGATATCCAAGGTTTGACCGCATACAGTACTGTACTGTACAGTACAATTAGACACCGCCCACCGGTCGTCCATTTATCCAAGCCTTCACTGCACAAGGAAGGTTTAGTAAAAGCAGCAAGTATATGCATATCATTGCAATGAGTGGCGTGAAGCAACGGCCAGGCCACATCCTCTTGGCACGCCACTCACTGTCCATACTTTTGAAATAAGCACCTGGTGGCACAGTAGAGAATTCCTCAAAAGACCAGCTCGCCGTTTTGACAAGACAAGGCCGGAAACTGGTCTGTGTCGCAAACCAAGGGTGCCTGCAAAAGCTTCTCGGAGATGTCTTGCCTTGGCCGTACCCTGGACGCTGCAGCACCGTAGCCCAGACTACAAAGTATACTGTAGCTTACTCCCTTCTCACTGGCCAGACCGGATTCCTCCCTGCGCTCTACAAGTACTTCAAGTAACTGCAGCGCTGTAGGAAGAGCACGGCCCGGGCCCCGGGCGATCTTACGCCGCACATACGTACTACACTGGGAGCTTAACCTGGGCATGGAACTTCAAATGCCATTTTAAAGTTCACGTTTCTACAGTACGTCTTTTTATCAAGTATGAAAAGTCCTTTACAGTTTATGCCAAAAGAACGGGTTTGAAGAACATATCACGATATATTACATATATAACTTTATACTTTTATGCAGGCTGCGACTTCATAATGCTTTGTAAAAAACATCGAGACGTAATGTAGTGTAATGTAACGTGACGAATTAGTAAACATGACATTACATTGCGGACAGTTGCCTTTGAATAAAACATCACTTCGGAATGCATTACAACGCAGCCTCTTATAGAATGGTAGGAAAATACCGACTGTGTACTATAACGACTCTTGTCATTCCTTGTCTCGGAAAACTTGCCCGCGAATGGCCTGCATTATATGTAACTCGGCTATTTCAAGCTTATCATCAAGTGGTGAGCTTTCACATTTCTGACTCTCAATGGGGGAGGCTAGAGTAACCCCACTCTGGAGTTCTCTTACTCTTGAAGGACTGATCTTTTCTGCCCTCAACAGGGTTAGGAGGACTGTGCTCTAATGAAACGTAAACGTAGAGAATAACTTGGCGTTCAATGAGATTCAAATTTTCGGCTTTTCGAATAAGCCTACTGGCCATACTCATGAAAGGCTCGATGGGACTTGATGCGAGAAAAAGAAGTTCGCAGCTCACTTGAAAAGAGGAAAACGAATGAAGCGAAACTGGACGAAAGCTTGGAAAGGACAAATGTAATTAAATCTGGCTGCAAGTCTCAAACTCCTAGCACCAAATTAAGGTGAAATTCTTCTAGACCGGAAATGAAAAGACAAACACCCACCGGTTTAAGCCTCATCTTTCCTCTGACCCCCAGCTTCAGACTCGGCCTTTCTCTTCCTCTCTTTCTCCTTCTGAGTTTCCCTCGCCTTAGTCATCGTCTTCCCCCACCCTACCTCACCAGCCTTTTTCCAGTTCTCCAGTACGAAACTCCTCGCCACCTCTAAATCATGGTAGCCCCTCTCATCTTTCCTACTTGCTTCCACAATTTCCCCCTCCCATTCCCTTCCATCCACAATCACACTCTTCAACTCACGAATCGCCGCTCCTCTGAAAGCAGGATCAACATCCTCAACTGGGACACTGCCTTTGATAACCTCTCGCCAGAGCTCGTCTTCATGTCTCGCAAGTTGCCAGACGCCGGTTCGACCTTCGTACTCTGCTTTGATACCAAATGTAGTGAATGCTTCCTCACGAACTTGATCGCGAGTGATGGAAACTGCGGTGGTGTGCAAGTTTTGGACCCGGAATTTGGGGATGAATTCTTCAATCCACTCCTTGAAAATCGGGCGTTTAGCCATGCGTTGCCGATCATTATGCTTCAATTTCTTCTTCCCCGCCTCCCCGCCTTCCTGCTGTCCCAAAGCTCCTTCTGGAACATCACCGATAACGTCTCCCTCAACAAGTCCGTCTTCGGGCTCTTTGTCTTTGACGAAGAAGAATCGACATCCAGCTGCGTACTCAAACATCTCTTCTCTGCTGGCGAATTCTTTCCACCATTTCGCTTCATCCAACCCAAGGAACTGGAGGATAAGAGAGGGGGAAGAAGTAAGAAGGATCATAGATTTCTTGCGGTCGAGTTGCTCGATTTCCGGGATGCGGATGTAGAGACCGAGGTTGTTGACTGTGAGGCCAAAGGGACGGATTGTGGTTCCGAGAATGTTCCAGAGATCGCCGTGTGCTGCGTGAAAAAGATTCCAGGTGAGTTCTGAGGAGGTGGAGCAGATGTGGATATCGAGTTGGATGTACTTCTTTTCCGTTGCGGTTTTAATGGCTTTGTCTACATCGTGTTCATCCCCTGGCCGTTCAGGCGGTGCGGTATGTTCCTTTAGGGTCGGTTCCTTTTGGACAGGCCAAGGGAGAGCCAAGTTGACAGTCGGATTGCCACTTTCTGTCACACATGCCTCTGCTCCAAGGATGGTTGCTATTCTCTCAGCCACTTGTTTCCGTCGTCCTCTAAAATCTTTGAGCGTTGGGTCTATTGGACCAGCAACGAGGATATCAACATCTCCGTAGTCGGATTTCCCCGGAGCTTCGATGGCGGAGTCGACGTTTGAGTAGTGCTTGCGTAAGGTGGTGATGGTTTGGGCCAGGATGAGACTGAAGATATCAGGAGGCATACGCGGGGTAGGGAGGGGCGGAAAGTGAGTTGCGAAGGCATGACCTCCCATTTTTCGTCGACTCGGTGAGATGGTTTGAGTAACTGGATTCAAGTTGAGCTTCCAAAATTGAATGCAGATTATTGACTTGGGTGAACTTTTTGCTTTGAGTAGTTGAAGGAAGGGGGCTATCCATCAAGACCGAGTGAACACCACAACTTGAGAAACTCTAGGCTAGATCTCGGGCTTGAGGCCGTGATATGATGCGAGCCAAGTGATTAGGTAGGTGCTTGTACATATAATTGAAGAGAGAACAAGAAAGTGGATGGTTGCTTTATGAATATCCAGAGCGGCTTGCTCCTGAATCACCCGGATAGCATCACGTTGAAGGGGTGAGCAAGTGAGTCGGGAAGAACAGTCAAGCAGCAAAAAGTCCATTTAATCAGCCAGCTCGCAGCGAATAGAATGTAGTATAACCAATGTACAGTAGCATGCAAGACCAAGCTCAAGTGAAGCAAAAACAGATTGTTTCGTCCGAACTGGAAGCTATGACAGCTGACTTGTTTTGGCACAGTGGGGACAATGTCATGCACTCCAGCCCTACAGTAAAATAATCCCCACGCAAAAGCTGCAACATCGCAACTCTCTTTAAAGCTCCACAGCAAACTTCAACACAGCCAACCAAAGGCAACTCTTTAACCAGCCTCGCACCCGCACTCGCACTCGCAGTTGTGCTTCCATGCCCAATCGTACCCTAATCAGGAGATTATTCTTATCCTGATCGATTTCGTTCCTTTGGTTGGTAGCCAAGACGCTTGGAGGTGGCTGACGGGCTGCTGTGCCTTCTATCGTCATCAGCTCCGCACTGCCCCTCCAGACTACAGGTACCTGGCTGAGGCAAGGAAGGATAAAGTACTCACATACCACTGACATAAAGACCTCTTTGCTACACACTCTCTTCTCTTCATATTAACCTACAACCCTCTACGGACTCGCAGATACAAAATCCATACTCGCGATGGCATACTATCAACAAGGTGGATACGGCGCGCCTCCTCCTCAAGGTCGTAAGTTACTCTGCGATTCCATTATCTTCAAACGCCTCTGTTATTCCAGCCGCACCTGATTATCTAGGGCCTTTCCCTGACTCCACTTGTCTTGGGTATACATCGCAGATTGAATACTCAGATGGGGTAGGAATTGAAAGGTTTTGGATACTCAGCTTAGATAGGAGGGATATCTGGGCAATTACAACCACTAAGAGCTTATGCTGATGCAAACAGATTCCCCGCAACCCCCGTATGGGCAACAATACCCTCCACAGCAGCAGCCCCCATACGGACAGCAGCCTGGTTATGGCCAACCTCCTCCACAACAGCCCTATGGACAGCCGCCTCCAAACCAGTACGGACAATATGGCCAACCTCCACCCCAACCAGGTTATGGACAGCCTCCTCCCCCGCAACAACCCCCATATGGACAGCAAGCTGCTTACGGGCAGCCTCCTCCACCTCAGCAGCAATACGGGCAGCCTGCTTATGGGCAGCCTCCACCCCAGCCTGGATATGGACAGCCGCCTCCACCCCAGCAACAATACGGAGGGTACCAACAACCCCACGTTCAGCCTACCCCACCTTCAGTTGGCTACGCTCCGATGGGAAACATAGCATGGAACGGAGACATGGACGCAGATGCTTGCCGAAAGGCAATGAAGGGATTCGGAACTGACGAGAAAGCCCTTATCCACGCCCTTGCCACGAAAGATCCCCTCCAAATGAACGTCATCCGAAATGCCTACCACACCCGCCACAAACGAACGCTCATCACGGATGTCCAAAGCGAAGTGAGTGGATGGCTTGAAGAGGGTCTATGTGCCATCATCCGCGGCCCCCTCCAACAAGATATCATTCTCCTGAGGAATGCCATGGACGGTCCAGGCACCAAAGAGAAAGTCCTCAACGATGTCCTCCTTGGACGCTCAAACGCCGACATGCGAGCTATCAAGGAAGCATACCAGAGGACCTTCCGAAGGGCTCTTGAATCAGACATCAAGGCCGACCTGAGCATGAAAACCGAGCGCCATTTCCTCATGGTCCTGGCTGCAAACAGGAACGAGGAGAGCACACCTGTGATCCCACAACAAATTGATCAAGATGTCATGGAGATATACAAGGCGACTGAAGGGAAGGTGGGCACAGATGAGCTGCTGGTCTGCCAGATTCTCACCCAGAGAAGCGATGCGCAGATTAGGGCGATTGCGCATACTTACCAACAGAAATTCACACGAGACCTTGAGAACGTTATCAAGAAGGTAGCTACCCCTCTTACCCCCACCAACCCTGCTCCCAACACCTAGCTAACAAAAACCCAGGAATTCTCCGGCCACATGGAACTCGCCCTCCTGCACCAGCTCCGCACCGGCACCGACAAAGCCATGCGCGACGCACTTCTACTTGAAGACGCGATGTCAGGCATGGGAACCAAAGACGCGTTGCTTACGAATCAGGTGGTGAGGGTTCATTGGGATAGGAATCATATGATGCAGGTTAAGGGGGCGTTTCAACATAAATTCCGTACCAGTTTGGTGGGGAGGATTAAGAGTGAGACGAGCGGGGATTACGAGAGGCTGTTGGTTGCTTGTTTGGGCGAGTAGATGTTGGTGGGCTGGGTTGGGATGAGCATTGAGGGATGAGTTATGATATGGGAATTTGGTGATGGGGGATGGGTTATGATGGGGAATTGGGACTGGATGGATGGATGGGAACGGTAATCTGTAATTCTAGTGGATACCTTTGAGTTTTCCAAGTTCAATTCAAGCACTATTTCGCGCCCGAATCAACAAAGAGGGGAGGGGGAAATGCTTGGCTGGTGAAATTCCGCCGACTCCACTTACCCCGCCGAGGAAGATTTGGCTTTCACTCGGGAAGGGCCTCTCCCAATATTTCATGGACATCTGTTAACCAACTTTCAAAACTCTTCTGAGTATAGTTATAATCCTATCGCCCTCTTCGGAATACCACTGGCCCACTGCCTTCTTTTCCCTAACTACCGAGCTTTCCTAAGATTTTTGGGTTATTTATGAAACGAACCACGAAGGCTCTCTCAAAGCTTTATTTGTAGTGATTATCTCACCAACTATCAACCTCCTCCTAGGAGTATTGCAGTGATCTACTAACTGTTAACCTTCTCCTGAGTTCTCTCAGCGCAATTTATTCCTAGACTGTCGGCTATAAGCAAGGGGGGCGGGGAGGAACGAAGTTGAGATGAGGAAGGGCGGGAGCTTATCTCGAACACTAGCCTGATGTAACTATTCAAATAGTAAACGGGAGATATAGCTCGATATTTGGACGATCTTCACATCTCCAGTTCTCCAAAAGCTAAAGTCCCAGGAAACATGGATTTCCCCGCTCCGTTACTCCCTCCCCTGGTCTTCCCTCACACACCTTAACCAGCCAGCTATGCATCAACAAGCCATGAAAGAAAACTCACACATGATTCTAAAGCCAGTCGGGGTAGGCTTATTTAAAGTTCCTACCAAATTACGGGACTAGAAAATCCTACGTACCGCGTCACCTACTGTAGGTGGACCCCCTTTTATTTCCCCTCGTTCTCCTTACGACTTCTCCCGCATCTCCCCTCCGTGTCCTCCGTGTCCTTCGTCTTCCTTCGGGGTCCGGACCCCTCGCGATCTCGCGACGCAACAAAGTTTGCCCGCCAGCCCTACTGTAAGAAAAACAACGATTGAGTTGGCTATGCCAGGGCGTGGGGGAATAGGGGGGATTGGGATGGAAATTCTATTTCTGGGAGATGGGCTGCTGAAGGAGTTTAGAGAGGAGAAGCTGCTTAGATATTGTGTGAGGCAGGGGCAGGGATCACAGAATACATACTGTAGTATTAAAGCCTGCGTAACTACTTTGTTAGACTTTGAAGAGTGGCGAGGAAGTGGGGAAAGGTTTTAATCCGTGGTGAAAGTGATATATGAAGGTGACTGACACTGACTATGCTTGGTCTGCGTGGTTTGCGTGGTTTGCCCAATTCCTATTTGCTTTTCATTGCATTTAATTGCCAAGACATCCCTTTTCGGTAAGTTTTAAAGGGGTGGAATGCTCCTCTAACCTGCTGTGTATCCAGAACAACTTTTTAAATATCAGTGTGCATAGACCGGATGTGATTTCCCCACCTGAACAGGGCCTTCCTAAGTACTATTATTATATACGAAGTATGCTGTTGCAATTTGATACCAGTTTTTATTTTATCCGTTAGAGATAAAATGAAGCCCAAAGGAGGCTAGCTTTCTATTACGAAATACGTGAGAACTGGGGGCCAGGCAGGGAACCCGAGTAATCTTGGCTAGGTCACGTGACAAACTCTTTGTGAACCCGGGTCCTCTAGGCAGAAAAAATTCCGCAGGGGTCCATAAGCACGAAGGTCTATATAAGCGGATAGTTTCCTATAGTAGATTGGAGCTTCGTGCTCAACTCAAATTAATTGTCTTGGCTCATAATTAGTCACAACCCCTCTAACCCCAAAGCCTCTTCTGCTACTTGACTACATGAGATCTCTTGCCCGACTCCTAACAACTTCCACCCTTCATTCTCCAGTACAGCAGCTTCCCCGCGTTGATGTAGAAAATGAGGTCATGCTCCTCGCTCTCCTCTCCTTCCCCCCTCGGCAGATCATTCCTTAAAACAACGCCACCAAATAAAAATAAAAAACCCTCTAAGCGAGCTAACCTAATATACATTAATTGCTAGGAGCTTACCTAACACCAATTAATGCGTCTCAAGCGTCATAATTAAAGCGCCACTAGCTCACACCCCAGCGGCACAGCACCAACTGTATAAATAAATGCAAACGCAAGTCGCAAGCCCGGATCTATGCATACTGTATTACCAAACACACCAACACAAATTATTGGTTTTGCCTTGGGGCCTAGTTTCAGATTTAGACTCGAAAAAAGCAATCGATCCGGGCACATGGCCAGATACTTCGTATCTGTTTGAAGTATCCGTTTGAAGTATTTTCTTCGCTCGTCATCTTTCTCTCCTTTCTTTCATCATTCTAAAGCACGGAGGAGGTGCTGTACTGTACGGGTCGTTTACTTGCGAGATGGCAACTGCAATATTATTGCGCCTTCTCCTTATCTGCCTGCAGCCACAATAACAATAATCCGCCCAACACGCCTTCTCCCTCATTCATACCACTCTTGCCACTCTAACGCATCCCCTCGCCTAATCACCCGTCTCTACCTTGTTAATGAACCACTAGTACCTCGTGCCTTCCAAAAGCAAAAGCAGCACCCTGCACTTTCCCAACACGGCAATGCTATTAATCATTGACCTAATAATAGCGCCTTTTAGAGCACTAGCTTGCTTCTATGCGCTAGGGTAATACAGTACTGAAGAGAAAAAAGTTTTTAATAGGGCACCTTTCCCGGTTTTTTAAAACTTTAACTTTTACTTTCGCTTTACTCCGACTTTTACTTTTACTCCTACTTTTACGGACATTTGCCGCCCCGCTCCTCTACTTTGCATCAGATGTGGTTTGATGCACGGCCACTAACACAATAAAGTCAGTGTTACTAATAAGGGCGTGAATAAAGAAAGGTATGTTGTCTGGCGACGTGACGGGTGACTCGACCTGCCGGTGGCAAGGAGATGGAAAGGAGTGAGTTCTGATGAGTTGATGCTGATGAGATGCAGATTTGGATGACTTTCGCTGGAACCCCGACAGTGACAAGGGAGGTTGATCCAACGCGTTGGGTTGAAGGCAATCGCGTCGACTTTGATCCTCAAATCCACTGCGCAGTGTTGCGCTCGAGAGACAAACCCACCAAACTAATTATTTCCAATTACGACTTGCTGCCTTGCATCATCAATACACCTTGTTCCATCCACCGAATTTATCGAGCATCTTGTGCATCTTGTGCATCTTGTAGCAAAAAGTTCAAGATGCCAAGAGACCGATCGGAACCCGAGTCCAGCTCTGATGTCGAGATGGAGGGTGCAGGTAGAGGTGCAGATCACGTGAGCCATCATGCTGGGCATGAGAGTTCAAATACTCCGGAGAATGAGAATGAGTCTCCTGGTGGACAGCTTATGGAGGAGAGTGAGAGATTGGCGGCACATAATGGAAGTGGGGAGGGAGATCTTAATGGGGGTGGGTCAGGTGACGGCGCTAGTCTAGGGTCGGAGGAGGGAGTTGAGAATATTCGTTCTACCCAGGAGATGGACAACGGCAGGGGGTCTGCTTCATCTGAACCGGATCATTTAGCAACAGTTCAGCCTCCAAAATGTAGGTTAGCGAAAGTAGATCTTGACCGTGAATTCTCGCGACAGTTAAATTTTTGATTGCTAACTCTACAATAGTCAACCTCTCGACCGTTCAATCCTCGAAAGTTCCATCCTCGACAGTTCGATCTTCGACAAGTCAAGTCTCGCCAGTTAAGGTGGAGAGCGAGGAGATGAGAGCTGAGAGGAAGAAACCTGAAAATGGAGTAAGTAAAGATGGTTTTATGAACTATGCAACTCGGCTCCTCAGTGATATGCGCATTGAGAAGGTGGGTGGGCAATTTCTAAATATCATGATATCCGCTGTTTAAGAGGATTTACTAACGGTTGTATAGACAAATACCAATAGCCACGGAGTAAATGGGAAGCGTTCAGCTTTAAATTCCAACACCGGAATGACATCCCCCTCAACGCCTATGAAGTTACGGGGCTCGAATGGACATTCACTATCGCCTTCAAAAGGCCGTTCCCACTCCAAAGTGTCCAATGGTGAATTGCAAGATTCACTACTAGCCGACCCGGCTACAAAAGAAGAGGTCGCGGCGCTCAATTCCATCCTTCTGAAAACATCTCCCGAAGCAGCCCAAAAAGCTTTGAGGGATAACTGGAGGCAGATGCTATTTCTGGGCGACGATCAAGATAAAATCCAGAGCCATACGACCTACGTGTTCAGAGCATTACTCAAGAACATGCCGCAACCAGTTATCAACAAAATCCTCAACGACCCCCGCCCTTTCGCAAAGAACTTCCTCGGCATGGTCAGCAACAACAACAAAGTCGTCCACGAAGTGATGGCATCAGCTAGCGCAGACCCCAGATCTGTTCATGAGATCTTGGGAAATGCCAAGCTGAGCGATATTATGGATGGCTTGAACGACGAGATGCTTGATAAGATCGTTGCACAGAGATTAAAGACAATTCCAGCACGGACTTTGATCAAATACCTTGCTGTCAACGACAGACTTGGTTACAAAGCTGACGACATCCTGGATGAAGATGAAATTGTCAAGCCTAGTCGGGATTCTACTGAGAACGGAGATGAATCTAACCAAGAAGCTGACGCCCCAGCTCATGTTGGTCACCAAGACTCACCTTTCAATGCTCATCTTGCTCAAGATTTGGCTCGGGGCTTGGCTGCTGCGAACCGCGATCCTTTGCTTGCTGAGCAGGAGAGAAACCGTGCGGCGATGGCTGACCCTTTAGGCTATACCTCTGGACCGCCTGTTGCATACCCAAGACCGAACTTTGCTCCGATGCCTCCAGCATCAGGCCCCTTTACGTGCTCCGACTGTGGTGTTGTGATCCCCACTGCTGCTGGCTATACATACGTAAGTTCAATCCTCAATATCCGTCCCTTCCCCCCTCCCCCCTTTCCCCACCATACCTTCCCGAAGTCTTTTTACCCAAGCACCTCTCACTTTCCCTTCCCCCTTCCTTGCAAATCTATATCCGGAGTAACATTCTAACTTTTACGCCACAGCACACCCAAAAGAAAGTCTGCAAGAAGAGAGAGCCTATGGATGGAAAGAGTGCATGGCAATGGAAATGTGATTTTTGCTTGCAGCCATTCACCACCAAGCAGAGTCAAATTAACGTATGTATATTTTTTATTCCCTTGTTTTCCAATGTTACGGCCAGATCATTTGATGTCGTCCGATCTTTCGACAGTCACCTTTGATTCGGCAGTTGCCTTATTTTTAATAGTTTCTGGCTTTAATATCGACATTTAGAGAGTTCAACAGGCTGTTATTTTAATAGCAATAGTCTCTGGCTCAAAGAACCCTATTTGAGATATTCCTAATTGTTACTTCTCTTTCCCAGGGGAATTCCAGTTTATTTATTCCAACATTTTCTTATTTGCTACTCCTCTTTCAAGAAAGAAATCTCGTGTTTAGCTTCGGTGGATATTTTCTTGGTGGATATTCTCTCAGCTAATCTTGTCTTGTCCAATATCGGCTCTGAGCCTCTTTTCTCTGCTGGTCTTTTCCTGTCTTAGCATATCCTCCGACAACTCTAATTATCCTAAGATCATCCAAATATTCACTAACCTTTTAATAGCACACAACAAACAATGTATGCCGCAAGGGCTTCCAAGGCCAAGCTACTATGCCACAAGTAGGACCACCTCATACTGGGTATTCTGGATCTCCTTATGGACCACAAGCACCTAGGACCTATCCTGACGAACCACCCTTTCACCAACAACCTCTCCCACCTCAACAGTCTGCATTCTTCCCTCCACCCGAAATCCGAGGTCCGCCTCCCTCGCAGTATACACCTGGTAGTGCCCCTCGTATTGGACGGCCACCACTCAACCCTCAGGCCGTGATGTCTACTCCTACAGCCAGAACTCACCTGCCATCTGAGACCATTTCACCACCTACACCACCCTCAGGTCATGTTCGCCCATCTAGCCGCTCCTATCGTGTAGCCCCCGAAGAGCTTCCACAAGAAGAGCAAGATGCCCTCGCTGCTGAACTTGCTGCAGAGGAAGACCGCTACAGGGAAAAACTTGCTGCTATTCCGAAAGATATATCAGAGGCCGAGCGAAAGAAGGCAGAGACATCCGCATACAATGGCAACGCTTCTCGCCAGAGCCAAATCCGCAAGAGATGGGGTGTTAGTTTGAGACTTCGTCAAGCTGATAAGGATGCTCGAAAGGCTGCCGGTTTGACGAAACGGCCAAAGAAGGTCAAGTCAGTTGAAGAGGCTGACGCACATGATACTCCTGGTGTTGAAGCTCCCGGTTCTGCAAGTAGTACTCCAACTCAACCTACTTCATTCTCGCCGATCAATGGCCGTACTCCTAGTGGCCCGAGTCCTGCCAACGGCAATGGTTACGCATACCCGCCACCACCACCCCCAAACGGTTCTAAGTCTCAACCTCCCCGTCGCCCTGCCTCTGGTCCTCCCAACCTCCCTCTACCTCAATTCACTGGCCGCGGCTCTCCATACGGTCCACCACCTGGTCAATCATCACCATATGGTCCCCCAGGCTCAAGTCAACGATCTCCATACGGTCCACCACCCAACCAATCATCCCCATATGGTCCTCCAGGCTCAGGTCAACGATCTCCGTACGGTCCACCACCCAATCAATCATCACCATATGGCCCCCCGACCCCTGGTCTCTCTGGCCAGCCTTCAGCCCCCGGCCCTGTAGCTGCTTCTACCCCTTGGCGCCCTCATGGTACCCAATTCTCTGCTACACGTCCAGATCAATCTGGCTTTGGCAAACTCAAACCCATGAAGCTCGCCACCAAGCACTCCGCTCCCGATAGCCTTGAAAACGACCCAAAGCGTCGCCGCGCCTCTGACAACACCATTTCTGCCCCCAACTCTCGCTCTACCTCCCGCCCCACGTCTTCCTCGGGTTCCTCGAGCCACCCTAATCCTCCCCTACACTCTCCCTCTGGCACCTTCCACCAGTTTGGACGCGTCGACCCCACCCACCCCGCTAGTGGCATGCTCGAGATCGCCTCCCAAATCGCAGCCGATAAATACCCTATGAAGAAAGTCCCCGTCTCCGATGCTCAAAAGCGATGGGAAGCTCTCCAACCTAACGGCAAGAACACTGCTGTTCCAGAGATGGCACACGGCATGGGCAAGTATAGAATCGGTGTTGCTAGCGTACCAGCTGCTGAGGGATCAGGCAAGGGTGCTTCGCGCAATGGAAGTAGAGAGGAGGCGATTATGATTAGTAGCAGTGATGACGAGAGCGAGAGTCGGCCGAGCAAGACTCCTAGTCATAGTCCCTCGAAACCTGCTCCGACTTCTCAAAGTTCTCAAGAACCTACTCAAGAAGTTGATGGAGGTAAGGGTAGCGAGGAGTCCTCTGAGGCTGAGGGTAAAGATAAGTAGATTATTCTACGACATCTTTAGTCTCACTTCATTCTTATTAGCGTTACTTTCCCCGCATTACCACTTGTTTTATTAGGCACTGCATTTATGGGTTAGGGTTTAAGTGGGTTGGGACTAAGGTTGGGACTGGGGTTTGGGGGGTGGAAACAAAGGCAGTGCTTCAAATTATGTAATTAGTGACTTCATTATTAGCGGAGGAAAAGATGGCTAGTTTTAGCTAGCTGGCGATGAATAAAGCGCGTTGATCTTTTAATATGCTAGTCGCAGGATCCGGTTACGTGATATAATCTCTCGAATTGCCAATATCCTTTATTTTTTCAAAGTACGTAATTTTCGGATCTTCCCTTCAATCTCCAAAGAGTTAATTACTAGGACTCTCTTAGTCAGTGTTCTTAATAATATTGAGATATTATACTTTAAATATTATATACACGTTATTTAAAAGAATATAATATTTAACGGTATTAAGCCCATAGGCTATAACACCCATTATTTAATAATAATAATATAAAATTATTAAACTTGTATTAAAAGATATTTTTTTAATATAGCAATATATTTTTTGGAAATAAATTTTCAAGTAAGTTTTGATTGGAAAATTTAATGAAAATTATACTTTATACTTTATATTTTATTTAGTGTTGATAATTTTATTTCCAAATTGGGTTTTGTTTGTTTAAATTATAATCGGGAATTGCGTACAAGAAATAATAACGCTAATATATTTGTTTATTTCTTTTAACGTTCTGTGTAAATCGAGGATTATTATAGGACGGCCGATCTCCCGTACGAGAGTATAGATCAAATCAATAGTAGGTTTAAAGGAATCTTTAATTTTTACAAAATATACTTTTATATACTTTATATTACTATTATATTTTACCTTTAAATATACCTCAAGTAAATGGTATAATAAAGTATTTGCTTAAAAATACGGTTGTCTTATCCATGCCTTGGAATACTGGGAGGATTACGGAAGTAAGACTATTAAAAACATTGCTCTTGGCTTTTCAAAAAGAAAAATCTCTTGGTTTTCCAAATCGGTTTATTGCTCTGATATTTAGATGGGTGTAAGTTGGATGTGCTGCGATGTTGGGAGGAGATACTGGAGAAAATAAGGGTGGGAGGAGTAAGATAGGTGGGTAACTGATGGAGATTTCGGTGTAGGGGCAGAGGCATATTGGGTTCTTCAGTTCTCCGTTATGCTAGATAACCTTATTAGTCTTATCTTTCGCACGAGTCTTGTCTGGTTTGTCGATTTGAGGTCTCTATAAGATCCTGCGTGAGGCTCCCTGAGTTCTGCGTTGGTTGGCCTCAGCTACCATTATGCATGTGTAAGTAGTACCACACACGTACAAAGCCTCACGTGCTCGGTGACTGAACGTCTCACCTCATTTCCGTCTTTCCTTTGTGAATAGTTTCCCCTGACCTCTACACCAGGTTCTCAATGTTATATTGTTGGTTGGCTTTCAACTTGGGTCTGCTGCTTGAACTCGGCGACCATCATCTATTGTTGAATACCTAGACCACGGGCTTGGATGCGAATCAAGATAGGTGGTACGCAACGCAATTCTGCTGCCCAGCACCAATCTCATCATGCCTTATTCAATATCGGGAAGGTTGGCTTCTCTTAGAGAACTGGCACGTGATACCCTACAAATTGCGGGAACCGCCTACGGTGCCGATGACGAGGTAACTTGATGCCTCAAAGGCCACCTCCAAGACCGCGTGGTCGGCACTCTTTCTGGTCCCTATTATGTTACACAGAGATAGAATTACTGCCTCATCTCGCTGAAGATTCGCGAATCTCAAAGTGCTTAAGAGATTACCGGAGCAAGAACGGACCGGCGCTGAGAGCCTTGGAGAGCTAATAACTAAGAATGGGGAAACAGAGGTATATAACACAGCAGTAGCAAAGCTTCAAGGTATTGCACGCGCGATATCTAAGTTCCTGGAATCGGCAGAGAGGACAGCCCGAGAATTAGGCCCCGTCCGCCGGGACAACCTCATCCATGAGTCGCTTAAGAGATCAAGCCTCACCTATTCATCACCCAAGGATCGTGAGAGGCTGGCAGAGGATCTTCGGAACGCACTTGGCAGGGGTAACGACTTTTGAAAACCCAGGTTTGTCATCTCCTGATCAGGAATCTTCCAGCATAAGCCGCAATGTTGACTTCAACCACCCACCAGAGTCTCCGACTGGGCCCGAAGTGTATGAGGAGATCTTGTTTGACGATAGAGGATGGCGTTCTATGTTAGCTGAATCCGTAACACGACAGGACAATATCGAGCTGAAGGTTTCTACTTAACGTGACCAAGAAGCGGCCCCGAACAAGGTCGGACAAGAACAAGATGGTATCCAGGGGCCAGTATGTCCTGCTCGTGAATACAAGGCTCAGGATCCAGGACGAGAGATTATGGATCTCAGAGAATCAATCAAGCAGATTGTGGACAATATAAACACGCACAATCCCACGTCTAGATTTAGCTCCCGACACCTGTCTGATAACCCTTGGGAAGTGTATTGGGAATTCTTGCGAGAGAATATGGTCCAGGAAGGAATTTCTAATGGCAAATTACAGAAATACAAGCAGGAAGCCATAGACTGGGTAGATGAGCTGAAAAGTAGTAGGGGGCTACTCAAGCTGAGTGGGAGCTCGTGGAAATCTCTGAGGGCTTTGAGAAAATGGAGGGAAATCATGATCCGAGGGCTAATGTTCATACAAGGGATGAGGCACATGGGGAGGACGGGCTTTCCGAAGGATTCCCACCTTTAAATGCTTACAAGGAGACGACGCAAACTTCGCGCAAGAGCCGTACTGGTGAGGTGAGTTTGGAGGTCGTGAATGGGGTGGAGGTAAGGCGAAGTATTGGACATTGTTCAGGGTTATCTATGGACGATATTGAAGAAAGTAAGGAAAGATTCCTAGTAACTAATCTTACATCAGGAAGCTATCAGCCAAATCAGTGAGCTATTATGAAGGAGGGGATGTAGAGCCCGAGAATCAGGGATATAGTAATGGTGGACCGGTTACTGGTGGAACTGGAGATCCCACCGATAATTCAGCCAGGAGCCAGGCTCGATTGCGTGACTCGATAGAGTTCAGTCTTCTGTTTGATGCCAGGTCTGCGGCTGAGGTATTTTTGGCAGAACCCGATCCCCGAATTGTTAAAAGGGGTGAACCGGAATCATTGCCAATTAAAACCACGGTTTGGATTTGTCGTGCTGAAGCGGACTTCAAGCCAGCTTCTGAGGATGAGCTGGAATTGAGGACTGGCTCTTTTGTTCGGCTCTTGCGTATGACGATGGATGAATAAGTCTAATGACGTGTAAAATGGTGATAAGACCGTTAATAACCTATTTAGCCGTTTTGCAAACGAATGAACGGCGACCAGTAAGGTGTCGTTCCTCGCACTTGTATCTCAGCCCAATGTATTGAGGATCCCAGGGACCCGGGCCTCTCTGCCGCATCCACCGGGAGGAGCGTTGACGATAGATAGTAAGACAGGCGAGCAAGGTGCGGGAGGGAAATTATCTGGACGTAGAGGCCCGAATTAACTTGGCGCAGTAGCACTCGAGAAAACTGGTGATATAGTTTTGAAGGGGGGTGTCGTCATTGTACCAGATGATGGCCATGGTTTTAGCCGAGAAGGGGATGACCGATGCAGAATGGGGAATTTGAGGTTGGGAGAAGGGAGATGTGAATGTGAGTGAGGTAGGTGAGGTTGAGACGGCAACGGAGAGTAGTGGTGCGAGTGATAGTGGGGTTGGGTTCTCGGTGGAGAGTAGTAGGGCTTCAGTTATGAGTCCAATGAGTGGGGGGAAGTTAAGATGAGAGGCCAAAGGTTTGCGTGAACAGGTAAAAGACATGAAAGAAGTAGTTATTGGTGGTGGGACTTCTGGAGGTACCTCGACTGGAGTCGCTAGCCCTAAGCGTGGAAAGTTGTTTGGGCGATTCAGATCCAAGTTCTCTTATGACTCAAAATTATTTTTAAGCTTTAGTGAAGCATAATCGAGATACCGAGCGAAACATCCAAAATAAAACAATGCATCGTTTGGTATTCCTACATGTTTCGTCCACCAGTAACCATAATTACCTGCCCCGTAATATAACTAAACAACGGACTCGCGACCGCCAAAATGCTCTTCGCCGCCTCCGTCGCCGTTCCAGGCCGTCTTAACGGAATATCCAAGTGTGCATCCTTCGACTGAGCGCCCTGGCCCTTCGGTATCCCCAAGGCAACCTTCTCCCCATCCGGAGTAGTCACAAACGCACCCTCTTCCTTCGCAGCCGTCAATCTCGTCAGTATATGTCCGAAAGCAATCGAGTTAGCACGGACACCGAACTTGGGACCCCATTCCTTAGCAATGACTTTCGTGAGGCCGTTGATGCCTGCTTTCGCGACGCCGTAGTTGGCTTGCCCGGCGTTGCCGTGAACACCGGAGGTGGACGAGATGTTGATGATGCAGCGGTCGGCGCCGTCGGTGACGCGGAAGTAGGGGGCGGCTTCGCGGACGAGTTTGAAGGGGGCGGTGTTGTGGAGGGCGAGGATGTTTTCCCATTGTTTGTCGGTCATCTAGGTAGCTTTTCTTAGCGGTAATTCTCCGGAAGAGTCACAAGAGAGGTTGGGGGCGAGCATTTCTCAGGTGTCTGAGAGGTAACGGATGGTGAGGTGGTATTGGAGGTGTTGTACCTTGTGGATTACGCCGTCCCAAGTATATCTACAAGTACATGTTAGTAATTGATGGAGAAGTTTGGGGGAGGTGACTTACCCCGCATTATTGACGATGATGTGAATCTTTCCGTTTCCAAACTCGGCAGTCTTTTTTACCAAGACCTTCAGGTATTCTGCATCTAGCATATCACCAGGGATGGCAATTGCTTGTCCACCAGACTTGTTGATGTTGTCTGCAACTTGCTGTGCCTTTGCTATTTACCAACCCTATTAGTAAGAACTCTGCCGTTTGGAACGAGGCATCACACCAGCATCAATATCAGATACTACGACTTTGGCTCCTTCATTTGCGAAAAGCCTAGCAGCTTCAGCTCCAATTCCTTGCCCTGAGCCGGTAATGATAGCTACTTGCCCCGCAAGCAGACCTGCGGGCCAGTTGAGGTGGCCCGAGATTTGAGCTGCTCGCTGTGCCATTTTGAGAGGATTACGAGAGGAATCAAGGAGAGAAGCAAAGGTGCAACTAGTTGTTAGCTGGGATTCATGAAAGTCGTGAAGAGAGGGGATGTTTATAAAGTGTGGTTGTCAGCAAGGGAGCTGTGGGGTTCCCCGGATTTCCGCCATGAGCCGAGGCCGAGGCTGGGCTGGCAACACGCCGAATCCACAGCCTTGTGACCGAGATTGACATAATTGAGATGCTGAGTCGTAACTTTTCGAGTCAAGGGGCTGCTAGCTATTAAAATTAATACTGCAGAATACTACACCTGCAAATTTCTGTGTCACTAATGCTCCAGAATCCCCCCTGGATTCATCGTAGTCAATTCAGAGTTCGGGGACAAAGCCCTCCAGATCATAAGTTCATCTTATTGCGGAGAGATGCTTGACGGTCAACCAGAAATCTCTTTCTTTCTGAGAACTTTGTTAATGCCCGGTAGGTGACCTTTCCAGATCCTTGAACTTGGCCAGTTTCTATTCCCTGCTAGCACTGGAATCTCAACCCCGAGTCTTGCAACCCATGATGATAATCAAACGCTGTGATCAACCCATACAAATGCGATGCTGCCGCCATGACAACAAGGACATGAAAGATCTGATGTGAACTTCCCCAGATATCAAAGGAGCCAGGCCAGGAACGTTCTGGCCACCGAGCCTGAGAGGATTTAGCATCCGGAGGCCCCATCAGTGCAGAAGGACTTACAGCATATAATCCCGCTCCGAGAATATAGAGAAACCCTTGCAGCACAAGCCAGGTCAAGCCTATCCTATCTCGCATCTGTTCAACTCCGTAGAGCTCCATTCCATGAAGCACGGGAAACAAGGCTGAGAGACCCATGAGAACGAACATTGCCGCTCGATAGGGGCGCCACGCTGGTGTTCTAAATCGGTCGAAAATGGATACTGTAGCGCATCCAAGACCCAATGAACAGATCTACCAACAGTGAGCTGGAAATCAAAATTCAGAAGGTGCAAGCTTACCATAGTCCAATAGAACTCCTGCAAATGAGGATGGCAGTAGAACCCATAGAAAACACTTGGGATGAAGCTCCCGGTAATAAGACACACAATTCCAACGTAGTCCAACTTGTTGCCAAACCTGGCTACTATGGGCGAGTGGTTGGATATTGAATGATACGTTGCAGACATGCCAAGGCACAAGGCTGCTCCTAGGAAGAAGCATCCAAACGCCAGAATATCAGACTGAGTTGCCGTCTGATATCTTGGCTTGATGGTAGTGTATAGGACAGCACCAGCAACAGTGAACATCAACGCTCCCAGTAGATGAGAGTAAATGTTGACAGACTCATTGTGCAGATAGCTAAGACTTGCGAAAGACTTCTTGAAAGATGCAGATGCTGGACGGTAGCCAGAATGGATGTAGTGGTTATCTTGCTGCCACGAAGGGAGATCATGCCACAATACAGTTATGCCATCACGTAGACGCGTATTCACATCTTTGGCTACCTCTGAAATAGTCTGAGACTTCAAGGGCTTCCTTTGGCGGACCGACATAGGAGAGGTTTGATGAGAGTTGCGATGAAGAAGACAAGAAAATCCAGATCATGAATCGGTCAAAGGAGAACTCAACATCAAAACTTTGAAGAGCAGGAAATGGAGAGAGGCGCCGGAAGCAAGGAGAGAAAGGAGATCAGCTGTTTTATAAGAGAATATAAAAGTGTTGAGGATGGAGAATGATTAGGCTCAAAATGGGCACCGCCGAGGAAGGCAGCGCTGAACCGCGCTTAATACTTCACATGTCAGCGGAGCCCCAGCCGCTTCACAACTTCCACCCCACCATCACCACCACAACCTCAAATCCCCGACCTCATTCAATACCTCACTTCCGCCATGTCTACCCGTGGAGGTCGCGCAAACCCAGGCCCATGGAGTCGATTGAAACCTGTCAATCTTGACCCCCTAGAGTCCATAGGGCTGCTCTCCAAGGGCGATAACAGGTTCGTACCTAGCGCAGCACCCAGCCTGTTTGTCAGTCGCGCCTCCACCGGCCGCACAGTACGGTATTGATATTTACCTCGCAGACTCCTGGATTACAAGGCGCAGGAGCGCTACTACACTAGGATTGTGGAACGTTATATGGCATTCTGCTCCGATGCAGGTCGTGGCGACGAGCTCTTGCGGAGACTCGCACGACTCGAGCTATCGCAGGAGAATGTAGACAATACCGGGAAGCCTCGAGCGACACCCCGCTCAACGGACATATTACCCAACACGACCAGCACAAGCTTTCGACCTCCTCCCGAGAAAGATCTGTCAGTATTAATGATGGCTATGCGTAAGTTACGAGAGGGAATCATTGCAGCACATCGAGTCGACGACTTCTCAATACAAGCATACATTTTCTGCATACGACTTTCAATACTCGTGAAGCATATGGAGTCCTATCACCCAGCAATACTACATCTTCTCAACAGAATGCATACCGTCCAACCTCTTACGAATATTGAGCTCCAGGAATTTGCTGGGTATCTGGTACTGGATCTCGCATGCCGCCAAGGGGATCTCGCTCAAGCCTACGCCGTGAGACATCACTACCGCTTGCATGATGCCAAGGTCGACGCTGTACTGAAAGCTCTCACTCACGACAATTACTTTCTATTCTGGAGGGTCAAGAATAGCGTTGACGGCCATAAGGCCAAATTGATGGAGTTTGCCGAAGCCGGGATGAAATTGCTGGCCCTGAAGTGCCTAGGACGGAGTTACTTGACCATCGATTTACCCTCACTGGAGCGGTCTACAGGAACGGCTTGGCCACTATTGATCAAGGATTATGGTGTGGGGTGGCAACTGGAAGGCACAAAGGTCATTATACGAAAGCCAAAGACCCGATAAAGTGAGGATATCCTTTTGAGGACACTCCCAGAGACTAGAGATCTGGAATCCAACTTGCATCAAGGTATGGTGTCACCACTCCTCCATCTACCCAGGATCAAGTCGTAGCCACTGGATCTTCAGACCATTCGTCGTCTCTTATCGGATCTAGATTTGTGCAAACTCAGGACCTAGACTACAGCATATTATACTGGTCTCCATATTCTTCTCGTTCTTGGTTGACTTAGGAGAACCAGTCCTAAATACTCACTCACCTCTGTGGCCGACTACCTTAGAGTCGCCATCTTCTAGATTTTGCAGGGACTGGTCTCCCACCGTACAAGCCAAGGGCAATGCTATAACCTTCCGGCAGGCATAGGCAACCAGAGAAACGAAGCAACTACCGTTCTGAGCTGAACAGGATCCTTTGGTACCGCAATCCTGCTGTTGGTATCGGGATATGTCCGGTGCTTTTGGGAATTTAGCCTCGAAAGTCTTCACATGAGACTTGTTGAGCTGTATTCTAGATGCGGCCCCGGAGTCAAATTGGGATCGCGCGCCTTCTCCACGCGTTTATCTTACAATGTGACTCAAGTGTAAGTTCTCAATAGTTATCCCTCTCAGCGGGAACATTCTCGCTTGGGTAATCAGCAAGTCTACGGGGCTCTGGGAACATTTTAGGTCTGGCTTTGTTGCATATGACGATCTCAGAGTTTGGGACCAGTGCTTCATCACCAGGAATTTCTACTCAACTTTTTGCATGTTGAAGCTTATTTCCTGGGACTCATGGCTCAAAGCGACTCAAGATACCTCGCCTTATTACATTCCTCCGTCATTTTGCTGGGACCTTTGCTTAACTTCTTGATTATCATCTCCGTTTGTTGCACGTCGCAAAGTTTCCTTGGAACGCTATCTTCTGATCCTCTACAAAGAAGGTTACATCGGGCAGTAAGTCCGTACTCGGTGAGTGTTTTGTCTTTATCGAAGAAGATAGCACCCAAACCCCCTTTGTCTTCTGTGAAGCCCAAGGTTGGGGTTAAGTAGGGAATGATGCAGTGGTTACAACGCCAAGAACTCAATGCACCATTTGTGTTCCTTTACATGAGATTCATGTTGCATGTCGCGTCGATTCCATGGGAGTGGCTGAATTCAATTGGGTTCACTTCCATTTGTGGGGTATAATCCCGTAGACAATTCTCGACTCCATCGGGTTCTCTTACTGCCACGGCATTCAAGATTCTAGGCTTCAATACCGAAATCACGTAGCTTACCAATGTCGATATTTCACCCCTTCCCAGAAGGTTCCTAGTTCAGCCCTATCGTTCAGGCTCGAGTAGCCTCCCCTTCCATTGATGCGCTCTATTCAGGGCGCCAAGGGCGAGCATTGGCTGACGTAATAGCACGAAGGATTTCCCCATTTTCCCATGGGGATTTACACATTCGGTTACTGTGCGAGGGGTGATGATCACAATGACTATCTATAAATTTGTGATTATTACCTGAGACTCCTGACTGAGCTCATAGGCAGCCAACACGATTTCCCTCCTCCCTCTGTTCCCAACTCCTATCTAATTTCCGATCCTGCTCTACCCACTCAAATTGTTGCATTTACAATCTTTCACAAGACTGATCCTCGTCCCTCATTGCTGGATAATTCTCTCGCAGTTGCCAATTCAGTTTTTCAAAAGTCCAATGATTTGATCAACCCCCTCCAAAGGGGGCCTTTCCGGTGAATCGCATCATGGCTTATCGCCCTCATAAGTCTCTATGTTCAGTCCATCGGATAGTAAATGGCTTCAATATGTGATTCGGTCCCATGGTTCGTTTCAAACTTCCAAACAATTCCCTGTCCATGGATGTCTTTGGCATCAATAGAACAGAATGGGCTGCAGATTATTTGTTCGGGCGCAATCATACACCCAGTGTCTCGCTTTGCAATAAGGTTCTTATAGCCTCAAGCCATGATGACGTTGCATCGATGTGATTTGGGTGTTTCGACTCATAACTACAACCTGCTTAAACACCAAAAAAGCGATGAGGGAGGTATGAATCCACTTGCTTCACGATTTCCTTACTCCTCTGGATCCATTCTTCTCTCGTGGCCCCAGACCATGATAGCACCGCACAAACGCGGCGCTATCGACCTGGTCTTGTTTATCTATCACGCAGTCGCGGGTCGCTTCGACATCGCGATGGGGAAACTAGACAGCAACGATCAGATCAGGAAGAATATGAGGCCATCGGCTTCATCGTTCTCGTCAATTAAATTAACTCATTCTTATCGATTACCCTACTCGCTCTCGCTGGATCGGTTCAAGGCCTCAATTTCATCGTGGACTACTCAAGGCCCTTCCCCTATTGTCGAACCATAATCGTCAGCCCATCCAACATCACGACCCAGTCGACACGGCCATCAAGGAGCCTGAAGATTTAAGCAATACTCAAGTGCAATCTCTTCTTTCATGGATCTCACAAATTCGCTACACCACGAATCATTACGAGGTCAGCGAGTCCAGATATGGAAATTGTGATGCGATTTCGCTATGTACTGTACATTACAAGCCACAAACTTCGCTTACAGCTCTACGTTCCTTCAGAAAACAAATCTACCCTCAAGTCGCACGCTCCTCCACGATTACGCCAAAAAAGGCAGTCCTTGGTGATGTACTTGAACGAGGATCTTGGAGCTGCGCTTTGCTTCTAGCAAGAGCAAAGTGGCGTTCCAAGAATTAACGCGTTTATGAAGAGTCTTCAACCGCAAAAAGTCACGAATCTTTCTTCCTGGCCCTGAATAGATTCAGGTTGCTAGGACTGCTGGGATTCATCGTGAAGAGACTGTCTAGTGAAGCACTCTCACCTCGCCCCGCGACTAGGAATGGTGGCCTGGTCCTCCGGTTTCTTCAACATTTCCATTACTCAATGTAGAAGTTCATGTTTTCTGCTGAGCTCTGCGGTCCTAGGACTGTGCCGGGGTTGTACAGAGGATAAAGGGCACAGAATACCTCATGATAGATTTAGGCTTGGTGTTGCAACGATCTGCTGTAATTTTCTAGTAGTCGGTGAGTACAAGACCGTGAAGTATACTTCGAGTTGAGAAAAAAGCAGTAAGAGAAAGCAAGAGCGAAAGGCGCAAGCCAGCCCTCGATTTTTAAAGACGGTCCTTAGACCAAGCCCTTCAAATGACGGCGTGAGGTCCTCTCGTCATTGCAGCTCGCGTTTACTGAGAAAACAGGCAAAGGGGCCCAGTACACCATCTTCACTTGTCTAGAAAGGCTCTGGGAGTTGGTGCTATGCTTTGAGAGGCACGTGCTCACTGTCATAATGTTATTTCAACGATGAAAAGGCTCAAGAAGGGTTTGGACTTCCAGTTGTGGGAAATCGCAAGTCAGGTGATCCGGTTTTATATCCCATCTGCCCTCTTTCCCTTTGCCTGGGCTAGCACTGAAAACGTGTATAGGAGCAATTACCCTTGAGGTATTGCTGTTCCTCTTTAGCAGGCAAGCAAAACCCAACTGTTTCCCCTTCACGCAAAGCACAATTCTCTTTTCTTTTCCCGACTGGCTGCAAATTGAGGAGCGGACCCACATCCGCAACTCCATTAGCATACCTTTGAGCAAACTAAGACTGCAAACAACATTGATTGTCTACAATTAAATTAGAACATCCTTACAACTTCCGTGCCTATTCTCTCATCCCTGTATTGATTCTCTACGATGAACATGGATGTGTTTCTGCTAGAGACCGACCTAGTGACTAACATCACGAGAGTTGATGAACACAACCTCAGCCGTCCTACATATTGAGATATGAGAGATGCACAGTACAACTCCTTCACCACCGCCCTGTGAGTCACGAGACCTGGGAGGGCGTCCTGCCAAGAATACGGAATACGACCGTTGAAAAAAACAAAACCAAGTTTTCCCCATGATCAATAAAATATACATCACATCTGCACCTTACCATTTCCTGCCCGGTCCACGTTCCAACAACGGCCGGTACCAAATTCTGTCCCAACCATTCGCACCTCGCCACGTTTCGGCACCTCATTCCATTCTCGATGTGACACAGTCCGTCTCCTTCGGCAGCAGAAATCGCATCATGAGATGTCACTCCCAGCTTCTATACAGGCTCCGTTCGATAGGGTGCAAGTCTCAGCATGGGGTTCCGAACCAGATCTCCAGATTCAAATCAACGTCCTTACTTCGTACCAGCTACTCTATTTCCAGAATCCTGGGTGTGAATCGGTACAGTACAGTATCGTCGTTTCGTCTGTTGTTGTATCAGAGGAAGCGGGCTGGTGGTGATGATATGTCATCGCGAAAGCATGTCTTGGTTTCGAACCCTACTCTTCCGAACTGCGGCAGATAACTGACTGACAGGTGTGGTGGTGAGACATGTCTTTGGGCGAGCGATCGTTTTAATTTTCGATATTGTAGTCAGCAGCATGACGAGGAAAGACTCCGACCCTCAAAATATCAAGCAAATGACATTCGATCGCGGAACGGCAGAGCAGAGGTTGTTGCCGTGCCACAATCCTCACGACGTCAAACAGAGAGGCGGGGGTGGTACAGGACAGTACTGTGGCGAGCGGCTGGATTATCGATAAGCTGCATGTCGGACGATAGCGCTGGTCTGCTTGTAGCAACATGAAGGAGGGGCTTCATGACTCTTGCGCCAGTCACGGCTGAGGGATCAGAAGCATGTGGTGAGGGTTGCCAGTACAGAGCTGGAGACCAACTTTCCGACCAAACAGAAGTACTGTACCAACCAACTCCTCGACGCACACCGGCAGGCTGGACCAACGCGCTGGGCCATACCTCCTTGTCCTCGTGGTGGTTCTACACTAGCAACGGCGTTTAACCAGTTGACTTTTAAGGGCTTGGAGGCTGCTTTTACTTCAGTATTTCGATTCGGATCTACATTGAAAACACTATGGAAGTACCTTGCAACGGAAATTCGGCACTGGCAAGCATTAGCCTTACATTCTTCGTTCCAAAAAGTTCCAACCTCTAAACCCAAAAGTCTTTAATACTGTCTCAATTGAGGTGCGATATCATACCTCACTGGGAAGCCGGTGCCCTGACTCACTCCTTCATCCAGCTGTTCCATCAAGAATTCACGCGAGCACAGTGGCCAGCCTTGCGCTTTGATGCTATGCTCAGGAGGATCCTCACAGCGATCACTAATCTAAAGTTGGAACATCCCTGAGGCCGGGAAACGCTTTGGACGGCGTTTGAACATTGAGCTCATTGCCTGGGATGTGGCGCAGAGGTTTTACTTTTTGAGGGGACAAGCTTTTGGCACGGTGCGTCGAAGGAGCGGTGTGGAGGATGGGAGATTGACGAGTCGACTTACAATAGTGGAGAGAGACCTTGACACGTACAGCAGGTGTTTCTGGAGTCTTGTTTTGTTCGAAGAGCTGCTGCAATCTCCCTGCAGCCCTCGGAGAATATTCGTAAATGTACGATGTGCATGGGGTAAAAGGCAAAAGATGGTACTGTATCACCCCAGTGTCGGAATACCTACATAGGTTATACTTCGTACAGTAGCACGAATACAGCACAAAGCCACAATCCATCGGGGAGGAAGAGTGGCTGTAAACTCAGCCCCGCATCTTCTTGGAAGCTCCACGGCAAGTCCCAAGACGAACATGCATCTCTTCCCGAGACCTCGACTACTGTAAGAATGGCAACGTCAACATCCTATATTTGTGATTACGGACTGTAGGAGCGTAAGCACTATTTACACTGCATGAGCATCTTACATACACCATCATTACACTTGTTGCAATATTTGCATTCGAATTCTAGGTTATGCCGAGATATATACATAAATCCCCCTGAAAAGCAAAGCTCGATTTTCAGGAAAATATCCCTTTACCTACTACTGAGGGCAGTTTGCCGATTAAGTTAGCGTCGTAAATAGCATGCCCAAGAGCATACAGTAATAATCATTGATTACGCTGTAGTACAGTCTAGTAAATATCACTAATCACATGTACTTCGTCATCCGCCATCCTCACTCAACGTCGTTTCACTCCACAAGCATGCAACTAGGCCATGTATCCGGGAACGCAAAACCCCTCATCTCCAACCTGAGCATTTCCTCTCACGTCCCGCATCACCGATTTCACCACGTTCTGGAATCTGGCACACAGCGTACGAAGGACAACGAGTGGATGGATGCTCCTTGCCAGCGGAGACTGGGAACGGTAAAGAAGTCAAAGTTCGGTGAGGGGCTAGTGAGGCTAGGAGACTTGTTCATTTCACATTGTAGTACTGTACTGTACAGGAGGAGCTGGCCTTGGTGCAAGCGCGAAACTTTCTTGCTTGGTAAGACTGCTGTCCTTCGGAAGCGGATTTGTTTCGGGTTGAGATGCGAATAAGCGTAAACTGTATATATCCCAGCCCAGCACCAAAGTATATCAGATACTCGTAATGTGGAGCTTGTCCTTGGACCTGTCTTGGCATTTTCTTGAGTTTGCAGGGGACTTTTCTTACAGTACTGTAGACTTTGATGCAGAGAAACAGAGTTGTGAGGGATTCGACAGATGTCGTTTTTGGAACGGGAACTCCGGAACCCAAAAGTATCGAAGGGCGAGTTGAGTGGGTTGGGATTGGGAGGGCCAAGAGGGTAGGTGGACGCCCGAAGTACTTGCGCGGTGCGGTTGAGCTCACCTGGTGATGTTTCTTAGATGTTTCTTAGATGTTTCTTGAAAGTTTCTCGGAGTGGATTTGCAATTAGGCCGATATTCCAACAGTGGATTTAGGTTTGAGGAGAAGATTTAGTGGCGCAAGTGTTTACCACAAGATTCAGGAGTCTGTGAGAGTTCGCCGCTGGGCGTGACTTGTGGATTGCGTGACCTGTTTGAGAGAGAAGTAAAGCATGACGAGACGTTTTGAAGATCTCACTTATATTGTGACGGAAAAGGTTAGATTGGGCTCTAGAAAGCAGTATGGCTAGAGCTTATTGAAGGTGCCAAGAGAGTATACGCGGAAGCTCAAGCTCATCGCCGGCGAGAATTCTGTCGTGTTCCATTGCACGCGTGAGAAAAACAAAGATGATGTGAGCTTGGGGTTCTAAGAGTTGCACTAGTACCTAGCAAGTTCCCAAGATGCAAAACAGAAGAGTTTGAATCCAAAATCTGTGACGAGCTACCTGTATGAAGCTCTTCACGAGGCTCGGCGAAGGTCTTTCTTGAGCCTCATGCGATGATTCATCTTGATTTCGCGTAAAATATATTAGACGAATGGAGAGCCGAGAGAACATTCGGAGATCTGCGTCTAAAGTCATAACATGAAGCTACTGTATAGACCTAAGGTGTGGAGAAGCCCGTGGCCCTCGTGTTGATGAAGTCAGCTATTTAAGCCTCACTACGTAAGTGCCCGTCATTCGGAAATCCATAACGTCGACTTTGGTCCCGTGCTAAGCTTCCGAGATATCCGATATTTCTCTAAAGTCTGAGACTGGACAGTGCATAGCTAGAAACGAAGCGGAGAAGACCAGAACATGAAAATTATTGAGCGCTTAACTTGATAAGTCGTGTGGATCCATTTTGCTCTCTCGTGAAGACCTGCAGTAGAGAAAAAGACCAACTCTCAACACGGTGTTCGCTCTGTCACTCAACTTACATGAGCCAAGAGTAGGTGATGTCTTCACTTGAAGGGGCACGCCGCAACTGATTGACATCCGTACTCGAGATGCCGAAGAGAAACGCGGGGAATGAATCATGGAGAGACTCCAATGAGACCTAGACTATGGAGATCGAGGACCTGGCTTCAGGGCTTTCGATCGAGCGCTCGAGATACCATGCCACTTGTCATGTGAAAACTGCTATGGCACCCATCAGAGCACTCCACTCCTGCTTCCACCTCTTGTGTATCCTCATCCCCATACAGTACTGTACTGTGAATGAAGTCTGCAGGACGTACTCGGCCAAGGCTTCTCGACCTCGAGTCTTCGCCATTGGGAGAGAGAAGCTGCACCGTTTTGCTTTCCTGGCCTGTCACTGCACCCGGCCGTTGCAGCGCCAAGTTGGCCTGCAAGCTGTTGAAGGAGTGAGCCTCCACATCCACCTGGGAGACTGGCAAGTGGCAAGTGGCAAGTTGGCAACCCCATCCCCATCCCCATTCCCATCCCATCATCTCACTTGCAGTGGCCGGCCTCGAAGCTCGCCCGTAAGCACTGCAAAAGCAAATTCCATGCTCGCTAAGAAATGCGCGCAATCAGCTGTACGCTAAGGCGTGCCCAATTACAATTTATAGAGGGGGAGGGAGCCAGCCATGCAAGGCACTTTGTTGGGAGAGAGCTGCAGCTGCAGCTGCAGCCTCTCGTTGTCGTGTCGAAGTTGTATGTACAGTAGGGTGTGTGTGGTGTGTATGTGGTATGTATGTGGTGTGCGGAGGCGGGCGAGGCGAGAAGAGTGAGGCGGAGGTGCAGAAGCCTATCGATGGGCCTGTAGGGGTGCCTGACTTGACTTGCAACTGGTGAGGACGGTAATTTAGGGTTGGGGAGATGGAAATGGTTATTGGAGGGGGAGGCCAGCGGTGTGAAATGTATATTAGAACTTACAGTACTGTAGCACTAGAAGGGCAGGGCAGGGCAGGGCATGGCATGGTGGGGTTGAGTTAGGATTCTCACTGCAGTGTGAGATTAGAGGTGGAGTAAGTATTGGTTGGTTGTTTGGAGGTTACTGTACTATACAGTACTCATTGGAGGCAGTGAGGAATGAGGGTGTGGCCGCTCTTGATACCACTGATGCGTATGATGCGGAGGGAATGGAGCAGGATTCTGTCGTCCAATCCAAGCGGCTAGAGATTGCCATGGGGTGGGAGAGGTGTGGGTGGTTCCATCTGGGTAAATGTTGGTACGACGTTTGGCAGACGCAATATCAAAGTTAAGAAGATTAACTTACAGCATGGGTAAAGCGAAACATCAGCCCCTATTTGCGTAAATTAACTGCAGCAGGATGAAGCAGAAGTGGAGTATGTCACATGTCACATATTGATTGAAGTGAGAGAGATAGAGATGTGGATCTGGTTGTTTATTTTCATCTGAGCTTCATGGCTCCGTCGTTCCTCGTATCTTCGTCACATGGTGTAAATGTACATGTATGTTTCTTCCTCTCCGAAACTGCAGACAGTAGTCTACAAACGTATAAGTGCGGACACGAGACAAGCTGTACTTCTCTGTATGTATGTGCCGCTAGTTTGCCAACCAAATTGATGACATGAACATCTCTCCTCTTCCCCCGAAACACCACTAGATCTGTATCCCTCCCGCCTCTCCAAAAATCCCATTTCAACTCCAGCTCTCTAGAGTGCCGGTCCCCGGGCATATATATAGAAGAAAGAGACAAACTATTCAAACTTCTAGCCCAAAATAGACAATAAGACTCCAAGCAACATTCTGCTGCTTTGAAAATGCTGCACTCCGAACCTCCATATCCTTCCCATCCCAAGAAACGCCCGGAAAAATAAAATTAGATGACTGGATATATATAAAGCAAAAGATTCTTTCCTCCCAAATTGCGCCTTGCTCATAAATAAAATTAGAGAGTTCCAGAATAATCATGAAATAAGTAGTAATAAACAGTGTACAGGCTGTATAACGACAAGACTTGCTGGTGAAGAGAATCAATCCCAGGACGCTTTTCGGTGCTTTTGTTATTTTGTTGTAGTTTTAGGGCCGTCCAGGGCTGGTAATGCTTTGTTTGTATATTTGCATATGGATCCTTAGACCTGCCACTGAGGTGGTACCTGCAGTGGATATTCCAGGAAGATCCTGTAAAGGTGGAAGAGGACGCGAGTCCTGTGGGTATATTCTGAAGAAGGGGTCCAGTGTCCTGTGTTTACTACTGGATGTCCAAAAAGGGTGTGGCAATAATCCCAAGCGGAAGCTGACGCAAGAAACAGGCTAGAAGTAACGAGACCACAGCAAGTTCGTACCAGACACACGCTCTAGTTACCTAGAAAAGGCGCACAGACAATCCTCTACCAGGCCATTCTTTCATACTGGTAATGAGAGGAATAGAGAGCAGGGTGAGCATGGGGATATACCACTGGATGAACAATATGTTGAGGCACGGTATGCTCATATGGATGCTCATAGGTTTGTCCCCAAGACTGGAACCATGGGCTGGGTTTGGCTGGAGCGCCCCAAGGATTTCCATGGTATTCCTGCTGGGGTGGAAGAGCGTACGCCTGGTTGACAAACGGGGCAGCTGGATGCTCAATCTTCGGCTGGGTTGTAGGCTCAACTTCTATGGAATAGTCGGTGTCGGCTGACTCATAACCGGAGTCTGAGTCGGAATCGGATGTGGAAGAGGCGGAAGTCAAGGATCCTTCCGAAATGTCGGATCCTGCATCGGACAAGGAATCACAGGAATCGCTGACGGCCGAGACCAATGGTGACTGGGGTGGTGTTGGGAGAGCGTGTGGTGGAGGTGCCGAGAAATGTACGCATTGCGAAATAGCAAGCTTGAGCTCGCCGATGGTGATCCTGTCCTCTGGGTTGCGCTCAAAGATCCTCTGTAGGATACTGTTCAACTCATCCGACAATGGAAGGATTGTCTTCAGGAAGTCCCGGTTCCGGGTGAAAGCCTTGTATGTGGAATCCTCAACGGAAGCTTGTTTCCAAGGGTTACGGCCACAGGAAAGATTGACAAGAATTACACCAAGAGACCAGATGTCGTTGGGTGCGCATCGGTATGATGCTTTCCTTGAAGATTGGTCCAGACATTCTAAAAAAGAGGAAGAAATAGGTTAGTTGGTGAAGGGGAGGGGGTGAACAGTAGAGCCTACCTGGACTCATGTAGAAGGTCGATCCGCAACCGTGGTCTTCGGACTCGGAATCAGTTGTGGCAAGACCAAAGTCTGCGAGCAATACTTTTGATCCAAGGTTGGATACCAATATATTTTCCGGCTTCAGATCCCTGTGGTAGATTCCCAAACGGTGGCAATGTTCCACGGCATCCAAAATCTGGAGAAAGGCTGAACGGACGAGAGAATCATCGCCAACGTACCTACCCCGCTCGGTAATATTGGAGAAGAGATCACCCTCGGGACAATATTCCAGGACAACGTAGGTACAATCTGGGTCGTCGACAATCTTCAACATGGAAACAATGTTCGGGTGTAAAGATGCCGAGTAGTGAAGCTGAATCTCCCGGGACTGGAACTCCCGCTGCCTCCTGTCTAAAGGTTCTCCATTGGGATTGGTTTTGCTCAAGGCTTTGACGGCATACCAAGTTTTGGTGAGGTGGTCGAGTGCTGAATATACAACTCCGTAGGCTCCCGTCCCTAATATCCCCCGCAGCTCCAAAGACTTTCCGAGGAATATACCTATCCTTGATTCAGGTGTCGCGGGAATAGTAGGTTGTTGTGACTGTGGTGGTGGTGTGGATGGTGGAGTCAAAAGTCCATTATTCTGCATGGCAAAAATGAAAACCGAAGGTCACTCCTTGTGGATATGGATCCGAATATTCTGGACTCTGGCCTGAAGAACTGAAAGAAATGTGGCCTTCTCCTGTGGATATAGAAATGGATCTTAAGAAAGGTCTTGAGATCGCAGTGGTGGAATCGTGACCTGTCGCGAAGAGTAGAGGTTCTGCGGGAGAGTAGTGGTTGAGGACTGCGACAAAGGCGACGATGAGGAGGAGTTGTCAAGAGAGATGGATGGAATGTTGAGATGATAGAATATGGTAGGTGGCAGTAGGAGTAGTGGTGATGAAGTGAAGTCGAGTAGTGGGGAGCGGGATATTATCAATAGTGAAGTGATGTCGGTTCTTACCAAGTGCAATATCAGCCGGGATCCCTTCATCTCGATTCGCCTCTAGGCTTCTTGGGGACTTCTTCTAGCTTGAATCCGCTTCAACACGGGCCCCGCTAAGGACCTGGTCTTGCTTGACTAGTTAGGTGCCATAATTGGATCATGGATGTTCGAGTGGGTGGGAGGCTAGCGGTCAGCCCAGGTCTGTCGTAATTTAGAAGGCCAGTCATTAGTTGTGCCCCCAGTTCCACGTCACACGCTGGCAAAAATAGGGTGGTGTGGGTGTGGAAGCTCTTACCAGTTGCCCACCAGCCATCGTTGTCTGTCTCAAGGGAAGGGCAGGGCTGGCAGGCGGGCGTTGCACACCACTTGAGTCTTGTGTCGCGGGCCAACACGGCACAATTGATCCTTCTGATGCCCGTCCTGCGAGAAGGACCCAAGCCTGCTGCAGCCTAGAGCCTGGAGCCTGGCTGGAATGCCCCGACGGCGGATCTGACTGGATGGGTGTCACAGACTCACCAGTCAAAGGCTGCTTGCGTATTGGTGTGGCGGTTGGAACTGCCAGTGTAAGTGTGAGTGTGAGTGTGAGTGTGAGTGTGAGTGGTCCAGTGGTCAGTGGTCAGTGTTCAGTGGTCAATGTTCGGCCTGGGAGTCGCATGAATTTGGCAGTCGGACTCAAGACATCTGAGACCGGCCACAGATCTACATGAGACCAGGTGATGCTGTGAAGCTAGGTTCTGCCTTCGATTTTTGGGGTGCGGCACCAGACCGCACGCTGCTTCCCACTCACTGCCTCCCAGCGATCTATGCTAGAGATCACTTGTTTGCGCGTCGCCGCCGTCGTCGCCGCCAAAGCCTTCCAAAGTTGCAATACTGTTATTCAATATTCCATCGGCCTCCTCGGTTGATCCTTCATCTTCTGTAGATCATGCTAAGGGATGAAGAAAGCAGGGCAGACACTAGATGGGGATTGCAGCGCTGCAATGTGTCATCGTCTCATGGAAAGTAGGATCGGCAAGAAATTGGAGTGAAAACGTTTTGGCCAATCTCCGATCCAATCCTTATTCGTCCTTCCAGAACTCCTCCAAGCCTGTGGGGGCCAGCAGCGGCCATCGACAAGCTCTCTCTGGGTCTCTGGTCGATTGGTTGTGGCAAAGGACAGCAAATCAGCGAGGCCCAGAAAAAAAGCCCCTGGTTGTTATCCTGGTGGCTACCCATGCCGTGTCGACTGCGCCCGAGCGATTCGATAGCCCTGGAAGCTCTGGAGCCACATTCGTACTGTATGATTCGAGAAATCTCCATTTTCCCACCGGTGGCCAATAGTTGACCGCTTTGTTCCAGTGAGGCTGTCGTCGGCTTGATATTGGCAGTTGATTGGCAGATTTGACACACCCCCGCGATAGTTTGTGATGGTGGCACTATGAGACGCATTGGTGGCGTCCAGGGAAAACGCGAGGAAACGATGTTGCAAGGAACAAGGAAAAACTTTGAGCAAGAGAAACAAGGATGAATGAGTGATTGATTGAATGACCTCTGAGTCTCAGGCCCTTGATGAGGTCAAGCGTTGCCCTAAACACGGGAGCCACAGTACTCCGGTCCTCTCTGCTGCGAACTATTCTGATACTAGCCTTGCAAATCTCCATACATCATACTGGACAGTCGTACGGAGGTACAGTACCACGAGTACAGTACTTCGTCTTGTAAGCCCAGTTCTCTGGAAATTGCCACTGCAGATACCGAAGAGGACACCAGTGCACCACTCAGTGACTCGATGATCACAGCCTCGCTGCACAAGCTGCATCCACCCTCGTAGTGCTCAAGTCTAGTCGACAAGTCTGCATAAGCTTGCATAACTCCGAAGGCGATAGCTGGGCAAGAAGGGCTGGATTTCCTCTGCCTGCCTGTGCCTCAGCCTTCACTGCATCACTGGCTCCTTGGTGAGAAAGTCCCTCCAGAGTGAGCTGCATCAATCGCCCCGGCCATACAGAAAGCCTCTCATCTTCGCCTGCAGTCCTCATCCGAACATCGCGATCCGAAGAAATCCTTCACAAAATCCTCTCGCTCACTCCGGACACTGCTCTAAAGATAAATCCAAAAAGTGTGCATCAAACTTCTTTCCCGTGAGCCAGAACTGCGCGGGAAAAGATAAAATAGAAACTCAAATCGGCACACATATCAGCCGTCTAAAGCCGTTTCTTCTTCCCCTCCAAAACCTGTTCACACCAACCCTTTACAGTACTGTAAAAAGATTCTCCCGCTCAAAGCCCGTGAAACTCACCGCCGGTTTATGGTCCTCTTAGTGGTTAAGAGCCAATACAAGCAAGCACATCCAGATACTGAGATCCAGCCAATATAACGATAGAGACAAGTACTGCAGCGTTTGATCGCATTCATCTTCATCCGAGAAATCAATCAATCGCATGCTGGGACCTGGGCCCTCAGATTCATCGTCATGGGGGTAGATATTAGACGTCTGTGTGTTTCGATATGAACAGCGGTACGCTTGTATCACTGTTTTAGACCTTCGCAAGGCACCTTGTACCGTCACTGAATTGGATTTTGGGTTGGATGAGACCTTTGAGCAGGATCGTTGAAGCAGATCCTGTCTGGGGTGTTTAGATGAGAAAGGAACAACAAGGTGTACTGAGTATGCAGTACGAAGGTACCTTCGTAAGTTGGTGGTGATGATGGCACGACAGAGCATGAGATGGTGGTGGGACTTGCTCTCGCTTATAATTCTAACGTCACGATAAAGTCACGTGCAGGCCCTCGCTCAAGTCCCCGTACAGTACCTCACTTCCCCTCGCTCATCCTCACATATGCAGAGGAAACCCCCCATCTCACTGCATGCAGTTATGGTATCAACAAAGATACAGCCAGTCCTTCCACAGCCGCTTGTTTACCCATAACCCATCCATCACCAAAAGCATCACCATCTCTCCGTGCCTCTGCTGCACCTTTTTGCCTCCCAGTGTGACGACTCGCGAGGTCCCATATGTCCTCCCCCCTCCATCCCTCCTCCATCCCAGAATTGGGTAATTGTATCACCAGAACAGATCCTCAAGGCTCAAGCTAAGCTAAGCGCTCAGAACTCCAGAAGAAACCTGGGAAGTGATATCGGGTCCTCCAGGCGGTTGAGTTATCAGTACAGTACAGTGCCTTCGTACTGTTATTACCTGCGCTTTTCTGGATCCAGATGCATAATTCCCGCCGCGATCCATGCTCGATACCCCGTCCATGCCTCATCTTTGGTAGCCTCCCCTGAAGGACCCAGCCGGCCCAGCCTTGTCTGTCCCACCAGATCACGGCTTTCTGCTGGCCCGAAACCAAACCTTGCCTCTGGACTTGCCTTGCCTTGCCTTGCCTTGCCATGCAGTGGGTTAGATTGCCTTCAGATTGCCGCAAATAGAGTGCGGCCACCGCGGGACTTGGGGAAACGGGAAACGGGAAACGGGAAAATGTAGACCGTAAGTACAGTAAGTTTACAGTTGAGAAGTGAGTAGTCAGCAGCCATAGTTGCATACCCTACCAGAACGGAGCTACCTGCCCTCGTCCTGGCGGAAATATCCTTACTACTATACTTCCCTTACGAAGTAATGCTTCACAAATCGGATAAAGTTATTTCGAGAACGGCAACTCTGTCTCGGAAACTGCACATAACGAGGATCGGCATGCGCGTTCTGTCTGCGGTGTTCCCAGATGTGATAGAAGCACAGAAACGCGATTGCTTCTTTTCCAGCATGAAGCTATTTTTCAACGTCGTCGCGGCACAGGATCCCCAGATTGTACAGTACACAGGCAATGAGATGATTCTGCGAATCCGGGGTTCCTTCAAAGGCAAGAAGCAAGTTCGAAATAGACGCCGGGCACGAGAGCAGTGTCCCATAGCGCGGCACAAGAATAGAAGCGATGTCGTGACCGGCGACCACCAGGGAGACCGGCTTCATGGATTCCTTAGTTGCAGGCGCTTCGCAAAACCTCAAGCGCGGGATGTCTCTCTTTCCGTTTATTTCCCTTACCTATCAGTTCATCCCGACCTGCATGCCAGAAGACAGCTCTGCCGTAATCGAAAATAAGTTTTCTACAGGAATCCCAACGATGAGAACAATTCCCTCATCTCTGTCGAACTCAATAGGCCAGACTCGAGGGTAGTGTCCTATTTCCGGCATCGGATCCCTTTGGAGTGGGGAGTTTATTAGTATGGAGTAGAAAGGTTGTGGTGAAGGAAACTTCCTCATTCAATCAATCAAATTCTCTCATTTTTCGCCCCAGAAGCTTGAGTGCGGAGAGATCCCCTTGCTCACACCATGTTCCAGTCCTATTCATATCCTCCAGATTCTCTCCATGTCAAATGCCCCGGCAGGTTGTTATCATTTCATAATCATTCATCTTTTTTTTCAACACAGTTACTCACCGACACTCTATCTTTATCCTTCCTCCTCTGTTCTCTTCTAACTCCCATAATATCTCCCAACATCTGCCGCATTTCTGTCCCTATCCAGTATCCTCTACAGAAGGATTCCAGCCCTCTCTTATTACTTTCCGAAGTCTTCAACCCCCAAGTCCCAAATTGGGAACAGGAGATGCTTCTTATTCGCCAACCCGCGAAACGAAATTGCAGTACAGTATAAATAAGCTCAGCGAGGCTGATGCTGAGCTAAAAGCGTGACGACGTGGCAGTTGGCGCAACTTTTGCTGACACCAACCCTGTCTGGACCCCAAAGCATGTTACTGTATTCTCTACCTCCTTGGTCCATGTTTCACTGCCAGCACCAGCAATCCTGAAAGATGTTTTGAAACGCGCGCTTGGCAGCCAATCTCCTTCCTCGCATTCTAACAATTTCCATCTTGTGGAGAAAAGATTTACGCGGTGTTTTTTTTTGGTTTGGGTGGCTGCCGTTCAGTGGAGGACTGACGTGAGACGGTGAGATGCTGCTGTTGCTGATGACTGACGGCCAACGCATCTGCAGTACAGTGTCGAATTAAGCCTGTGCAATTTTATTCCTTATGTATGATTGATATGTGTGCTTAAAAAGATTAACCGTCGCATTAAGCTGTCGAATGAAGATTCCCCTTGAAGACCCAGCTGTGTGGTACTACAGACATGGGGTCGACATACAAGAATAGTGTCGTCTGCTTTGGCGCTGGTAGCTTTCTTGCCCTTCTTCTTGGCTTTCTATTATACTACCGATAGACAGAGATCATCCACTCGAACAGTCCGGAGAATAATGATAATAGGAATCAGGATATAAACAATCTCGGAATGTACCAAACGGGAGAAAGGATAATGGATTTGAGCTTCTTAAGCTCCCCCCCTCCACCACTCAACTACACACCCAGACCCAAAACTCCCAACTCTCCTCATCCACCTTCAGCATATGTCCCTCTCCCGGCCGAAGCACTCTTCTCAAATCCACCTGCATTTCCACCGCCGATCTACAAGTCCCTCTCCTCAGCGACACTTCGCCAAGCATGCCTCTCACCACCACGCTCGCCAACACAGTCCCGGCCGCCATCTTCCTCCTCAGTCTCTTCGCAACAACCAATGCTTCAGGCTCCACCGCGCTACGCTGCTTCCCTATACGCTGCATCAACCCACCGCCCACGCACAGCGACAGAAGAGGAAGAAGATGCAGCCGAGTTAAGGTCGATTCTCAAAGCGCGGACTAAGGAGAGGCTTGAAAGGGAAAGGGAAAGGGAAAGAGAGCTAGAGGCAGAAGAAGAGGAGGAGAACAGGAAGGAGGAAGATGGGGTTTGTTGTTGTTGGAGATGGAGTGGAGTTGGAATGACAAATACGGGGATGGGAACCGGTATGACACAGCTGCAGACGCAGGCGTGGGCTGGAGGATTTTATATCTTTTGAGAAAGGGAGAGGAGCCGGGGAGGAAAGAAAGACTATGGTTCAAAATCCGGCTATTCACCCTCCTGAAGACTGAGAATTCGCCACCTCGGATGGCTATACATCTATCTTTATTCAATTCTGAGACCTCCGGAGTAGACCTCCTTGTGCTTATAAATACCACAACTGAGGTTCTCAACTCAATATCGACTAGAAATGGTCTCCTAGCCAAGTCATATGTCTGGGAGCTGACGGGGGATGGCTGTTACTATTGAATAGTCCGGGACTATCTAGGGACTTGGATCTAGTGCTTTGATTTTGTTATGGACTAGTCACTAGAGTGAGACATGCACGTCCGGTGCGGTTGCGTAGTGTGCTGGAAATGAATGGAAGGAATAAGGACGGCATTCAACAATATCTCTTGACAACGACACTTGGCAATAGACCGGCAGTAGGGCAGAATGAAACCACACCCCATATACCCCCTTTTACGTCTCTTGCCTTCATCCCCAGGGACCGGCCAAGCGATCAAACCCAAGCAATTTTTAGGCAGAACACTGGCCCTCCGCGGCTCCAAGATATCTCCTACATTATTAGCTCCTGAGAGATGACTTCCGACCAACATCCTTATTAGCCATTAGCCGAGGATTTGCTAGGATGGAGTTTATATACCCTTCCAAGTGCGAGGGAGAGCAAGGAGCTAACGAGACCATGACTTGTATTCATTAATTTCACTTAATTTACCTAGCTTGATACCACATAGACCTCAGATCATAATATATTTATCCACTTCACCACTCCATACTCTACTTTCATCTGGCCGAGTAGATCTCCTACCTCTACAAGTAAAATCATAGATATAAAAGCACGGAAGCTGTCGGAACGTTCGGTTATGGACTTACTTCCACATAGAACATGCCTTCAGGAGGAGAGTTCTTGGCTTTTGACGAGGAAGGACTGCGAGATCTGAGGGAGAGTGTAGTATTATTGGAATGTAGTGACTGGGATTGAAGTTTGTGGAAGGGGATGAGAGGCGGTCATTGAAAAGGGGGGAAAGGGTGGGCGAGGGTGATTGGATATCAAGAATTGACAACAGGAACTTAATGACAATAGCGAATTTGACAGCAGTAGGATACAGTCACAGACACTCTTCATTACTCAAAAGCTGTGTCCGCAACTGGAATTCTGAGAGGTCTGAGATCCTGGTAATAATCCCAAGGGTCGGATATTTCCTAAACGTAGTGCTGGTTCCTACTCGGCGCGTAACTTACAGTTCCACGGCTTGTGTTGCTTAATCATTTTATTGGTGATCGCATGCTGTTAAAAATGACAAACGAACCTGTTATATAGGCAGTTGAAATCGTGATTGTGATTCTGATAAAGTGGGAAAGAGCGATTCGAGGTGAAGAAGTATTTGCTAAGCGCCAAATGTCTAACAGCAAATGCTACGTACTACTTTCGAATAGAGAAGCATATTATGCTACTGGCAAGAGTGATCAAGCAAAAGTTTTTGGTATTCATGCATATGCATAATGGACTCGGAGAACCTTATAGCTCAGCAGAGTGCCTTCTCGGATTTTTGGGAACTGGAGATAGAGTCGGTATGGGTAGCAATGGATTTGTCCTGATTTATTGAGGGTGTGTATACCAGAACAGGATTGGGTCTGGCATATGAAAGTAGAACTGGGACACCATGGCGTGACAGTGAAAGCTCGATGGGGACAGTTTTGTTCCATTTATTTGGGTATTCTGAGAATTCTCTACCGAGGATTCAGCAATCTATATCAGTTAAACAAATTTGTATCTGAAAACTCTAGGCGAGCATATGAGACCCATATTTCAACCAGTTTCCAGCTTCCAGATTCGAACACAAACCCTTGGAAGGTCTTTTTAGATTAATATCGAGTTGTAGTTTCAAATGTGATCTTGGATATGTGTTTATAGGTCTTTTGACGGCAAGGAAAGTGGGGCTAACAAGACGAGGGGCACACTCACTTCTTCAAATCTCAACTTTATACTACCAAGCAATAATTATATCCACTGGCCAGTATTCACCCGTTTTTATCACTTATTATACTCGGAAATAACGGAGTTTTTCTTTTACCTGGTAAGTGCCTTAAGTGCTCGTTCTTTCTGGGTTATCAAAAAACGAGATATGTTGGGTAACGTCCAGTACAATAAGACCTCGACGTTGTATGGCAGATTTGAAGATTTGAAAAGCCCCCAGGTGTGCATTCCGAGAGTGAAAGGAATTTGAACCAGAAAGGCGGAAAGCAGGTGCAATAGATGTTCCTTCTTGAATTCGCTACTTCGAATATTCATGACTTCCACAGGTCAAACCCCTAGCTCTCAAGTTTCCCATATAAACCCAAACATCGTGTCAAAATCGTTGCAGAATTTTTGCAACGAAGCTCTGTTCCTTGTTACTGTATGGCTCCCACTCGTTGGGCACAAATTATGAAGGTACTGGAAACTCTACTTCAATATAATGAGGAACTTGGTTCAAAGGACCAGTTAGGAGAGTTTCAGAAGATTCTCACTTCGGTGACTTCAAATAGTAAGGAACAGGCTGACTGTGGTTTGGAGAATCAAGATCAATGGCAAGTGTCAAGATCCAACATATGTGGAACTCTACAAGAGCTCAAGTCGGATACATGAGAATATGAACTGACTAGTGCTTACTAATTAGTCAACTGATCGGAGCCGCCGTGCAGATATATGTTTGACTGGGCTATTTATAGTATATCTGACTTTGTAGACTACAGGTGGCTTTCGCGTTGCAGAGGGACTTCCATGCTTAAAAATTGAAACTTGGAAAGCATTGGCAAGAACTGCGGCGCTCGCCAACAAAGCCAGAACGATAGGAATGGCCAACGCCGAAGAGAAATTGCAATGCACAAGTAAAACTAATCATTAAAATCTTCAAACGGTTCACTCAAATTTGCTGTAGAGCATACTCAAACGCCGTCTTAAAATCATACATCTCCCCGCCTCAAAATTACATCTCACTCTCGGCTTCCTCAACAACGGTTAACTTCCCGCTAAAGATATCATACTTCAACCCCACCACATTTGTATCATTTTTAATCAACGGACTCGCTCTAATAAACTTGATATCCTCTCTCACGCTCTCCTCAATCCTATGCAGCTGTTAGCCCTGTCCCACTTTCCCTCATTTTCTCCTTCCCTCTCCTTCCCCACCATCAAACGAAAAAAGTACTCACGACCCAACAATTTCTCCGAACTTCATTCCTTCAATAGCTTTTCTTTCCTCAGGAGCAATTTCAATTAAAGCTTCCCTGATAGTGTGATCATGGAAATGCGTCATTCCGCAGTCAGTATGATGCATTACGACGATTGTTCCCGGGGCGCCGATAGTTTGAAGAGCGGCGAGGGAGCGGATGGCGTCGAACGCTCGGCCGCCGGCGTTGCGGATCATTACTGCGTCTGCTTTTATATTAATTGAGATCTTGGATATATGGCAGGAAGAAATGGGGGAGGGGGGTTGAGAGCTTGGGGAGGAAGATGGGGAAGAAGAGCGACGCACTCAAAGTCTTCCCATCGACACCCAGAATTTGATAGGGGTTAATTCTGGGATCTGAACATGATATAACGACGACTCCGGCTTTTGAGGCGCGCATTCCTGGTATCATGCCCAGTAAGGGGACTGGAGAGGTGTATGTCTCGGTGAATTTGCTGGGAGTTTGTTAGGGCTTGGTTAGGGAAAGGGGAAAGTAGGGTTGGAGGTACAGTACCTGTTGAGAGCGAGCATCTTGGCGACTGGGGTGGGGATCATTTTGGTGGCTATTAATGTTTATAGTGCCCTAGTCTTTTGGCGTGAGAATTGGGGATCTTGGTGTGGTAATGTTTTATGTGTTACTTTGGGACTTGAGGCTGACGTGATACTGGTAGTTGGAGACTTGCAAGAGTTTCAAGAAATTAGAGGATGTAATATTTGATGTTGGTGATGATAGGAGTAAAGTTCAAAAAGACGGAGAGCTTTCTTATAGACATTACTTCTCAAACTTGCGGAGCTACTGCCATGATGATGATGCGTCTGAGGATTTCCAAGAAATGCTTTGCAATCAGACGTGAACAACTTGAACATCTCTGTTGCATACAACCAGTATCCTCTCTAACCATCTTGCTTGAAACCAACATGAAGCTCGAAGATTACTGAACAACGTTTACGGAATTTGCGACTTTGAGCGACGAGGATGAAATCATTCGCTGTTAAGCATCGCTGAACAAGCGAGCTTAAGTGGCTTGGATCCTCTGTTATTAATCACGTAGCAGTACGTCCGTATCTCCTAACACAATTTGGTATCTCCGTTAGGATGCACCATCATCGTGTATTTGAGGAACATCCGAATCTATGGCTTACTTTCAAGTGTCTTGATCTTCATTTCAGAGCCCTAGTTGAGATTCAAGGGATGAAGCTCTGATTGGACGAGAAGGGTAACGCGGAGAGAGCAGGTAAGGAAATTGGTAAGTGCTCGGGAGAGACTTGAAGGTTTGCTACTAGGGTATTACTCTCGGATGGCACTGCGACCTTGAGGATAACGAAGGAAACGAATTTGGGCTTAGAGGGCTTTTCGTGGATTAGCACTTGCTGCTCGCGGGGCTGGAATAATCCACACCTCTGACTATTACACAGAGCATCGTAGGCCCGTTAGAAGACTGCTGCATACAAACTACTCATTGACTACCTCGAAACCCCGTAGCAGATGCGGGATAGGTAAATGGTAGCAGAGGCGAGGAGTAGTTCTCGTGCCGGCCACCAAACCAACCACAACCGGCCTCTGGTGGTTTCAACGGCCCAACAACAAGACCAAGTTCTCAGTCACAAGCATGAAAACCATGTATGAGGCTCATAGCAGTATCGTGTATTCATGACTCCTCATAGACGGCCTATGAGCCAGATCAAGTCGAGGCTTGATTTGCAGAAACCCCTCAACGCCATATTCTCCGTGCCTATATCCAGTCGCTTCGATGTATCATTGTTTGTCTGTCTATTTCTTTCCACTCTTCTTGATTCCCTGGGTTCCAGTGTTCAGAGGTCCTTTGCTTCCCTTGGCCTTGGCTGCCATCTCGGCCTTTGCTTTCGCGTCTGTCGCAACACATGAGCATCCATCTGCAAGCTTAGCAGGCGTATGGTACTTACCAGCCTTCTGCTTCTCTTGGAATGCCTTATCTTCCTCGTCCATTTCGCCCTTTGGGGCTTTCTTGGGTGCCTTCAAAGGCTTGGCCTTGCCGCCTATTGAGTGCGTTAATATACGAGATCAGGCTGAGGGTAATCTGCTCATCTTACCTGCTCTGTCAACGCCTCCCATTGTGTATTTGAGGTTGAATCCGGGGTAAAATCAGAGTTGATGGTTCTGGGGAAGTTTTGGTTTCTTTTTGGACGGATAGTGGGATGTTTCGTGAAGGATTTGGCGGGGCAGAATGAGACAAATTATGTTTGTGGCAGCCTCAGGCGAAAACTACTCCTCCTGCTCCTGCTTAGGCCGCCAAAAATGTTAGTGCTCTATCGATAGTGGCAACAGGTGGTACGGAAGGAAGGAAGTAGGCACCGTCATCCTCGAGTTTGTCCATAGTCTCTGTATAACAACACTCTATAATACCCAACCTTTCTTCGACCCGATTTAAATACTGCAACCTTTACCTCACTTTAGAAGAATGCGCTAATCTCTGGAGAAGGAGAGGCAGTAGATACCCGGTTGGGCTCTTCTCATATTGGGATTTCAGTTTCTGAGCTTGGCTAACACAACTTTTCCCACCACAAGGCAGGGGTCTACCGGCTGAAGCTGTGTTAATATGGCTACTCCAGCCAGTTCAGATGAGGGGGAGATCCGAGATACGGATGTAGAGAAGGCAACTACGCTGCCGCAATTCGATGGCACTTCCGTTGACCGTCCAGACAGAAACCGCTCTAGCAACTCCAACTCGATGTCTCCAGATCACGAAAACAGATCATCCAGGAACAGAACTTCTCGTGACCGCAGTCGATCTCCCTACTCTGACCGACAGAGCAGAGGTTCCAAGCGGCCTCGAGAGGATGACTATCCAGACAGATCTAGACCCGATCACAGAAGATTCAAAGTCCACTACGAAGACACCTCAGACTACAATAGACGCCCACGAAACCCCTACCAAGACACCGACCGCAGCTCTGAACTTCGTTACGATGATCGAGATAGGTACCCTGAGAAGAGAGCCCGCACTCGCAGCCGCTCACCATACAGAGCAAGCCGGGGAGGAGATAGATCTGGACATGGACAATCAAGATGGGAGGACAATCGTAATGGTGGCTATGGACAGGATAATCGCAGACCCAACTCCTACAGCAACGGAGATTTGAGGTCTCGAGAATCAAAGGACCAGTCAGTGAGCAAACGGGGACCAAGCCCGCTGGCAGCTGATAATGGAAAACGAGAGGCTAAAACTATGCAAGGGCAATCACAGCAACATAATACTCACTCTGCGAAGAGGTTAGCACCAGAGAAGTACTATAACCGAGGCTGGGTTTTTGTGCTATGCTAACCGCTTTCTAGGAATGGCAACAATGTGACAGTTCCTGTTATTGAAGCTCCAGAAGAAGAACCACTCGACGAGGCAGCTTTAATTGAGCAACGGCGAAAGCGACGTGAGGCTATAAAAGCTAAGTACAGAGGCTCTGCCACACCCTTGCTTGTACAAGCCTTGCAACTAGGAGATAAGTCAGGAGACTCTACGCCCGGCCAACAAGAGAGCGGAACACCTTCAGGTCGATCAGGTAAGAGCTCAAAGAACTCTTTGCGGACAGTAACTCATTGTTTTATGACAGCTTCACCCAATGTGTCCACGCCAGTAACTCCTGGTTCGCCCGCAGAGTTCAGTATCAGCAACGATTTAGACCTTGCCAACACCAAGACCAATGGAGATGCTGGCCAAGGTGATCATGACAGCCCGTCAGCAGCTGACTATGACCCTACTATCGACATGCAAGAAGACAAGCAGCGAAATGATCAGAGACACAACGAAGTATCCTCTGGATCTTATGATGAGACATTACCGACTACCGAGCAAGACGTACTGCTCCCAGTTGAAACTGGACCCATTGAAGACATGCCAAAGAAGTCGAAAGACGAATTTGACATGTTCGCTGATGATGACGATGATATGTTCGCGGAAACTCCTGCTGGTGACGGAAAACCCAAAGCTTCAGACCACACGGCCAAGGCTGTTCCAATTCCTCAAGCAAAAGAGCTTGATATTGGTATGCTTGACAACTGGGATGATCCCGAGGGTTACTACAAGGTTATCTTGGGAGAGCTTTTGAATGGCAGATATCATATCCAGGCAAATCTTGGCAAAGGTATGTTCTCGGGAGTTGTTCGAGCTATGGATATGACTTCGAAGAAACTGGTTGCGATCAAATTAATCAGAAACAACGAGACGATGTAAGTTGGCCCTTGTAGACCTGCGACGGACTATCGCTAATATCTTGTAGGAGAAAGGCAGGCATGAAAGAGATTGAGATCCTTCAAAAGATCAACGACGCTGATCCCGAGGACAAGAAGCACATGATCCGACTTGAGCGACACTTCGAACACAAAGGTCATCTTTGTATGGTCTTCGAGCATCTCAGTATCAACCTACGTGAAGTTCTGAAGAAGTTTGGCCGTGATGTTGGTATCAACCTTCGAGCTGTCCGAGTTTACGCCCAGCAAATGTTACTTGGTCTCAGTCTCATGCGCAAGTGCAACATTCTTCACGCCGATCTAAAGCCCGACAACATTCTGGTAAGCTTACCGTATCCCCTAGCGGTTCTCTACTAAATCCGAATAGGTTAACGAGGCACGAAACATGCTAAAGATTTGCGATCTGGGCTCGGCTTCCGATGCATCTGATAATGAGATTACTCCTTACCTTGTCAGTCGATTTTACCGCGCGCCTGAAATCATTTTGGGTATGGAATACGATTTCGCCATCGATATCTGGTCAATTGGTTGTACTCTCTATGAGTTGTACACTGGTAAGATACTATTCACCGGTCGCTCTAATAACCAAATGCTTCGGTCTATCATGGATTGCAGGGGTAAGTTTACGACGAAGATCTTGAAAAAAGCACGTTTTGCCTACATTCACTTCGATGAGATGGCCAACTTCAGAAGCGTCGAGCAGGATAAGCTCACAGGAAATGTATTTACCAAATTCCCATCCCCACTAGAGCATCATACTAATTGTGTTCAATTTGTAGGACACTATCAAGACCTTGACCTTTGCTAAGCCATCCCGCGACCTCCGCACCCGACTTGGTCCCGCAGCAAAAGGCCTTCCCGATTTCGAAGTAAAGGAGATCAATGCTTTCATAGATTTGTTAGAACGTTGCCTGGCACTCAACCCGGAGAAGAGAATCACGCCCAGTGAAGCTTTAAAGCATCCATTCATTACAAGAATGCCAATGAAGTGAGCTGCGGGCTGTTTGGTGGTGAGGATGTCACAGCATGGGCGATAGATAGCTAGGGCGCTGATGACAAGGTACTGCCTCTGTACCAAGAACCGTAGGCATAGATTCAAGCGCTAAAACTACACGAACTTCAATGACATAATTGGTAATCAAAGATTTGCATGCACGAGCACTATTATCGTGATCCCACTCCCAATTGAGTATGGAAACGAGTGGCTGCCCTGCGTGAATCCCGTTGGGCCCTATTACAAAGCCCACATTCTCTTTCCCTCCCCTCTGCGTCTTCTTTTTCCTATTAACCTTTCTCTGCAATCCCCTTACCGTCAGTTCACAGCCTACATTCAGCCGAATGATCTTTGTATCTTGATACAAACCCGCATTAGCATATCCAGTAATACTCTTCGTCATTCTAAAGACTATGCGCTACTTCTCGTTTCTTGTACTGCACTATACTTACTGTAATAGGACCCACATCGATAGTCACTTAGTTCCTAATCACTTTTGGCAGACCATAGGTTTGTGTCAAGGGATGCTCATTAATTCCGACGCCGACTACCTTGCTAAACTACCCCGTGGTAGAGATTGGTAGCTGTTTCTCCGAAGCTCTAAGTAATCCTACAAACTTTAGTGGCTTTCTCCTCCCCTACTCCCAGATGCATTCTGACCCATACGAGTAGCTGGCAAGGCCAGGACAGCCCCGATTAATGCTCCACAACTTCCACTCCGGATCTGCTGAGTCTTCAAGCTGATAACCCCAGCATTGGATATTACCCAATAACGCCTTCAGTTCCTCCCAGTTAGACGCGATGTGGGGACCACCCTCATAAGGAAGTGTAACGATGGAAGTCAATATTCCCTCCAATTCCTTTTCCACTGCCTCCAAAGCTGGCATTATCAACTCCCAGGTTCTCGAGGGCCGCGGTCTTTTCTTAGGATCCAGTTTTTGAACCAGCTTAATATCCTTTAAACCTCGGAACATGGAAAGAATTTGATATCGCTTGTTATACTGTTCTGCGGTCAACTCATTCTGGTGATCGTCTCCTTTCGGAATTGTTACAAGGAACAGGTTCTCGATTGTTAAAGAGCGAAGCCCATTACATTGCAAGAGAAATGCAAGGGTTGTTAACTCAATTGTTTCACCTTTATTCCAGAGATTGACGCCTTCTAGCTTAACTGAGGTAATCGCTTGAAGAGACAAGGGATGGATTGTCTTGAAATAGTGCTCCATCTCAGAGCCTCTAGCAAAGGTGAAAGAGTTCATCTTATAGAACAGTCGATCGCCAGATATGAAGCCATTCAGCCTCTTACAAGTCAATGCCAAATTGAACGCAGTAAATGCCACGCCTCGTAGTCCGGTCATTGTTGCGCGATCAGGTCGAATGTAAATAGGATTGCCCCCTTTAAAATTAATTTGGGTGAATTCGGCAAGAGCAAACTTATTTGAGTCGGGCAAATGCATCTTGGGGGCGATGGGCTCGGTGTGCGTGCAAGCCATCTCGCAAATTTTGATAAGGATCTCATCCGCAACTCGAAGGAGGAGAGGGAGCTGAGCTTGGCCAGAAATCTTGCTTATCTCGGTGGTATCTAATAAAGTATTAGCTGAAATAGGTCTGCGGTAGATTGTCGATCTATATTACTTACTATTGTTGAATTGATCACCTTTGTTGAGGTCTGGTGCCTTAGAAGTGCACATTTTCAGGTCTGGAAATATTTGCTTGTACATATTAGTGATGCTAAGACAAGATAACAGAGGAAATTTACCTGGAGTATCTACTTTAAGACGACTTCGATAGAAGTTGGCGGCAAATATCTCATAAAGTAAGATCGAACGATGATGTGTTAAGGTGTGGAGGCGGAGGAGTAAAAGGGCTGCATATTATATGCCATCGAGACTCGTCGCTAGCACTAGCACTAGCGCTTAGCAGAGTAAATCGAGACCCACTAAGTATAAGGAAGAATTGGTAAGCCTAGTAATTTAAGTTGGGGTGAGTATTCGGGACAACTTGAAAACTTAGCACACGTGATATACTAAAAATTTCGAACAATTGGAAGGACTTGACTATTAGAGATACCCCAAACAATTGCTAGACTGAATATTCTAAGTATTTTAATTTTTATTGATGAGTTATACTGTTTTCCTAATTCGTTTCTTGTTGCGAGAATGGCCCCTGTTTTGCTTAATTCTAGTTAAGAGAGTCTGAGAGCCACTATAACTACTCTTATTACGCTTCACAAGTTATCACATGTCTCCACTGGTTTTAAGGTCTCCAATTCATTACAGTGATTAATATAGACCTGAGTTTTCCATCAGACTAAAAGCTCCTGATTTATGCGAAATACCCCACCAGCTGATAGTGCAGCCAGAACTAGCCCAATGAAGCGGAAAAGTCTGAACTCCTTTCTTGTGGGTGAGCAAAAGCGAGTCTCAATTCTGCTTTTACTTCCAGAACAACATCTCTAGTTTCGCCCAATAAACGCGAGTTTAGAGGGAATCTCGGTGTAACCATGTTCAAAATTTTTAGCCCCCTGAGTTGGCAGTTGGACAAGATTACTGTATCCAGGCGCGTTTTTCAATCCTATATCCTCAGACATTAAACAAAGGCTACCATGGGTGATATCTAGCATCAGCCCTTGTAGTCGTTTGAAATTCAGCAATTAGGAAATCAATTCACTTGGATAAGGGCCATAAGGCAAGAGTGTCTAACTACAATGCATTGTGATAAAGCGGATGGTGTCCTGGGGTGAGTGCCAATCGTGATCAAGTATAAATAGATGACGCTAATGTGCGTAAATTAGACAGTATTGGACTTTTAGATTAAACGCTCGCCGCAGACCAGGTAATTTAACTTCTTATAAGTCAAGACCAAATTGAAAGCTGGCCTGAGTCGGGACGGCTGATTGCGGTGGTGGCAGACCTACAGCGACCATCCCCTCCTTTATTTCGCAAGTCCTCCGATGCCACATATCTAAACTCCCTAAAAACTGTGTCGTGCTTAATTTTTGAGTTTTGAAGGGCTTGGTAATTCTGGCATGTCGGCAGGCCATCTCGCAACTGTTTAGGGGGATTCGCCTACGAGTCGGGGACAATAGTGAAGCTTAGGTTCCTCAGAAGCAAACGACATGCTCCTGCCGTGGGCTAAGGAAATATTAGCTGATGAAAAATATAATATGGAATTAATGAGAGCGTTACCATGCTAGCCTGTTTCCATACTTCCCAATCATGAGCCATAGAATTATTCCATTTGTACCCTGGCTGAACCTGGACTGTTTCGTAGTAGATTAGGTCTGTGAACCATCTGAGAAGTCGTTTTCAATGCGACTTTGTGACTTACTGAGGAATATCATTGACGACGGTTGTGAATGGGGAAAAGAAGGAGGTATTTGCGTCAAACGGGTCATATTTTAACGTACCACTGAAAATAACTTAATCAAGAGTTGGACCACACAACCGCCAAATTGAGAATCGTTAGAACAAATTTTCTTACATTGCTGATTGGAAAAGAAAGATGTCACCCGTAACACTCCCTAGACTGCAGGAATTAATTGAGAACTTCAGCATATTCTCTCAGCAACATGTTGTCTGATTTCTGAATCTGGACTTGGACTCCACCTGGCTCGTCGAATCTCGCTTAATTCAGGGGTGAGAAATGCTTCACCCTATCCAGCCTTGTGGCAAAATAAGTTGCACTAGGAGGACGGATAATGCCATTCATAACTTCCAAAGTCTTGATTAGAATATTGTATTAACTATAGATAGAGGATTGGATCCCAACCGACAGCGAAACTTGGGCTCTGTCTTACGGTTCATTTAAGACGAGAACGAAGGAGAAATGTGATAGCCCGGACTCGAAGGTTGCGCAAAAGTGGGTTCATCATATCCCAAAGATCCAGAGACTACTTTTGAGCTCTTCTCAACTCTACTAAAGGTTATTAAGCTTATAATATGAGAAGAAGCACTTCCAGAGGGTCGCGTACTTCAGTTTACTGCTAGTGAAGTATCCTGCAACGATAAACCCCCGAGGGGGAGCAATTCCTGGCTCAGAACTGAAATAGACGATAAGATATGCTGCACCAAAGAATCCAAGCGCAAGGCACTCTCTTCAATTTTGTTCCGAATAACGCGCAATATTTTTTTCGGAATTATGGCCACCTCCACATCCATGGCGCAGTGCTCGATTCTCGACAATATAGCGAGAGCGCAAAAAGGGTTTCTATTTGAACTTCTAACAAATTTATCAACTTCAATAGGGATTCCTTGCTCATCGCCAAGAAAGCTATCGATCTTTTGTCGAAATTTGGAGGCTCCATTGACTTTACCTCTGTCAAACATCTCGGAATCAATGCGTACGGTGGCCCCATGGGGTATTCTGTAAGCCAAAGCATCTCAATACATTCAATGTTGTCCTCGGCTACCAACTCTGGAACCTGTTAAATCGTTATGAATGAGAGGATGTTTGACAGTGGCGATGATCACTGAGAACTCATTACTTAATTAATAGTAAAAGAAATTCTAGAAATAAATAAGTTACAATATAAGAACTCAACCCACTGCTTACTATACATTTATCATTATTTTGAGCAGTCCTCTTGCCTCAGTTAATAATCAACTCTTTTGATTAACCGTTTTTTTCTAGGTAGAACCCAAAAAATCAAAGATGTTGCCGGAGTCACTTCTGGGATTCGGTCACGTGTGTGCTAGCAAGGGCGAACCCTCCTTAAGAGCCTCCCACCTGTAACTCAGTACAACCAAGGCTTTTGTACTTCAATATATCTGCGCAACGAAAGATATTTGAATACTTTTTAGTTTGAGTAAGAATATTGAAGGCGGGCGGTGGATAGGGTGCCGGTAAGCAACTGGATGTGCTCGTATATTCTAGGGTTACTCGTTCTTGCCTACTCAATCTCAAAGACTGCATAAACTATGTTGAAAGGTTATTTTGGTGTTATTGACTTTCTGTTTGGCTATTTCACTTTGAGGATCTTGAGACAGTTTCATTTCATGATAGTGATATTTGGTGAACGCTAAAAACCATGCGATGAATGCAACGAAGATTATATCAAGAATCTTTTGGAGAGCTGCCATTACCTTCAAGAAGCCAGATTGTATCATCCATACTCATCCACCACGAACCTGTCACCACGCTGTCTTGAATATCTACTCTGTAAGGACTAGCTTCTCCATAGATTCAGAGAGGCTATTCACAAATGGCTTGCCATCTGAGTAGAACCGGCAATTCCATCCCAGGTCTTCAATAAAATACCAAACCATATCCTTGATCTTGGGACGGAAACTGACCGAGTAGGTTGTAGCGTATTTAGGGTGACGTTTGACTTTCGGGACCAGGTATAAGTCCACCATCTGAGCCTCCTCCTCCTCATCATTAATCTTCTTTCCGGTCACAGCCACGTTCAATGTTACCAGGCTCTTTTTCTGCGCTTTAAATGCTGCCTCCTCCTTCCGAAACTCAGCGTGTAATTCCCTCGCCCATCTCAACCTAAACTCTCGCTTCTTTAGTCGCTCCTCTGGATCAAGTTCCACAGGGCAATGCCAATTGCCTTCTCTGAACGAGCTAGGGTAGTAGTAGCCCTCTGCGGCGAGGAGATCTTCGGTGACCGGAATGAAGCTTAGAGCAGGACTGATTCTACCGACAGTAGGGCCCCCGTGCATCTGACGTATACGTCCCAAGAGAATGGTAAGCTGGACTGGGTGGAGACATTTTGCGGTGTAGGAAAGAATTGTGTCCGAGGTTCCCTCCCAGCACTGCTTACTGATGGCAAGAGACCGTGCCGATGAGAGGTCCAAAGATCCTTGACGAGACTCGAGACCTTCAAAGAATTCGTCATCGAGGAAAATAGTGTCTTTCTTGAAATTGATATACTCGACCGGGGGGATAAGTGCTTGAGCATTGAGGCGTGTAGTAGCAAGATCAGTGCGGAGAAGCTCATTCCAGGGTATTCCGTTCGCACCAAGCACAGTCTGGATCAATAGATTAGCCCTGCAACTTTGAAATTTGGATTATTTCGGACATCTAGGAGATCTAAGCTCCTTGGAGAGCACAATGAAACTCAGAGTTGACGCAAAGTGTTTAATTAATGGATTGATATTGACTTACCAGCTGCTGATAATTCTGAAGAAAGATATCCCGGGACTCGTGGCATACGTAAAGAAAGGCTGAAGGGTTGTGTTGGACCTTAGACTTCTCCTCAACATAAATTTGTCTGCCGTAGCTAGCGAAGAAGCCCTGCCTGCGAAAGGACAAAGACAAGATACGTGAGTCTGGAAAGGAGTATTCCCAAATGGCCAATCTCAATTCCTTTGGAAGCTCCTCGAATAAGTGAAATTCGGTTAGCCCTTCGGTCACCTTTAGCTCTTGATATTTATAGGTGCCAAGAACCTCATCGATTCTGCTGGCCAAGTCGCCACTTGGGAGAACCCAGAGCGGCTCATCAACGATGTTCCAGTTATCTAGATCCAGTTAGCACTATCTATTCCTGAAGTTCTGGGTCAAGTCAAAGAACACAAGGTCTTCTTTTCGATTAGAGGGGATTGCCTGGTCCATCAACTCGTTGTCGAACTTGAAGGAAGGTGACATGAGATCTCATGTGTCTCTGAGTGATTTGCTTGCAATTTGAATCTTGATGGAGGGAGAGGAACTTACTTGGATCATAATACTCGATGATTCTAGACAAGGTCCTGTTTCGCATATACCCTGCCATTTTTCCGTTTCCTGCAAGTCGGTGAGCTCTCAGATGCTGGAAACTTGAGGATTATTGTTGCTCATAAATTGATGCGTTATGGTGTGGGTTTAATTGTCAAGAAACCAGACCGAGTATTTTGGGGAAATTGGGTTTGTTGTTTACTATAAAGTTTTTAGATCGAGTAAAATTGGGTCAAGGATGGCGATTTAACGAGGCAAAGTCGAAAGTGTTTGCGTTGCTAATAAAGCCTCGAATTAACCTTGGCGGTGCTGATGTCACCAAATAAAACCGAGCTAGTTCGCGTTGCTAACAAAGAACCCAATTAACTTTAAATAGAAAGTGAACTGAGGCTGTGACCCTGTAGAGGCTAAGCCAATGGAGGTTGTCTGAAATTGTGATTGTGAGGTCACGTATTCAAAAGTGGCGGCTGGATCAAAAAAGTATCGACAATTCTCACTCGCCTTATTAGTTTACCGTAGTTCTTAAAAAACTAAATAAGAGCGATTTCTGCCGCATATCTAAGATGCGAGAAAGCAGGTTTCTTCCATTTCTCTCGTATGTTTAATATGTTATGGATATTTGCATACCTCACAGGCCTTGGGCCTGAGCCGATTTTAGAGACCCGGATAGCCCCATACTACAGAGACGCCTATGCTCTCGCGCACTACTAATATTATTCTATAGAGTAAGGTCTCTTGAAGGATCCAGTGTTCACCTGAGGACTTGTTCTGCAACCGCCGTGCCCTGATGTCTGTAATGTACATTTGGTGGAAACGGGAGAATACCTCACCAAATTGGAAAACATTCGCGAACTCCGTGTAGCCTCTGCCTCGTGCCGTTATTCCGTGTGATTTCAATCACATTGCTATCACTAAAACCGCTGCTACGATCAGAAAAACTTAGCCTCTCAAATTTCCTCGGCGTATTTTGCCCATTGACTACTTTCGCGGCTCAATCAATCCCCTCAAGAAAGCGTTTTATGCCCTCATACATGTTAGTGAGTGGCCGGTCTGAATTGCAGAGAAAATTGAATTCGAAGACGGGGTTCAAGAACCAAGAGGACTCAGCTTTCGGATGAGCAGCGTTGATTGCATATGCAACGCTGTGGTCTTTAGAATGAGACAAGTGAGTTTAGTCTTGGGCACTCCCTCCCTGTTAAGATCTCAGTAAAACAGCATACATGCTTTGGTACCAAGAGGCTTATTACTTACTGAGATGGCCCCTTTCACTGGCTGTTCTGTATTCCCAGGGGAGTTAAATAGACCCTAACTGCTGAAATATCACCTTAGTCCCCATACCACAAGCTCCTTCTTTCCCTCTCTCTCACCTCACCTTCCATCTTATATATAACATTAAATAAGCTTTCAAGCAACAAGAACAACTAACTCAATGTACCACAATGCCTTGGCCGGCGGAGTGGGGATAGTAGCGACGTTGTTCCCACAGTGCATTACCAACTCTGAGCTGCCGCCTGAGGGAGTATGACTGGTATATCTGCTTGCGTAAATCTACATATCCTGATTTCATGCCGTATTCAGCAGTGTAGAATTAGTTCTCGCAGAATATGTCTTTTGCATTTTTTGCTATTTCTTTTTGGCGGTGTCCTTAAGGGCGAAGGGGATTGGTGGAATAGTGTAAATGTACTTGGTCAACTTAACCTTAGATTTTTTTAACCCGGAATAAATCCACCCGGGGATATTCAACTGATTTAGATTTCTTATACTCTTGAGATACAGTCGATGTGATTTAGGGTTTTTACTTTAATACCATTTCATGCTCCGAATTAACCAATTCCAAAAACCCGCAAGCGACTCCCTGGCTGGCAATGGAAGGGAGCACCGAATGAAATGATCATAATTGGGAATGTCACCCTCCACCCTGAGTAAACGCGTGACATAACCCAAGCCCAACCTTGAACTATCTTGCTCTAATCACTCCTGTTCCATGATGGTAATGCGCCGTGATGTTCGGTGACAGTTCTTGCGTAGGTCTATGCGTTCTGAATATTTTCACTGAAGTTAGAGACCGCAAACTTTTGAGTATGGCTTGGATCTAAGTAGCAACCTTGATTTTGGAAGTTCATTATATCATCGTAGTCGGTATAAAACGTATCTCGATGGTTGCTGACGTATATTTTGAAGGGGGTATCAAAAATTCTGGGTGAGTTGATCCGCTATTAGGGACCATGTTCCTGCTTGCCGTTTGGTGCCCCCATGATTCGGAATTTGGATTAGTTTCTTAGAAACAAAATTACCGACTCCGGACAGACCTTCAGGAAATGCTTGTTGTACTCTTCCGATGCTTTCATGTCTCGAATGATGGCATTAAGCTCCCAACTTTTGCTGTTTTTCGAATCAGACTCGGTTGCAAGCAAGGGCGCAGGAAGAAAAGCCAACTCCCAAATATTTAAACGCAGCTCGGCGGCAAGTTGCTAGAATTCCGCCGCTGCTCCTGATCTAGTGGTTGCTTTCCACTCCACGTTTCGAGTATGAAACATCCCAAGACGGATCATCTACATCATGTATCTGTACGGGAGAGCCATCTGACAGTACCCGAGCCCTTAGAGGAACAACCTCCCACTCATCTCCATGAAGGTTGGTCATATAATGTGAAAGAGGGCTGGAAGAATCCCATCATCATTGTACTGTGCGCAAGATTCCAGTATCGAATAGACTGTGGCCTGCTACGATCGTCTCCTCGAAAACATCTAGCACGAAGATTTCGGCATTGCAGATCAACCTAGATAGCGGAATCTTTACCTGGAATAACCAGGCCCAACAAAATAGTAAAAAGGTGAAAGAGTCAAAATAACTGGATTCGAGACAGGTACCGAGAAGCCAGACCCGTAATGGAAAAGCAGGGGAATTGGTGGCTACTGTTTTAAGTATCTCATCCTCAGTCTCACCTTTGAATCACCTCAATCCTTTATCCAGAGAGTCAAGACTTGACGACACCCTTAGCATACTCCACGAGTCCACGATCTCAACCCACCTAATTTACTGTCACATTACAGACAGTCCACAAACGAAACAGGCACCTCTGCAACCGTGCAGCCCATAGCCATTGCCCGAACCATCATCTCCATTTGGAAAGTGTAGCCCTTACGCTCTGTGCTCTCTTGGAAGACTGCTGACTTGTAGAGTCTGAAGCTTCCATTCAAATCACTGACACCCTGTCTCGATACCGTATCTGCTAAAATTTCTTCGCCTCTGCTGACACTTCCGCTTCTAATTGTAACTGGGAAGCATACTGCGTACGAGTTAGTCAAGGTTAGTTTAGAAGCCATGTGATGATGGGAAGGTTGCGACGCTCGTTGTAGATCAGGAGGATCACCGCGTATTTATCCTTGGTAATTGGTGCCATTTCGATCAAAGGTGCGTGAAGGGGCGTGAGAAGAAAAATTTACAATTAAATTGTAGTTGGATGAATAGTCAAATGAAAGAAGCGTGTTCGGTCGTTGAGGCTGAACAAATGTGTTTTCTTCAATGGAGTGCTTACTAATCCCCGCCTCCTCCTTTCCTGCTAGTCGAAGCCAAATTTAACCTCACGAATACATTCTTGCATTTCTCAGGAGAGGTACCAGGCATTAATAACTCCAGTGATTTGGATGGAAGTTCTTAATTAAATGAGCTTTCCACAATTTGAATAACATTTGTCTCGACTCTCTAGAACGCCCAGTTTCTTGGTCCATTTCCCGGGGCCGGAACCCATATTATCAGGGCCAGGCTGCACCGAGAGAAAATTGTTGCAGCCGCCCTTGCTTGTTTGCTAACAAGCTCACTACTGTTTTATTATCTAGAAGGCCTAAAAATCCGAGAACCGTTTAACATTCGAAGAGTTTCGAGGATCTAAACCTCTGTCCTGAGCTAAAATCCTTATTTTCAAGTGTTGTCGAGGTTTATATAATTCTTCCAAGCTTGTTAGTTTGGCAAATTGGACTGCAAGTTTACAAGAAGGTTGGCTCTATCCCTTCCATGTTTGCCGAAGTGAGCCATTTAGGAATGTTCGTTTTCGCATTGAAGCTCTGTACTAGCGGAAAAGTTCAGCCAAATCACCTCTCTGCTTTTATGGCAAATCCCCCAGTAATGTTCTTTTACCTTTTCTTCTCCATGCTGGCTCCACTGTGGCGATTTCCAAGTCAACCGAACCATTCAACCAGGGCAGAGGAAGTGGGCTGTAAGCACTGGAGGAAAGTTGAAGCAATCAACTAGTTTAAGTTAAACGCGAAGTCTATAGCATGGTAATTGATCGTGCCATTTCTAGTCGTACACCTTAGTTTCTTCAAGGGTATCGCACTAATTTTAAATGAGCATCTTGCTTCATGTTAATTTTCGAAACTGAGGGGAACTTGAATATTCACTCACTTTATATTCCATCTTGTACTTCACGGCAGCTACGATAATTCTACACCACGAAACCAATTTTTTATTCGAGTCATCATCAGCATAAGAGATCAATTTCTGAGACCGGAAATTTTCCTTGCTCTACAGTCCATGATTGAGAAGCCGTTTACATTCTGGGCATCGCCTTCTGACTACCATCTGCGGGAAAACATCCAGTACTAATCACGGAGAAGACGGTCATCCCCGTCCCCGCAACTTCACCCTGTCAATTAAACAGCATCATATTTACTTCGACAGAAATCTGCGACCGCATGCTCTCTCAGATCTTGCTGGTCATAGATACGGTTCTATTTCAAGAGCACGTCACTCCGGGTTCAAGCGCATCCCGAAAAATCTAGGTTTACCATTTTCATTGAAATCACTCTATCTACCATAGGCCCATTCTCTTCAACTCCTTCGCCATTCTCACCTTCATTGAGATCATCAGATTTACCCGATACTACCAGGCCGCTCAGCACTCACAGAGGGAGGAACTTCCACATCTTCAGACCTCGAATCTACTACGAAAACTTTTCTAAGATGTCGGCTGCTCCGAGAGGCAAAGTCCAAGCCAATACAATGAAATCACGACTTGGAGTCCAAGTTGTCATCCCTAGCCAAACCAGTGGCCCTACTTCAAATACCGCCAAAACGTGCAAGAGAACCCGACAGGTAATAGATGACGATTCTGACAGCGACCTTCTGTTCATTGAAGAAAGACAACCGAAAAGAAAAAATACCGTATTCGCAGTCACGAATCCTTCCCCAACAGGTCCTGTTACGAAGTGTCCTATCGATTTCTCGTAGGTTGAGCTTTCCCTTTTCCATCTCTCGCGATTCTCGAAAGCATGAAACTGACGTTCAAAATAGAAAGCCAGATCAAGAGTTCGTCACTATCCTCGTCGGGCAAGCGGAGAAAGCCTTCACAATTCACAAAGAAGCGATTTGCTACTATTCTCCATACTTCAAATATGCTTTTGATGATAATCCTTACCTCGGAGGCAAGGCCAGAGAATTTAAACAACGAAATGTCGACGAAGCTGTCTTTGGCTTATTCAACCAGTGGATCTACACCCAGAAAATCGAGGCTGCTGACGGTTCTTTGACAATCATGGAACTAGCGAGATTGTGGACATCTGCCGATGAGTGGAAGATCCCATTACTTCAAGACCAGGTCATTCTTGTTCTAAGCAGGATGTTGAAGGATTGTCCGGAGCCTCCTACATTGGAGATGAACTCAGTACTCCGCTCTTTCCTCGAGCATGCGTACAGCACCGAGAAATGGACCCCGTTGAAGAAGGTTGGGGTTTGGAAGATGCTGTTGTGCCTTCCTGCCATCGGATCACTCAAAGAAACCACGCAGTTATTTCCGGCTGGAATGCTTGACGACTTTGTGGAGGCATTGGCTAAATACTTTACCAAAGCACCTGAGACTCCCAAATTATTCCTCCACGAGATCCGTGTTCAAGGCAGAAGTGAGTATGCATGATGGGAGAAGAGAGGCCGGGAAGGCGGCATTAGGGGAGGGGAATGTTGGTCTTATGAAGCTGGGAGCTTTCTGGCGGGCCAAAATGTCGGCAATCTTTGGAGGAAGTGAGCAAACGGTGCTGAAGTTATCAGTTTAATGAGTGGAGCATAGGCATTAGGACAAGTCGAGCAACGGAAACGGGGGCTGGTCATGGGGGTAAAGCCGGCAAAAACGGTTAATTTCTATTTTTCACGGCTGCGAACGGTCTTCGAAATATCGGTTTTAAGACACCACAAAACTCTTCAGATATTTTTACTTTCATAGGCTAATAGGACATAATGATACTCTAGAATATGTTTCTGTTTTCCGTGATCTCTAGTGAAATTTGCGTGTTTGACGAGACCTGCTGGCTACTAAATTGTAAATTAAGACATTAGTGTTTGAGAGTAAAGAGTGATAGGAAGTCGGAGACGGTTGGGAATATGACTCTCTTGGTCTGTAATATCTGAAATAACTAGGTAGGCAATGACGGGTATATTCAAACACAATGATTGATTGAAGCTTTCAAGTGGGAGAGAAGAGTTTTCTCCCAGATATCCACGACTCCTCGAGTAGCCAAAAAATCCAGTAAAACTTGGTCCTAGACGATGCAGATTTGAAGAGGGAGTACTGTACACTAGTACCATTCAGTGGCATTTCTCGTCTTGCATTCGCTCAGAACTCGCTTCGCGTGACTGAGACGACTTCTCCGGGAAGTTCTCCAATCAACGAGTTGAGTGTGTTTGAAGTCCTTTCTTTGGTCTACGAGACTCCGAGACGGGCAACTTGAGAGGCAGATGGCTGTTGACGCTTTCGCTGTATGTACTGTACGTTCGTGGATTGGGTGACTGGATTGGCGATCTGCCGGAAGGAATGATGGACGGCCCATTCATGACTCTGAAGTGAGCGAAGGAGGCAAATTTAATTCCACATTCGCTGTGCTATCTTGTTCAATGCAGCTATGAAATCACTGCTGGGGTGCCAACGTTCAAATCGTTCAATCAAGTTCTAGAGATGAACTGAAGTTCGAAGATCACAAGGGCTACAAAGTACCCGATTCGGATTTGGTGGCGTGGAGACTGAGAGAGAAAACTCCGTCTCTTCAATGGTAATTTTTGCTCGGCTTATTGTTGTAAATTGGCGAATGAGTCAATAATCCACCTGTTCCATTTGACCAAATTTTTTAAAATTTTGATTTCAATTTCTGGATGACTACGAAGTTCGCTTATTTGAAGAATCAAGTTTGAAGATAATATTGAGAACGGGGCAGTCAACTGGGTAAAATCCGATACCTAAGCAACGCCGCAAGCTCGTGCATGAAACATCTCATTGGAATTACAGAATGACCCAGAACGAACCATGTATGTAAGTGGCGCCTTTTTACGCTTTCTTCCAGTTCTATGCCTTCGTGTCGCTTTCGGATTTCCAATATTGAAGGAAATTGCTCTTGTGCAACGAGAGCGAGGCTCATCCCATACCTGGGGCTTCATACCTACCAACCACCCCAATAAGGTGTTCTGGTGTACTCGTTCTGGTTTTTATTTTAGAAAAGAATTCATGATTATATTTTTTGGGGGATAGTTGACATGTATGCCGAAGGAAGGCGCGGCCCGGTTACTCTCTGACATCAAAATGACGGGCCCAGCGAGTTCTTCGAGACTGCCTCCACCGAGACTTCTTGTTTTCCAAGTCCATATGTTCGTACCCGAAGTAATGAAGCCTGAAATAAGCATCACCTCGCTCTGCCTTGTCGAGACTTTCTCAAACTAAATACGCGATACACTATATGCGATTCTGCAAGTATTTGTGTCTTTAGAAATTACCACTAGGCCAGACAATCTTATCTGGGTAACAAGCCCTTGCCTACTATTATTTCCAAGCTCCTCGACATCACTGCAAGCAGCCACTTGTCCGCGACCTCAAACCCTACAATTTCGACAACTTCCTCTCAGCACCCGCTGGGATATCAGGTAGACTGCATCATCAATTTTAGTCAAGATGACTCTTGACGGAATCACCACGGAGCCAAAATGGAACGAGAATACCACAGAAAACCGCTTCGACATTGCTCATTGCAAAAAGCCCGGTGGCCATGGCCGAATCCTAGCCTTCAACCAGGAAACCACCCCACCCGCAAGCACAAGCGATTAGCTTTGCCACGAATGTTGCGATATACAAGGTGGTATAAATCACACACTAGTTCAGCAGCAAGTTTGGATTGAGGTATGTAGCTATGAACCAACCAAGCACTCTGTAGAAAGCTGACGAGCTGTGCCTAGAATTGGAATGATACAAGTAGATGTGGACATTGGAACGGAGACTTCTTTTGTACCCACGAAGTGTGTCTCGAATGCTCGGTTGCAATAGAATGCGAATGTAAAACAAAAGACGGAAACATTATCTTAGACTGGGCAATGGAGACTGTCAGGAGCCGAGCGAGGAGAGTCTTGATCCATCTCACGAGCGGGGCACCACTTGGTTACTTGTGGGGTGTGGATAACATTGCGGTAAGAGAGTTAGATAATTATATTACCGGTCTTGATAATGCGGAATATCATTGGGCTGTGAGGGACGAGAAGGAGATGCGGATGGTGAACCTGCTGAGGGCGGCTGCTAACGAAAAGTCTATTTGGTTAGCTCCGCAAGTAACCACCGCACTTGAATTATCAGATTGGATTATGACTTTACGGGAGGGGACTTTTGAAAAGCTTGTATTCAAATTGTAGGTCCTTGAATAATATCTTCAAACCAAATCTTTCGCATGTTCTCCTCGATGGACTTGGGACTAGATGATCTGAGCAATTGTTGATCCTGGTGCAGTACATAAGGGACAGGGTGGGTGTCGATGAGATTTTAGAGGTGGAGAGTGATGATGAGATTGATGAGAAAAGGGATATAGCTCGTGGTAGGAAGAGCGTCAGAGCTGCTAGAGAGAAAGCGGAGAAAGACAAGAGTGAGAAGGAAAATACTGCGGAAGGAGAGGAGAAATAGGAAGCGAAAAAAAGAGGAAGTTAAGTAGGCCGTCTTGGGCCACTAGGGTTAGACAGAGAGAGTTCTTGTTGTTTTCGAACAAGTGTGCAAAATATAAACAACACCTCTTTCTCACTCAGTGTACCATTGTAGCGGGGCTGAGATCAGGTGATTTTCTCACGTGGCCCTACCCTCTCTATATTTACTTTTCGGGTTCTCTTTTTTGTAAGGAATCATCCAATCTTTTACATACCACAATACAATACAACGTTTACAATCACTTATATTTACAACAACTTATCTTGACTCAAACTGACGATTCATATACTTGAACTACTTATATTTGACGATACTACTCCTTTTGGTTCTCCCTTCTTATTTACTCTTATTCTTACCAGATCCTCGATCACGATCTTGCCTCTTGTCCCCTCTTCACCATTTCTTTGCAACTATCCTTAAGCAGCGAAGCGGTTGGAGTGAGGTGAGAAAAGGGGCTTAAGCGAGAAGCCACAAGGAATGCTGATTCGGGTGTGAGGGATGGGGAGGACCAGAGATGAATGCACAAGTATTAGACACCACAGGACAGAGGAGAAGCAGATTGTTCTTCAGTAGTCATAACAGGGAATTTCCCCTTTCTTTCAATTGCGCGAAGGTACATCATATAGACCCCAAACACCAGTCACCTCGCCGAGACCAAGATCTAAACCCCCACAGACCAGGGCCTCCAGGGTGCGCCATGCCAATCAATAAACCACGCCGATACCATTCCCATATAATTGTGAAAACACACATTCGTACTCATATCTTGTGCAATTAACTTTCAACACCGCCCCAAACCTCAGCGATCTTCCCACTAATCGCTTTCTGAATCTTCTTCCTCCCTACTAAGCTCCCCATTTCCCCGGAGACCAAATCCAGTTTCCTCTTCCTCAAAATCTCTTTTGGAAACTTCCCAGAACCCGTGCCCGCCTCCTTTCTCACTTCTTCCTCCTCTAGCTTCTGATATGCCTCCACAAACTCAATTGGCGTCTTCCACCGCTTCTGGATCTCGACGGCTTTCTCACCCGTGACACCTCGCGTGCACATCAGCATCTTAAGATAGACATCCCGGAGAGTGAGAGTCTGAGACTTAGAGGACATCGATGCGAATGCTGAGTATGTGATGTGGAATCTTGTTCCTGGTTGAGTTTCTCCCAGGTGCTTTTGCAAAGGGAGATAGTTTCCTGTTGTCAGTATTTTGGTAGGTATGAGGTGGAGAGCTTGGTTTTCATATTGTGACTTGAGGAGACGGGTCATGGAGGCGAGATAGCGGATCGTGTCGTCCATTTTCTGGGTCTTCTTCACGAAGTACCCATTCACAACCTGCGTACTCGCAATAGCCGATTCAACAGCCTCTCCATATTTTTGTGCATCAATTCCGATTTCCTCAATGATGTAAATTACATTCTTGACTCCTGATTTCTTGAGTCTGAATTTCTGCTCATGGAAGCGGCCATCTTTGATTGAGCCCACCAGATCATCAAGACGTTTTCGCTCAATGATATAATCCAGCAAGATCTCATCTCCCTCGGCTCCTAGACGTGTGAGAAGACTGGGGTCCTCAATCTTAGCTACCCAGAGAATGTCGCCAAGTTCGAGGGCACGCATGATGGGGCGGATGCCTTTAGTGATGAGATTGTTTTGCATGTAGTCTCTATCTTTTGTCGAGCGGATCTCTCGGGTATCAAGCACCATCTGGACACTGAATTGGCCTGGTTGAAGAATGATGGGCGTGAAGGTTGGAAGGGCGTCTATCGCCCCAACCTGCTTTCCTTGAGGGATAAGGTCTGCGTGCTGAGATCTAGATGGTGGAGATCCTGGCCGTGAACGAGCGGAACGGATTGGACTATCATTCAACTCCAAGAACCCATCGTCCATCTCCTCTGGAGCAGAAGCTGGCTTTGCAGCAACAAAGGTATCCATCCGCCCTTGACTCGGATCAGAAGTCAACCTTATCCTCTTCGCAACCTCCCAACCCTCGTCCGTCAAGTAATACCTCTTCAACGGCCTCCCCTTCTCCGCCACTAGATCCTTCCCTACCAGCGTCTTCATCGAATTCCACGCCGTGTAGAATTTTGTTGGGTCTGAAGGCGCGGAGAACGAAGCATCACAATGCGGCTGCGCCAGCTCAATTATCTCCTGCTTCGTCATTCCCACCGGGGAATCCTCATCCAACTCTGCCAGGGCCAGTAGCAGCGCATAAGGCCCCGATCTCAGTGCCGGGACATAGCTCTTCGTTTTCCTGGCGGGCTTCTTAGCTACTGCCTCTACGTCATCCTCATCCTTCTTCTTCCGGCCTTCGACCATTGGCCTCTCTGGAATCGGTAGCCCGTTTTCGTTACAGTATTCTTGTAGCTTCTTTGTGAGGCGATTGCATAATGTAGGCCCGAAGCCGTTGAGTTGCTGGGCTTCGGAGGGATGGGTGAAGGGCAGAGGGCAGGACTTGAGGGAGTCGTAGGCTTTCTTGTAGGTGTTGACGCCTTTGGTGTTGTGTTCGCGGGCGGTATCAAGCCATTCTTTGACCCATTCTAGCAGAAGAGGGTTGGCGCATTGTGATGCGGAAGGCATCTTGGTGGTAGCAGGAGCTTATGCGGGAGGAAATGAAGCTCTTGCTGTTGTTTTTGGTTTGTATTTTTGTCAGTAAAAGAAGCGAATTATGCCAATGCAAGCGACATGGAAAGTGAGGCCATTCAGAAGCAGAGTTGGAATGGGAAATAGATTGATCAATTTAGGACGAAGTACTGTCCATCCAAGCCAAACTCATTGACGCGTTCTGCCCCACGCGAAGAAACACGAGCAGTCGTGATAGATAGGGGTCCTGCTCGGGTTGCTCCGTGCAGGGATCTCCCCCGCTGCGATATTTTGTGCAGCTGCCCCTCCAAGCGGTGAAGGCGAGAGAGAGGAGTGATGGCTGAAAATAGAAGTTGTTCCGCTCCGAATGGACAGCAAGTACTTCGTACTGTACATGCCTTCGTATGAAGGTATCACTACCGCGTTCACTCATTCTCTTTACGAGCACTACACCTCATACAGTCAAGTCAGCTGCCAACCTCTGATAACAGCTCTTGATCTCCAACTCCTCCCAATCCATTCCCATCCTTCCCTCTACAATTGAATTCCTAACACCACAATCATGGACGCTCAAATCCTCACAGCTTCAAACAAACACCCCAAGCCCGCAGACCGGGTCTTCCAATATGGTACTGCCGGGTTCCGCATGAAAGCTACCCTGCTCGACAGCGTGGTCTTCAGAGTCGGCCTCGTAGCAGCTCTGCGATCCCGAAAACTGAGTGGCCAGACAATCGGTGTTATGATCACAGCCTCACACAACCCACCCGAAGACAATGGCGTTAAGCTCGTCGACCCCATGGGCGAGATGCTCGAGAACAGCTGGGAGGCTTACTCTACCGAGCTGGCGAACGCAAAGGACGAGGATGTAGTCAAGATTTACAGAGCTTTGGAGGAAAAGCTGAAGATTGATCCAGAGACTCCAGCTAGAGTCATCTATGCTAGGGACACAAGAACAAGTGGACCAAAATTGGTGGTAGCTTTGGTTGATGCCTTGAAGGCAGCAGGTGCGGAATATACGGATTACAAGTTGCTTACGACACCCCAATTGCATTATTTGACGAGATGCACGAATACAGAGGGCACACCGCAGAGTTATGGGGAGGTTAGTGAGCAGGGATACTATGAGAAGTTGACTGACGCGTTTGTCAGAGCTATGAAGGGAAGGAGGGCTGCTGGACCGTTGACGGTGGATTGTGCAAATGGAGTGGGTGGACCGAAGTTGGCGGAGCTCATTAAGTACTTGCCCAAGGGTTCAGAGGGAGTGGAGATTAAGATTATCAATGATGATGTTCTGCAGCCAGAATCCTTAAACCATGAGGTATGTTCGCTCTATAAGTACTAAATTTATTTTCCCCGCTAACAATATCAGTGCGGTGCAGATTTCGTCAAGACCAAGCAAAGATCACCACCGTCGTCTAAGGCAGGCAATGGTGATCGCTGCTGCTCCTATGATGGCGATGCAGATAGAATCATCTACTACTTCAACGACCCTGAGCATGGATTCCGCCTCTTGGACGGCGATAAGATTGCAAGTCTGGCAGCATCCTTCATCGGTGACCTAGCTCGCGAAGCCCACCTCTCGGACGAGCTCAAAATTGGTGTCGTTCAAACTGCCTACGCCAACGGAGCCTCCACCAAATACATTGAGAAGTCTCTGGGTCTCCCAGTCGTCTGCACCCCAACCGGCGTCAAATGGCTTCACCACGCAGCCACCAAATTCGACGTCGGTGTCTATTTTGAGGCCAACGGCCATGGCACTGTCGTCTTCTCTCAACAAGCCCTCTCCGCCTTTAAATCCAAGGAACCCGAAACCCCTGCCCAGGCCGCTGCTCTCGATACCCTAAAGGCCCTCGCTGATCTCATCAACCAAACCGTCGGTGACGCCCTTTCTGACATGCTCATGGTAGAAGTAATCCTCGCACACAAGTCATGGACTCCTCGCGAATGGGACCTCACGTACGTCGATCTCCCTAATCGCTTAGTGCGAGTCGAAGTCAAGGATAGAAACCAGTTCAAGACAACCAATGCAGAGAGAACACTAGTAGCTCCCCAAGGACTGCAAGAGGATATCGATGTATTGGTTAATAAGGTTAGGGATGGTAGGAGTTTTGCCAGAGCGAGTGGTACCGAGGATGCGGTCAGGGTCTATGCGGAGGCGGCGACGAGGAGTGAGGCGGATGATTTGGCAAGTAAGGTTGCGGCTTTGTGCAGGATGGAATTCTAGGTTAGAGGGAAGTGGAGGATGATGATTACGATGAGTTTATGACTGGTGATGAGAGATGAGATTTGAGATGATGATATGGCTGGAAATAGGAGTTTATAGTTTTGGGAGGTAATGGGTGGTGAAGAGGGTGAGGGTAGGTATTCTGCTCAATCCAAAAGTTTTCTTACTCTTGTTCTTCCTTCCCCTTCTACCATCAATGTCAGAGCATGAAATGAAATGATCCAATTTACTAGCAATATACACCTTGAATATCCAAATGGTTTTGAACCTTCAAATATCGCGAATGACCAAAACAAGATTGATAATCAAGTCATGGCAGTTAACCAGGATAAGGCGAATAACCCAAACAGTGTGAATATTCCACAACTGTTGGAGATGTACAGTGACAGGAGAGCTCTGCCATTAACTTTCAGACGCTTTATTATATCCGTACTTAGGTACCTCGGAAAGATGAAGTCAAGTGACTTGGTGTTCCCTTCGCGTGGCAGTCTTTACCCTCAGACAAGCGCGACGAGAGTGGTGATGTCACTATGCCCATCCATCACCAGGGAATCTAGCTCTGAGGAAGTACAAAACAAAGGATATCTCCTTGACTCCTAGACCGTGAATTTACAATTTCTCATTAACTGGGATACATTTCTCTAGAATAAGAGATAGATATCGAAACTTCATGAAGTGCATTCTCTGGATCACAAGACTCATTGTCAAACCTCGAATCTCCAACTCGATAGTCGCGAAACGAAGCTTTATATCGAAAGCTAGTGGGAGTCCTCTCTTGCTCTCGCAATTCCACGCTCGGAAGAAAATGGAAATGGACGCTAGCAATTCCCGCTCGGAGACAGCACGGGTTCAGAAATCCGCCCAGATGTCGACAGGCGCGAGCAGCGACAGCATGGGGAAGCTGGGGATCCAGAGCCAGGATCTGAGGTACGAGGAAGGCGTCATGTTGGACGAGCGGCAGAAAGTGTTGACTGGGAGTGTGCTTGACGTGCGGCGCACTGATGCTTCCTATGTTGAGGAGCGTGCTGATGAGATGGGTAGTTGTTTGCTGGCAAGCCGACGAAGCGAAAGCTGGCTCTGTGGACAGATGACGCGACGTTTGATGATCCGTTGACGAAGGCGGAGGGGAGGAGGCAGTATGAGGCGCAGTGGTATGGGCTGGTTGCTGCGTTTTCCGAAATCACGCCTTTGAAGAAGGAAGTCATGTCCTCTGGTAACCCAATTACGCTCTCTCTTGTCACTAAATACAAAGTCAGAGGCATCGGCTCGGAAAAGACGATCAACTCTGAAGTTAGAATCCATACAACTGCTTCTGCAGCTGGGGATGGGGAGATGATGATCAAGGGGGTGGAGGATAGGTGGGATGGGAAGATTCCGGAGGGAGTGGTAGCGACTGTGTTCAGGAATCTGAATTCGGTGGTGGTGCCGGTGTTTGTTAGTGTGCCGAAGAGTGTTGAGGAAGAAGAGAAGGCAAAGAAGGAGAATCAGTAGCGAAGAGAGATGGGAGAGGAGGATGCACCTGGATGAAGAGGGGAACCGAACAGTCGCACTTGAAATGATGTCAGAGTTGCAGAAATGAATATTACAGACAATCGATCATGAAAGAATAGAGGCAAGAGAATTGAAATGTTCATCAGAATCATGTGCTTTGAATCTATGAGAAAATGCCTTGTCGCGCGAGACAGCATTTGACTACGCTATGCTAGTTACCATCTGAACGCCATTACGCGCAAAAATTGACATAGCCATCCATCATTAGGAGTCGTATTTTGACACACATCTTGCTGTGCCAAATCAGTATCGTATCGCAAAGAAACTCTCCACCCAGGGTCTGCGCTCTCAGCCGCGAAAAACCCTGTCACCCCCCAACACCCTACTTTCCCCATCCGAAGATATGCTCATGTTGGGAATATCCAGACAGAGAAGGAAGCTACACCGAAAAAAAAGAAGGGACATTAGCACATCTTATACTCGCAAGCACCCTCTGCCTTCCGCGTCGGATCCTCCGTCTCCAATCTGTAGCTGATCTTGACGTCTAGGTCGCGCTTGTTCTTGCTGTTCGGCTTGTTCTCCAAAACACCACGAATCTGCTCTCCCTGTTGCACCGTCAGGACTTCGCGCAAGTAGAATACGGTTTGCTTCCAGTGAGTGTATTTGGTGTGGGGACCGGTGGAGAAGCGGATAGGCTTGTGGCAGGCGGTGAAGTCGATGTCGAACCAGGCGATGAGGGCATGGACGAAGTCGTCGCGACGGCAGTCAAGGACGAAGGGGGAGGTGAAGGCGAGGTCAGCGGTGGTGCAGGTGTAGAGGTCAAGGGTTAGGACGGGGGTCGGGTCAGTGACAACAGCTTTGATCTCAACGGTGTCAACAAGGGGTTCAGTGAGGGCGGTGTGCTTGAGAGGGGAGTAGTCGAAGCCGTAGACGTTGTCCCAGACTATTAACGTGTTAGCTAGATTCCGCAGAAACCTGGAGAAACGGGGTGGGTTGTGCTCACATCCAATCTTCTCATCCTTATACTCTCCATCCTCAATACCTGCCATAAAAATGGTAGCCTTATCAGGGAATATTAATCCGTTCGGTGCTAGGTACTTGTCTCTTGCATACAAGACGGTATCCAACATGGACTCGTACAGCAAAAAGTATCCCATCCATTCAGAGATAATGATATCAACCTTGGGGAAAGGGAGCTCAACTTCCTCCATCTTTCCTTGTAGAAGAGTGATCTTATCAGACATGCCATTAACAGCAACGATCTCGCGGGCTTTCTCGATGATGGTGGACATGTCGACGCCGATTACGTGCTTGGCACCAGCCTTGACTGCGAACCTGGGAGGGAGGGGTTAGCAACTGCTCTGGAACAGAGGAACAGGGAAGAAAAAGGTGGGAAGGCCTACATGGACAAAATAGCAGTACCACACCCAACATCGAGAACAATCTTGTCCTTGAAGAGGTGCTTGTTCTGCACAATAGCATTCATGTACGATCTTGTACGAACCTCATCTTTCTGTTTATTATCAGCGGGGTCGAGAACTAGCAATAGGATGGAAACATACCAACATCTCCTCATGGATACCTTTATGCAGAAACTTATTAGTATATTATACTCTCTAATTCGTAGACTAAAACGTACCATGGTGGTTGTAGCTATCTTAAGTCAGTGCATGTCTCGATATTTGAACAGCGGAGGGAGGGGCTCACCTGTTGAAGTAGTGCTGCTCTGAGTGCTCCATTCCTTTCATCTTGTCGTCCGCCATGATTGTGGTGGTGCCTGAGAATGTACTTGAGGGAATGGATATCGAATATTAAATTCGACGTGGGTGTAGTACTCAAGAAAGAGCTGGGCAGCGGTCAACAATAAAGGTAAAGCTAGGAAGTTTTTCGAGTTTCTGCCGGTGCACCGTTCACCGCCTTAATGGTTAGATTGGCGAGGCTACACTAGTGGGGAATAACTCGATGGTATAGTATAGTACTTCGTATAGTATATTCATGTCACTTTCAAGAACATCCCAAAAAATTAAGTGTAAGCAACACAACTAAGCAACCCTCGCCCCCCCCAAAGAATCGATCACAGTTATTCAACCCAGGCAAATCGAACCCCCAAGCCTTAAGAGTACACTACCGGTTCTTCATTCTTCACCTTGGAGAAGCACGTGACTCTCAGTATTGCCGAAGCACCCCGTACCTCACGACTTCCATTTGCCGAAATTCACACGCCGAAAAAATTCGCCATTTCAAAATCACATCTTGACGTTTTGGCAGTTCTTCATAACCTAAAAACAAGTAATAAGAGCCCTCTCTGCTTTGCGAGGCTATTCCTGTATGATACCATAATCTCCCTTGCATTTCTCCAACTTCACTACTGCGATACTGACATTGTGGTTGTTACACAGTAGGCAGCCCTGCGAAGCTCGCTCTGCTCGCTTAGAGCAGAATTTCGAACAAAGTGCGCGTTCCGACCACTCCACCACCGTGAACCCCGCAAACCTCCCACCATTTCTCCAATTTCTGCTGCTCTCCACGTCCGCCCTGCATTCGTCAACACCACCACTCATACGAGACGAGTTCAGCACTTAGTGCATCACCACTCAGGTCCTACGAGATCAATAACTACGTCGCGCATTCATTTCTTTCTTCTTCCACGTCTCCCATTCTTCCATTCTACTCTTCCATTCCACTCTTCCATTCCACTCTCCAATTCTCTCCAATCGGTTGCATCATACTCGAGTCATCATGGGTCGTCCGCGAACCGGGGGTGACGAGCCCATATACAATCCCGTCAAGGCTATGAGAGAATCTGGCATCAAATACCCGAGGCCTGCCTTTCGAAATAAGCCGAAGAAGCGCGGATGTCCTACCGCCGATTGTCCCGGGGGTGAGATTGAGGATGGAACTTGTACGGGTTGTGGTAAAGTTATCGATTCAACCAACATTGTCTCTGAAGTTCAATTTGGTGAGAGTTCAACGGGCGCTGCAACAGTCCAAGGAACGTTCCTTTCTGGCGATCAAGGAGGTGCTAGGAGTATGGGACCCGGCAATCACGGTGGCTCTAGCGGACAAGACCGAGAGTCGACCATCAAAGCAGGTGAGATCGCACTCTATGGTTCACCTTCAAATCTCTAATAGCTTGCAGGTAAAGAAGTTATGCAAAGACTTCAGGGCCAACTTCCAATCTCAGAGTTTTCGATCACCGAGGGTGTTCAAGCCTTCAAGCTCGCGTCAATGCATAATTTCATTCAGGGTCGCCGTCTTGATATGGTTGCTGCTGTCTGTCTTTATACAGCCTGTCGGACAAGAAAGCCCTGTAGGGTAATGCTCATTGATTTTGCCGACAAGCTTCAGGTGCGTACCACATGTCCTATTCAGTCCGGCACTAACAGACTTAGGTCAATGTATTCAAGCTTGGTCACTGCTTCAAAGCTCTCCATAAGCAGATCACTCTAACCGCGAATGGAGTTGCACCCATCTTGGCTGAGGATCTCATTGAGCGATTTGCTGTAAAGCTCGAATTTGGGACTATGATGAGGAAGGTGGCTGAAGATGCAATCAGACTTGCTCAGCGCATGAGTCTAGACTGGATGCTCGTCGGTAGACGTCCCTCTGGTGTCTGCGGTGCCTGCCTCGTTCTCGCCGCCCGTATGAACAACTTTCGTCGCACTATTCCCGAAGTTGTTTACATTGTTAAAGTTACCACCGCTACGATCCAGAAGCGCCTTGAGGAGTTCAAGGTTACTGCTAGTAGTGCTTTGACTGTTGAGGACTTTCTCAGCAATGAGTTCTTGGAGTCTTCTCACGATCCCCCAGCTTTCTACGAAAAGACTGAGGAGTTCCAAAAGACAAAAAAGAAGCGGAAGAAGCGCAACGCTGCAGGTATTGAGGACAATGGAGAAGATGACGATGAGCCTGAACCAGCCGAACTAGAACTTCGCCGAGATGCTCAAGGTTTTGCTATCCCACCTACGCCTATACAAACACAACCTCAAGCTCGCGATCGCAGCCTACCTGTTGACCCGGATCTCGTTGACAAATTCATCGAAAAGGAATCTGGCACTGGAATGAGACAGCTTGTTGCCCAGTTTGGTGATGTTCTCCCCGAAGGCGCCGAACATAATGATGATGATGATGATTATGATGATAATGGGGAAGGATCGTCTGCCAGCGGTGCTACCAATAGCGCTCGCGCTCGAGCTCCACACCGTGAGATCAATGTCTCCGCCGTATGGAAAGAATCCGAGGAAAGGCTCCAAGAAGAGATTTCCGAGATGGTATCTGACCCTCGAAGTCTCGCGTTTGCCGTTAGTTATGCCAAGGCTCAAGAGCGCGCTGAAGCAGCCATGTTTGTCTACCAACAAGAGAACCCATCGAAGAATGTTAGCATGGACGTCCACATTGGCCCTGACGAATTTGCGAATGATCTTGAAGTCCAGAATTGCATCCTTTCCGAAGAGGAATCTGCGAAAAAGGAGCTCATCTGGTCTAACAACAATAAATCCTGGCTCCGCCGTCAACAGGAAAAGATGTGGAACGCTAAGATCGCTGAAACTCAACCTCCTAAGGCAAAGCGCAACAGAGTGAAAAAGCCCCGCATTGGCGAAGGCCAGCTTGAACCAGCCGCCACCCCGGAGGAAGCTGCTAAGAATATGATCAAGAAACGCTCTCTCAGCAAGAAGATCAACTATGGTGCTGTTGACGGTATTTTCGCCGCCCTTCCAACCCATGGCCTTGGCCTTGGCAGTACTGCTACGAGCAGGGCCACGAGCAGAGCTCCTAGCGATTCCGGTGACTCTACCGCCGAGGGCTCCAGGGATGACAGCGGAGGTCCGCTTGTGATTAATTCTTTGATCAAATTTTCAACCCCAGGGCGCTCTCGGGCCACCACCAAGAAAGCTACGAAGAAGACTGTCGTTGCTGAGGAGTCCGTCGACGAAGCAGCTTCTGTTGCAGATGGTGAGGCTGATGAGGATATAGAGACGGAGTCTGTTGCGGCCACCGAGCTAGAGCAAATCGGGGGTGACGATTGGCGTGCGGCCCTGAACCCTAACAAGAAGCGCAAGCGGAGTATCGACGATGTCGACAATAGGGACGACGGCGGTGATGGCGAGGGACCTGCAAAGACAGTCTACGACGAGAATGAAGACTTCGAGGAGGATGAAGAGGAGTACGATGATTATGGTGGTATTGAGCCTGGTGGAATGGACTTCGAGCTTGACCGCAATGAGGATGATGACTTCATGTTCTAGAAAGTGGTGTTTCTTCGGGGCTGGCGTTTATAAGATGGCGTTGATTGATTCGATTTCATGCTTTCAGGGATGGTCATGCTTGATACGATAGCGAGCGAGATGGAATCATAAGGAGTTCGATGGTTGGATGGAATAAGACAATGGCGTTTTCTAGAAGGGACTCAGGTAAGTTCTGTGGCTAGCTTTACGGCTTGCTTGATTTTGTTTGCATAGACATTCCTCTGCCTAGGCAGAGCATAGGATAGAGTGGTGCTTCAGTTGGCGCACATTAACCGGTCTATCATTTGTACTGTAGAATAGCATAGATTCGCCAAGAGAGTCGAAAGGAAACTTGAAGTTCAAGATAATGTGCCATCTTGCACGCTGGTGATGATTGATTACTACGCTCCCTCCATTCCTCATCCAAAAACCCCGCAATGTATTGCGCAACCCAGCCCAAATCTTCCTCTCATAAACTACGGCGTTGCAAGACACTATTGCTCATCGTACACCCAATACAATGCCCTGCCTTGAATATTGCTACTCGAGTCGATTATTTAAGCGCATGTGAACTTGGAATTCCTCGAGAAATTGGAATATATTTGATCATCCAGAAACGCCCACTGTTAACTACAGAGAGAGCAACATTTGGTTTGGAATACCAAGTGCACATGAACAACGACCAGAGAGTTCTTGCCGACAACACCTAGAACATCCTCTCCAGATCTCCCATCGAGGGTGTGTCATTTCTTGGCTAATTAACGACAGGTCATGCATGACAACCCAGCTGCCAGTCGATTGTAGACTACGCTTCCCGCACATATATCGCACTTCATATGCACCTGCATATGCTCGCTGCACACTAGGCAGAACATTGATTTTGCAGGATTCCAAAACTAGAACACAGTCACTGAATCGTCAAAACCCCATGAAGCACACGTGTACCTACCTCCAAGTGCTGGAAAGGACAGTCGGAGTCGGGCTGCACTTTGAGTTGACAGCACAGCCAGTCACCTTTGTTCTCGCACTTTCTCTCTGGTTCGGGCTCAGGCTTCCGTGACGAAGGCTACGGAGCGAGAGGATAGCATATAAGTCCGTCACTAGGGTTGCCGACGCAGGTGGTTACTCGTTGCTTGTAGGTGTGGGGATGGGCCATCTTGAATGATATCGTTGGCGGCCTAGTGATAGAAAGATGTGGTAGTGGACAGTAATTGTCTATAAAGCTCAAGAGAACGGCGGGGCATTATAATTAGATAGAATGTTAATATTTGAGCATATTTTATAGCCAAAACTCCAGTACAAATGATTCACAATTTTGATGACACCAGCGGGTGAAGCTCTTAACGTGCCCAGGGAAACACTCAATCTCTCAAAACTCAAAATTGCAGTGTTGTAAAGTATGAATGAGAAGCCCAGTCACCCCTTGAATTCTCGACTGCTAATAAAATGATATGAAAATAGCAATTGAATCGATATTCTAGACCGCCCCGACTTAAACTTTCAAGCCCTAGTCACAAGAAAGATCCTCAGCAAAAAGAGGGCTGATGAGAGAGTGAATTTGATTACTTCGCGGCCTTCAGCCTCGCATCAACGATCCTCTCTACCATCTGCTGCAAGATCGCCGGCTCGCCACTGCTTCCCTTAGAAAAGTAACCCTCTACGGCCTTCTCCACATACTTCCCAATTTGATCGACCTCAACATTGACCTCCTCACCAAGCTTCTTACTTGCCGTCACAACCTTCTCTTGGGTATAAGAGATCAACATAACCTCCCACCACCCTTCCACATCATCGACCTTCGTGACCGTCAAACTCGCCCCATCAATCGTCACATATCCCTTCTCAACCACATATCTCAGCACAGTCTTATCCTTAGGTTGGAACCTGAAGGTCAGGGCATTTCCATCTGGCGTAATCTTGAGAATCGCGGCTGTGGTATCGACATGGCCTTGTACGAAATGACCTCCCATTCGGGTATGTGCCGAAACAGCTCTCTCGAGATTGACACTGCTGCCTTGCTTCAAGGAACCAAGGTTCGTTCTCCGCAGAGTCTCGGGTGCAACACCGACTTTGAAGGAGGACTTGTCGAACCATGTTGCGGTGAGACATGTTCCATTGACGCTGATACTGTCACCAAGGTGGCAGTCATCCAGAATGTCGGAAGCGTTGGTGATAGTGAGGGTGGTGCCCCCATCTTCTGCTTGGGGGTTGAGTTCGGAGACGACTGTTTTCTGTTAGTCACGTAAAAAGAAAGGTGGCGAGGAGGCTGTGTACCTCCAATGATCTCAACGATGCCGGTGAACATTGTGAAGATCTATAATGTGACTCTGAAAGCTTCGATTTTTTGAAGCTTCGATTACCCCCGCCGGCGTTTTCGGGTGGCTTACCGATTGGCGCTAGCGGATTGAAGGCCCCTTAAAAAGAACCTGACTCCATCCTCAGCCCTCCTTGTGTGCATCTTCTTGCAGTTCCCTGCATTCTTTTGAGGGAGACTATGAAGCCCCTCCTTCAGAACCATGGAGACGGACCTGTACTATGTGGCTGCCAAGCGTTCCGTTCGTGGAATATTTTTACCAGTCTAGAGCTCGAGTGAAGCTTGCGGAAAGGATCCAATGATCGAGGCCTCTCTCTAACCCTTTCAAATGTATATCTTCTTCTGATTTCCTTTATGCCAATCTTTGAATTCAGGCTAGTTAGTAGTTTGGTTACATTCAGCGTTTATTCAATTGCTCATGGTCGGAACGGGACAGCAAGTCAATTCAACTCGGGAAGTGTTCACGAGCGTACCTATCAAAATGAAGTTATTCCGATGACAGTGTTGATCATGAGTAGTTTTGTTGCCATATTTACGTACTGAGACGTTTTATCTTCGCCGCAGAGTAACATGTTTAATATATCAGACGGTCCGTTTGACGTTTTGCTAATTGGAAGCAATATCCTAAATCTCGGAAACCTCGATTGATACGAGTCCGAGGAGACAGTATTCAGGTCATTGAGAGCGAGGTGCTCGTTGTGAAGTGAACAAAGTATATATAGGCCGTCCTATCCTCATCACATCATCCATCCTAAGCATCCCTCCAAGCACCCCCTTCAATACAGGCTCCTCTCAATCGAAGTTCTCAAGCCCAAACCAACTTCCTACCTTCTATCTAAGCATCTCAAATCGCCAATATGCAACTTTCCCTCCCCATTCTTACTATCATCTTCGCGACTCTGGCAATGGCCAGCCCCATCTCTGATGCGCGCCCAGCAACTCTGCTCAAAGCCCGTGACAATATATGCTCCTATCCTTGCGCGGAGGGAAGCGTAAGTACAAATCAAGACTGCTATTTTGAATTCTGTTCTTTTGGAGAAACACTGTTGCTAGGACACGGCGAGATTGCAAGAGCAGCACTAACATTGATCTTGCGTAGGAATGCTTCTACGATTGTGGTAGCTGCTCCTGCGGGGGGTTCGGAACGTGCAACTGCTAGATATCTGGGAGGCCTGACACTTTACTTTTTGGAATTCGATTTTCAAATTGTGAAGAGAAATTTTGACTAGCAATCAGACTTGTTTCAATTGTTGTTTACGCTCTTCTTGTCCTGCTGCTTCTTCAAATTTAAGGTTGTCTTGGAACTTCAAGACAGCCTCAGCTAGATAATGGAATGAAGAGCATTGCTCCCCGAAAAGATCCCAGTGAGATATCAGCTGAATAGGCTTTCCATGCGCATCTATTACCCCATACGAATGAAGGTATGAAGGTACTTCGTACTCATCCCTCGCTAACTAACCCTATCCCCAATCCATCGACGGAGCCGCTCCCTCCGGCTCCCGCTCCATCACGGAGACACGACACGCCCCCTTTCGTAATCTATCACAACCTTAAATACCCAACCAGTCGGCTTCAGCTATCAATGAGCCAGTTGCCTGGCATTAACACACATCAGCCTCCTTCTCCTCACTACAAACCCGTACCAAGCACGCACCAAGAACATGCACCTCGTCAGGTAGTCCCAGAAAAAGTGATCTGTAGGTCTCCAGACCATAGCAGCTCCAATTTTAGCAAGCAAAATAGTTTCTCCGTCTCCAGTTCCCCGCGTCAAGTAAATCTTGGGATTTAATTTGATGACCATGTGGCTTATGGTCCCGAAATGATGGGACGGGTCGGATTATTTCATGAATGGGATGATCATATGGTAAATAAATGGCTTAAATTTCTCCCATTCCCCTCCTCTCCTACCGTTTTCTCTCTGTTTCTCTCCTCTTGGCTCCAATTGTACTACCCCTGAGCTATAACCATGTACTCACTTCAGCTTCTCCCGGTTATCCTCTCCCTTGCAACAGCAGCACCATCATGGGCCCCCTCGAAACTCTCCCCCATGCCCCCAGCAATCAGCTCTATCTTCCCTTCTGGTGGTCGATTGACTCCCCAGATCCTCGAAACCTTCTTACAACCCACTGAAGCGAACCTGGCCAGAAATTCGTATGTCCACAGAGACGGAACATCGCTGAAGCTGCTTGGTGAACCATGTACGTCCTTCCCCCTCCCGCTCAACCCCAGCCACTAATTCCACCATCAGGGACCGCCTCCGGAGCAAACGTGTACTGGCTCGGCCTGGACGAGAACGTGATCCCCCCCGCCGGGAAGCCCTTCTACGCCCCCCTCAATGCCTCCTATCCCACGCCAGGACGTATCACCGAAGTGATGAAAACGCTCGTCACCATGGGAGCCAAGTTAATCAGAAGTCAGACACTGGGAGTGAGTGTTGGGAACCCGCTGAGTCTGTGGCCTGAGGAGGGGAAAACGAATGAGGCGGCGTGGAAAAGTATGGACTGGACGGTTTGGATGGCGAGGCAGCATGGGTTGAGGATTTTGGCACCGTTGACTGATAACTATGTGGGTGCTTTACCTTTTTCCTTCGCTCTCCCAACCGGGCGATATGGGGGGAGTAGAGAAAGGTTGGGGGTCAAGTGAAGACAAAACTAACAGAAGAACAGGATTACTACCATGGCGGAAAATTCACCTTCCTCCGCTGGGCCGGCTTCGACATCCTAGGCTCGCAATCTCCATTGCCAGCCGACACAATGCAATTCTACACCAATGCCACCGTCATCGCCAGCTTCAAAGCCTATATTCACACCCTACTCACCCACGTAAACCCATACTCCGGACTCACCTACGCCGAGGACCCAACAATCATGGGCTACGAAACGGGCAATGAGCTGGGTGGTCTCCAATTTGGAGACATGGACGTGCCCAACTCATGGACGAAAGAAATTTGCAGCTATGTTAAATCCCTTGGTGCTCATAAACTCTGTATCGATGGCACCTATGGCGTCAACAGCACTCATTTCGCTGTTTCTGAAGTCGATATCTTTTCAGATCATTTCTATCCCCTCAAAAACACGAAGCTAGAAGCTGATATTGCAGCTGTGGAGAAGGCGGATAGGGTTTATTTGGCGGGGGAGATTGATTGGAAGGGATTGAAAGGCGGGGATACGATGAGTAGCTTCTTTGGGATTATTGAGGCAAGGCAGAGTACTAGCAGCCCGGTGGTGGCTGGGAGTTTGTTTTGGAGCTTGTTTGGGCATGATGTGCCGGATTGCACTGTATGTTTTCCTTCTTTCCTTCATTTCACTTGAGAGGAGAAACAGAGAGGACAATCGCTGACACTAAAACAGACATTCGTAAACCACAACGATGGCTTCGCGCTGCAATACGGAAACCCCCTCAACACAGCATATCTTGATGGACAAATAAGCATCATCCGAGAACACTATTTCGCGATGCAGAATATCACTGTTAATAGCTATTTGCCGGCTGTGGCTTGTCCGCATAACTTTATTCCGGGATATGAGGATGAGTACACTTATTTTTAAAGGATTTAATGCCAGAGAGCAGGGAGTAAGCGCAGAAAATAGTAATAAGATAGTAATAAGAAACCACTTTTGGAAATGCCAGCGAGACACGCGGCGAGCGTTCCAGAAGAAAAGACAACAAGCAAAGGAGGACCGAGATGATTTGAGTCCCGTCCCCAAGCCAATCAATCAAGCAATCATCTCGCAACCCAAAACTCAAAATTCCATCCTTCGACCACATCACCAGCAAAACTACCACCCCTTAGAACCGCTCACGGCCTAGTACTCAGAAAGCGTCATACTCGCTTCGCTTGCTTGCCTCGCGCGTGCTGATATGCACTTCACTAATGCGGAATCCAATGCGACTGCGTCGCACGACTCAAAAAGCAAAACGCGAATCACCCCATCATTTCCCGATGCGGCAGTTCCTTGCGGACGATGTGCAACAAACCTTTTTGGCAATCATCAGACTGGAAACGTGCACGCTGGAATTGCGCGCTTTTGTGGTGTGTGAAGGGCTAGGTGTGAGTGTTGTGGGAACTCAATCTTGGGATGGTGGTCGGAGCTAGTACTTTGGCAGTGTGAGAGAGAGGAGGGCCGGGGAGGGGCGGAAACTTTTCGTTTGGATGGGAAGAGAGCAAGTAGAGATAGAAGGACGAGATACAGAGGAAGACAGAGGATTCAGGGTGTACTAGAGCTCAGTCTTGTGAGTGGCTGCACAACGATTGTTGTGTGGGGATGATGAGGACGCGAGGTTGGATATTCTGGACTGCGGTCAAGCAGCTGCATTCATTCTAAGATAATGCAATGCGCCAAACGAAACTCTTAGTACAGGACCGAAACGACCTGTAAATGCCTCCAATACTGAACGCCAGTCGATTATTAAGTGCCCCTTATATTTTCGTGCGCGTGATGCCTTTGCCGCCTATTCCATCTCATGCCTTGAGCCGGTGTCCCGCAATATCGTCCTGAGCATCCTTGAGCAAGAAGCTAGCAGCAATTTAGTATATACCCCGAACATATGGTGTTGAAAATCGCGGGATATACTCACTTGTACCAAATCATCGTCGGCGCAACAGTTCCCAGATGCCACAAACTATGCGCATCCAAGCATCCCCACCACGGCGGGAAGTCCAGTAACTCCAAACTCATCGCCAAAAGAATCCATGCTACCACAAATCCAGGCCACATTGCCCAAAATCTGCCGGACTGCATGTACTTCTGAAAACTGAACCAACTCCACATGGCATGCTGAACAACGCCAACAATCACATTCGCGGCCATGTTATATTCGTAGTCCCACTTGTGCCATTTTAAGTAAATGACATGAGCCGCATACATAGCCAGACAGAGTCCAGTCCATGTCCTCAGTAGCGATCTCGTCTTCGCATCGCCGTGGTCCAACCGAAAGATCCGAATTGGCGCATAGTATAACCCATACAGGACGTTCGCCCCGGCCCCGAAATAATCCAGTTGCTCCGTGACCCTGAAATCCCTAACGTGGAATATCATACTGAAAGTCCAGCTGGCCATTCCAAGGTATGCGAGCATGACATAGTATTTGCGCATCGAGTATGTAGCTGGGATGTTGGATGTGATTTTCGATAGGCCATTTTGGTGCGCGAGGAAGTTCAGAAGGGAGAAAAAGACGGAGAATGGCTCTTGCATACCCAGGAAGCGATAGAAGGGCCATTTGCCGTGGAATTGCACGATAGGTTCAAAGGCTGCTACGCGCTGGTCGGTGATGATGTGTTGACATGTGTAGTCGCATTCTTGCTCGCAGGTCCAGAATAGGAGGCGATGAAGAATGGCTGAAATTTGTTAGAGGGGTCGAGGGGTGGAATGGAGTGAAGGGAGACCAACGAATGTTTGTATATGACCTGCCAGTGCCACAGTTCTCATCAGAGCAGACCTAAATGGTTAGCTCAAAAGTTGGGTGAGGAAGCAGAAGTTGTTCACCTGCACGCAATTTTTAAATTCTGGGAGCTGGTCTCCCCATGAGGCGGAGACAGGAGGGGTGGTCAGAAGCAACAAGAATAGCAGCCATAGGGGCGAATTTAAAAATTGCCTCAAAATCATGGTGATGTATTCCAAAGGTTGTACGTTCGGAAGTTTCCCCGAAGGGGCTCTTGGACAGGTGGCTTGGGTTTTGACGCTAGAAGCCGAGAGCTACTGCATTGGCGAAGGAAGGCAACTAACATCTCAACTGCTCAAGAGCAAATCTCACATTTCCAAGTCAAGTATGAAGATAATTTTCGCTTGTTGAGCTTTCTATCTGAAACTTACCTTTTTCCAATTTCTATCTAAAAGCTCTTCTTGAAAGGTTAGAGCGGGAAAACTTCGGATATAGTGAAGGGCAAATAAAGAATGACTTGGCCGTCTCAACGGCCAACATTTAAGCTCAACACTTGTGCAAATGGGGACATCCGTGCACATGAGACATTCAAATATATTCCTAAAAAAAAGAGTCCTATTTCAAAATCAGTTCTGTGAGTTCAGCAACCAAACACCCACAAAAACATGCCAAAAAATTAAATTGGAGCAGCGGCGGATCGAACGCCGGACTTCATCGATACAGTTGAAACATGCAAACGAGGCACTCTACCACTGAGTTACAGCCCCTGACTAGGCAAGTTGTTGAATGACTACAGCTTATTCTGGAATATGTACTCCTTAAAACTAAAGTCTTGCCGAGTTCGCAGACACCCCTTAATTCTAAGCGAATCCATGGCTCTTGAATAGTCCTGCTTACAAGACCGGGTTTTTCGTTTGATAGCTGAGGGTGATCTAAAATTTTATTACAAGTGGTTTTTCCTGTGAATTCATTTATAACCTGCTTACAAAGTAGCTTTTGGCAATATGGCATGCATCATACTTGACCGTCTGGCTCGCCGTCGATTATGCAGTGTAATTTGCCAATTGCCAACTGCCACTTATCCCTTCTTACCTGCTGCTTCCCCTCCCCCCTCCCAGATATAGTGCTAACACGAGAGAATCGATGATGTAGGGGCAAGCTTACTACACTTAAGTTCCTCGCGATGAATCAGCCACACAAGCAGCAACCTCCATCTCCACCAGAGCTTCGCTGAGTCTCTCCCCACAACCAGGGCTTGGAACAAAAACAAGAAAAGGAGCCAGGACATGAATACGTGGTAGCATTGCTTGATTCCTTCGCCGTGGTGGTAAGAGAGAGGGAATATACTGTCCTAGTCACGGATGGCCTGCTTCTTTCTTAAGAGATCAAGGAGAAGCACCAATGCAAACTCCACTTCAAGATGCTTCTCTTCCAGCTCATCCAGGATCTTTTTTTCTTGCATCGGAAGGGAATTACCCATCGAGGTAAGTACGTGTAATCTACTATATCAAAAAGGCACCGACGATTTACTATCGTATGGGTGGGTCAAGTATCGTTCCTGTAGTCACGTGGTTCCAGATGACTTCTTCTGCACTCCTATCCACCTTTCCTTCACATCCACGGTACTTGGTCAACCGACACCTTTTAAGAAGCTATGTATGTACCTAAGGAACTAATCAAGCCGAAATGTCTATTGTTTCGAAAATGCAGATTATTGATCTGAGCAATGGTATAATGGAGCTTGTTCTTTCATGTCATATTATGTGATAACTAACGACTCTTTTTCAGTCAGTCTTAAGGCTCATTGTACCATAGCAGTGGCAGTGTTGTTGCAAAAGCAATTCACATTAAATGCTAAGGTGGCTAGTTATATATAAAGTGTAAACATGTGAAATGGCCACCTTTTCAGGCAAGCTTAAGGCCGAAGGATGGTGCCCCTTCTCTCGTGATCATCGGGGGTGTCTATTCGACTACTCGTCCCAAATTGGCTTTTAAGGACGCCGATGGCAGTAAAAGTTATAAATTTGAGACTGTTCTTTTGGAAGATCCAGTTGATGACAAACTCTATGAGATGAAGGTATAGTCTTACCCACGCAAATACACCCAGAGACCTAGGCGAAATACTGTACCCAGTTCACTAGATACTGCAGAAATGGCAAGATAGTTTTAAAGGGATCTTCGACAGAGAGAGCCGCTCCACAGCGGTAGCTAATATCGAGCATGAAGTCAAGTTTTGTAAAATTTAAAATTTGAGCTTCCGGTTTAATCACTGGCTTCATATTCAGCAAATGTCAGGACTGCCCGATTATATATTATTTTTAATCGCACAGAATTCGCAAATAACTTCAGACGGCTGAAGAGGTTTGGGGGCCTAGCGGGCTTGTTTTTGACTTCTGTTAGACTTTCGTGGGATTCAAGGTATTTGATTTATTTTATGTTGTCCCTGGTAGTTACGAAAGTTGAGGGCCTACAGGTTACTGCAGTAAGCAACATCTAACCTAGTAGTTAGGCACCACACTGAAAGCCCAATGAAGTTCAAATTCGAAGTCTCAGGTTTCCTAGGCATCTGAAGCACAAAATCACGGAGTTTTTTGTTGGTCTATCAGATACCAAGTCTCCAGCCATGCACTCAGAGTTTCACGAAGTCAGTTCGGTGTGGATCCATATTACTCGCATATCTTCAATTTTGGGAAACCTTTATTGTCTCCCAGATAACTAGACTGTTGTGGACTGCGCAGCAAGCTATATGGATCTCCAAAAGACTTCTGCCTTCAATAACCTCAAAGTCAATCATTCCCCCGAACATCACTACTGGACGATTCCATCGCTTACACACCGCTTCACAAATCCCAACCTCGACATGTCCAATGTTATTCTCATTGCTTGCGAGTACATCATTAACGAAATGGGTATCATTACCTTCGCCGATTGCATTAACGGATTCGGCATGCCACTCTCCTCCCATCACCTCATACCTGGTCCCACACTTCCTTCTTTCGAGATCACACGTGTCCTGAGCATAATCTTTGCGAAGCATTCTGTTCGCTTTGAACAGTAGTAAGCATTCCCCTCCGATCTGCTCAGCCAAAGCACCTAACTGGAACTTGGAAATAGCTCGGTGTTCTCAGCTTGTGACCGAAGCGAGGAGAACGGCTTTCCCTTGAGTTCTGTTGAGATGGGCGATTACGATGAAAGATTCTTCTTCCAGGCTATTCTTGTCAAGAAAGAGGCAGAAGAGAATTTTGTTTGAGGATGTTTCTGATTGTATGAGGAATTGTGGGGGGAGCTGAATGTTTCATTTTTGCGGTTGCGATTCTGGAGGCTGAAATGTTTCTTTGAGAATGCTGAGACAGCATCATCATGTGTGCATGCTCTAGCTACACTGTTGCAGCCTACATAACTTGAAATTTTGAAGCTGAAAGAAATCAAGCTTGACCAAACTCCTTCCATGTTCCTCACCTCGCATCTTCGAAACCAGCGGATGTTTATCCATCTCTTTGTTCAGTATCGTATAAGTACAGCATTTTGGCCAAAATCCATTCTGATCAGAGTTGGTCTTTCAAACGACTCCTCATCGTATTCATTCAAGCGTGGTGTGTTCCCATCCAAGTTCTACATCGTCATCGTCTCAACCCAATTCTCAACCGGACCCTCACAGACTCCATACCATCAACAAGAAATGTCCTCAGAACCATCACCAGTCTCCCAGAATATGGGAATGCAACCTTCAGACTACCGCCAAGATGAGAACACGCTCGAGAAACTGCTGATTATTCGCTTCAACGAGGACGAAGCAAAGCAGCTTGTCCCCGGGAGCCTCTCCATCTTCCAAGAACCCATCCTACCCCCTCACCTCTCAATTATCAATCACACAGGACCTCCTCCACCAATCCCGGCAGGTGTGCTCTCTGATGCAGTGGCCGAGCTTCTGAAGTTCCCGGAATTAGATGGCTGGTAAGTTCTGCATATTGATTACTTGTTGGACGAATCTTAGGGCTAATTCGGGCTGTTCAGGGGTCTCTACAGAGTCAGAAACCCCCTGGCTCTGGTTAGGGATGCTGCAGGTAAAAACAGGCAGCTTGATGTGTATCTCTGCAAGGTCGTGAAGGATTGGAGGAACGAACCGCAGAAGGAGGTTAGGATTGACCGTGGAGACGAAGAGCCTTGGCCCGTGGATTCGGACCTCCACTATCCAGAGTTTGGGATCAAAGCCATAATGAAGGATATCGGAACAAGTTATGAGAGAATCACTCATTTTGAAAATATGTGAGCGGATTTAGGAGATGAGACGGGTCAGGTGTTAGCTCTTGGTCAGAATTCTTGATTACCCTGAGATGATGTGGGAAGGATGAGTAGCGCGGGGAGGAAGAAAGCTGGAGTATGCAAAAAGGCTAGCTTGGGTACATTGAAAATATAACAGAAATTTTCGCATGATCGCATCAGTCGTCCTATGCTCGGAGCTACTGTAGAAGGTTGTGGTTTTCTGTAGGAGCCTGGGGGTTGCCAAGCGGCGAGCTGTAAGAATCTACGGCAAAGCTTTTCGTACGCTCAAAAATTACAACAAGTTCATGAATAAATGCGGACTATAAAACACTAGCCCATATCGATTATTCAGTAGATTTGAATATTCGACCTAAGTTATGTAATCAAAAGTGGTTGCATATCCAAGATGTAACTTGATCACTATGTCCACAGAGCAACGGCGCATGGTCTTACGTATTCGCATTCTCGGCTTGGTTCAGGAAATAAGGCATGAAATAATGTTCACAAAAAACACACTTAATTCGCAACGGCAAGAGATGCTGTTTTGGATTCACAGAAGAGCAAGCTTCCCGAGAGTGAAAAACAATTCCCTTCTGTAGGAGGCCTGTCCCTCCTAACCCGCTCACAGAATTTCCACAATCTTCTGGGTGGCGTAGTGGATGTTAGTGCCCCAGTATCTCGGAATAGTCTGCGTTCAGTTAGTTTCATACTCTGCCGTGTTCCAACATTCTGTAACTTACCTGAATATACAACACCCCCTCCTCAACGATCACCTCGTTATAATCTCCCTTTACCAGCTTCTCCACAACCCTCAACTTCACAACCCCCATCTCAACACTCTCTTCCCACCCCTCTCTCAGCAAATCATCATCCTCAAATTTCTCATAAACAAGCGAATCCACCAAAGCCTGGAAATAATGCAGCGCCATGCTTCCCAGACTACGCTCCCAATCATCCCTGACGTCCTTGGACTTCTTGAAACTTTGGGCCAAAGCTTCAAACCCAGGATCGAAGACTAGCTTGGGGTTCTGGAGAATCTTCTGAGTCTTTTCAAGCACGGCAGATATCTCAGGGTCAAAGTCGATGGCGATGGAGTGGCGGGCAGCGTAGCTGATAGAGGGTGCGCTGGCTGGCTGTGGGGCTTTGGAGAGAGCATCGGCGAGGTTTTGGGGAGCCTGATTTATGTTGGTTCCCAGGTATCTAGGGCCAAACGCGAGACTGAGCTTGCCTTCTTGGATGATGGAGCCGCAGTAGCTGAAGTCCTGGCCATCGAGGGCGTGGGGGATGAGGGTCACGATATGAGTGGGGCAGACGCTGTTGAGTTCTGCTTTACCAGAATCACCATGATCGCGGATGAATTCATTCTCGATGTATTGGACGAAGGCTTCAAAGTAGCTGCTTTGGTGTTAGAACAGGGTAGGGGAAAGGGAACCGGAGGCCTCACCTAAAGATGCAAGCTCCGAGAGTTCGCTGAGCGTAGGAATCTGCTTCAGCGTATGCATAGATTAGAAGTGGATTGACTTCGCAGGTCCACGGAACGCCCAGCAGGTTTACAAGCTTATTTTCAAGTTCTGATTTCTTGGACTCCCACTCATCTCGGACTAATCGCCAGTTAGTATTTTTGAAACAATCGTGCACAGTTGTTAAGGTAGCCCTTACAATTTCGTCGAACGGCAAGAGGAAGCTTCTCAACAGGGACTTTGTCTGCTTTCTCTGGAGCCATTTTGAGAATATGAAGTGGTATAAGGATATCTTTTGAAATACCCAAGCGAGTTGGTGAAAGAATAAAGTAATCAGTAATTGCGACGTGAGTATGGAAAAGTACAAGAGAAACGAAACCACGCGAAGACTCCAGTATTTAAGCAATTGATGTTCTGCTCATGATTCTCTGCCGCATTCTGTAATTTTCCACCAGAACGCCTCCACTGGAAATAGTTTTACTCAGCCCCAGACCCGAGCAATCTTGCTGCCGTTGTAAGACCACACCTAACAGAAACGGGTTCATTTCACACCTTTTCCAGATTTCTACACTATTTATTGCATGGCATCTAGACTGAATCGGAAATAACAAGTGACACGTCTCGATTACCCCGGAGCTCAGCTGAATCAAAAAAGGTTCAAACGGCTCAAAAAAGGAAATATGTGTTTCGTGTCTGGAAAAGGCGTTTTTTAAACTGCGGAACACCTATGGATATGCCGTGAGATGCAGCCCTTCGGCATCCTTCACTCTCAAAACGGGTTCGGTGTAACTTTGACTTCTGATCCCCTCACTAGGGAGAATACCTAATCTCCCCTGAGCAGCAGTTGAAATAAAGACAAGGCGAAAACGGGCTTCCGAATTCAGTCTCCCAGATTATTGATCCTTTCGCAATTTCAGATGGCTACTTTGTGAGTTCCAAATTCAGCCCTGCTTTCAGCACATAGTCTTCAACTGACAGTGCATTGCAGACCAACGCGAGTGCGCCAACATGTTCGTGATCATATCACTTCTCCAACATCGGCGCTGAGGATCAGATCTGCAGCTCTCACAGCCGAGCTTGGATATCCAGTGACTCTCGACCCAGAATGGACCATGCTTTGGAAGACGTTGCAGGTGTTCTTCCCGGACCCGTCGACTTTTATCCCAACCATTTCTAGAGTGATTGTCCTTTGGTGTGACGCTTTCACAACTTTCATCGAGAATGAGGAAAATGAAGAGCAGGTCGGGCAACTTCTTGATGCCCTGAAGCCGAAAGGTAGTGTGCATCTTGCAATCGAGGTTTGTTCCCATCACTAGTTTCGCAACAAGCTCCTACAAGAGGACATTGTAGCTAACGAGGGAAATGTAGATATCAACGACTTCAGCAAGGCCCCGCACCACTTGGAGGACAGATAGATCTGTTCTGGAAATTGCTCTGCCCAAAGCAAAGTTCCCTGCAGAGTATATAACGCTGTCAGGGTTTTCATCTGACTTCCTGTCACTCTTTACTGCCTCTCCAGTTCTGCGACCTTCTCTTGTAGAGAAAGCAGTCGGCCCGGCACCTGCTGCAGAGGAGGGACCCGATGACTGGGCAGATCTTGACTTCAGTGTCTCAGAAAGCCGCACCGCCCTTCCCGTTCGTAGTAGACCTGTCCTTGAGAAAGTAGACGTCGGCGAAGATTCTCTCCCAACCGTGTCCACGATCCCGAGACCGGAAGAACTGACAAAATTGCCTCCCTATTGGATGGTGGTTAGGCAAGAAAGTCGAACAAGAGTCGTGGTCCATGGAAGTCATGCCCCAAGTCTGGGATGTCTTGAAGCGTACTTGAAGAGATGGTGTAGAACAGATATTGTACAATCAAGTCGAGTATGTTATCTTGCTATTTCTAAGACAATCTTGCTGATGTTTCCTAGCCCCCAGTAGTAGAAATCAAGCTCCAGGAATCCGCCTTTGGCCTTGGGCTGCTCAATGATGCGCTGACTCTAGAGGCAATCAGGCACAGGGAGATCAGCGCCATGATCGTGCTTGTGGTTGTGGAGAATGTACTTGGCTACTCGCAGATGAGTCCCAAAGAATCAGCAGGGAGTGTGTGGGAGTTCAAAAGAACGAAGGGATTTAGATAGCTGCTCGCCGGCTTGCTATAGTTTTTGCTGGTTCTCGTCCGGGAAAATAAACGTAAGAGAATCAAAACTATTTAACCATACTACTTCTGGCGTTCTAGAAGCCTCTTAAGTGATACTTAAGAACCGGTCCTGATTTACGGCGCTGCAGACATGTCTCCTTCACCCCCCCTTCCCCCCTCTCTCACTTAGGGTAAAACGCAGGACCTGAACGTGAGATAGGCTAAATAGTCTGATATTTGGGGTGCCTGGATCTTCGTGAGCCACCTAAATACTGGTGGGCATTTGGAATCTCGAGGTTGTATAAATACACTCATGCTTCTGGAGATTAGAAGGAACCTCATCCCAGGGAGTAAGGAATTAAGCATCTAGGATTTGAGTTAAGGAGCGCGATATATGAACCAACATCAAGTTCTCATGTCCAGAGAGCGATGAAGATCATCGGCTCTGGGAGCCGAGGGCTGAACCGAGCTGCAAAAATCCGGGGTAGAGCTGGAGGGGCATACTTCGTAAATACAACCTCCTTCCAGCTCCTCCTAACCTCACCAATCTCTTCCCGCACAAAATGCCACCCTCAATATTCCCATGTCTGCTACTACAAACCTCAAGACGAATCCCTCATCCCAATGGCTTCCCACCGACCCTCTCCCATCCCCGCCGGCGACACCTCGCTGACCTCGCTGCCGACGACATGAGCCTCCCTCTAAAAGGTTACAAAGTCCTGGATATGACCCGAGTTCTCGCAGGCGTATACTTCTTTAATCCATACCGTTTTGAACCCAGAAACTAAAGTCTGCCACAGCCATACTGTACGCAAATCCTCGGCGACTTAGGGTAACCCCACCCTTCCTTTCCCCACCTCCAAGCTCACAACTCTAGTGCAGAAGTAATAAAAGTCGAGCATCCCATCCGCGGGGACGATACACGAGCATGGGGACCGCCCTATGCGAAATACACTACGGAATCGGGGAGAGAGGGACCCGGAGAGTCAGCATATTTCTTCGCGGTGAACAGGAATAAGAAATCGCTGGGTCTGTCGTTTCAACACCCGTCTGGGGTGGATATTCTGCATAAATTGGCGAAGGAAGCGGATATTCTAGTGGAGAATTATTTGCCTAATTCGCTGGCGAAGTATAAAATGGATTATAAGACCCTAAAGGAGATAAATCCACGATTGATTTACGCTTCTATTACGGGGTATGGGCAAACAGGTCCTTATTCCAATCGCGCTGGTTACGATGTTATGGTAGAGGCTGAGATGGGACTCATGCATATCACGGGCAGTCGAGATGGACCTCCAGTTAAGGTTGGAGTCGCGGTTACGGATCTGACGACCGGGTTGTACACGAGTAATAGTATAATGGCAGCTGTGATCGCAAGGGCCAGGACAGGAAGGGGACAGCATATTGATGTCGCGTTGAGTGATTGCCAGGTTGCAACACTGAGCAATCTGGCGAGTAGTTGTTTGATCAGCGGCGAGAAGGATAGTGGGAGGTGGGGGACGGCACATCGTGAGTTCTATGATTTTACTTTCTCGTCTGAACTTTTTGCTTTTACTTTTTTCTATTTTGGACGAGCTATCTCACATGACCCCAGCATCCATCGTCCCATACCGCTCCTACAAAACCTCAGATGGAGACGTCCTCCTCGGCGGTGGCAACGACCGCCTTTTCGGTCTCATCTGTGATGGTCTCGGCCACTCGGAATGGAAAACCGACGCCAAATTCAGCGCCAACACTTCGCGAGTAGCAAATAGAGAACTACTCGATGGCGCAATAGAAGCGATTACGCGAACTAAAACAACGCAGGAATGGCTCGAAGTCTTTGAAGGCTCGGGTTTGCCGTATTCAGCTGTGAATGATATCCAGGGGACATTAAATCATGAACATGTATTGGCGAGGGGGATGGTCAAGGAGATGGATCATCCGGCTTGCGGGCCAATTAAGATGGTAAACACACCCGTGAAGTATAGCGAGAGCAAGCCGAGTATTCGGAGTGTGCCCCCGATGTTGGGCCAGCATACTGATGAGGTTTTGAGGGAGTTGGGGATGAGTGAGGGCGAGATAGAAAAGCTCAAGGCGGAGGGAGCAGTTAGATAAGTGGAGAATCAGAAATAGAGGCATGGGTTGAAACTTTGGAGCAATACCATAATTGCCATTTGACTTGGTGTCGAAATGGATAGGTGCAGTGCCTAGTGATACCATTAGAGGTCATGGACTGGGTGACAGCTACCTATCGTTTGAGGCAAGACTATTTTATTGGGCACCTCAATATCTCACCATCTTCGAGTAATATTGACTTTGCTTGGAGTTCTCTCGAACCGGTTTAACTATAGGAAATGAAGATTCACCAAGGCTTCATAGCGAAACTGGTTTCGCCTCTCAATAAAGATTTTCCATCGGCTAGTATAGTCCCTTCAGGGTGTGTCAACGCTCCTGCTCGCTTTCATTTTTACTCCCGCGAATTAAAAATTAGTTTCCACGTTTTGCGTGTGATCAGACCCGCGAAGCTCTCTTAGAGAGCCTAGCCATCCTACATAGTCTTTGACTGATACAGGATGTAAAAAGGCAAACCAAAGATTTTCCAGGTGCCCGTAATTTTTACGGTGTAGCTTGTACATTTGGAAAATTTTAAGGTCTAAGCAATCCAATTTAAAATAAAGACCAAGAATCTCAGAAAATAAAGGTCCTTAATTGGGATAACGGCGATTGGGTTCTAGGGAGTTTGTCGCTAGTGTAGTATCAGATTGGGGTTGTTGCGAAAAGAAGCTTTCGAGTTGCCGCGATCTGGGTGTCGTTAGAAAGGCATTTCAGAAGATGGCTATGTGAGTTCTTCCATCAAAGAGGGGCTGGGAGTAGGGGTGTTGTCTGGTATCGAAATTGTTGGAGCTTGCTCGATGTTGGAGGCTGGAGATCAAGGAACGGGCCATTTCTAGATTATTTTTAGTACTTGGTAGCAATTGCGTGCGGTACAATTGTAGAGCCGAACCAGCAAACTTAACCTAAAATTAATTAGGAATATGGTTCATGATGGTAGAAATTATAGACAATGTGATTGGAAAGCGAGAAAGCTCGGCGAATGCTTCGGGGATCTATAAAATAGGAAAAGGGAACGACCTAAGCTGCTTAAGCAAAGCAGATTGTATATCTGGGAAACTTTAAAGTATGTCGAGGGTGGTTTGGCGAGATGTAGAGAATCCATGGCAAAATAAGGAAAATTGGTGAGGCTTAGGAAGGAAACCCCTCGAGTATCCGATACTGTTGAAAAGGGGTAATATAGCCGTGTTCCACGGCAGGATTTACCGCCAAATATATTCTTGAAGGTCCGAGACACCAGCTCATCTTTTCAACACCAAATGAAAACTCTAAGAAGAAATACTTCACAAGTCAAAATTTTGAGGGGAGAAAGCCAATCGGCGGTACAAACCCTGAACAAGCCAGACGAATGAAGCTTAGTCACCCGAACGTTTGGCGCTTATCAAGAACAGATGACTTTCTCGTCCAATGTTGGAAAGCCGCCTTCTCATGAAGATGATGCACATTATTCAGTCAATCTAGCACCAAACTCGTTCAAAGCATGGCAGCCAAGAACCCCCGTAGCGAGGGCCTCAACTACCGCCCTGGTGGTTTTCATCCGGTCCATCTCGATGATAAGCTGAAGAAAGACCGGTACACAGTCATCCATAAACTAGGACATGGTGGGTTTGCCACAGTCTGGCTTGCTAGGGACATTGTCCGTCTCCGCTATGTGGCCCTTAAGATACTCGCAGCTCGGCTGTCTCGTGACTGCCCGGAGGTTGAGATTCTACGCAGGCTTAGGAACAGCGAGGAAAGCAAAGGAAAAGCGTACGTGATGCGAATGCTAGATCATTTCTGGATCGATGGACCAAATGGGCACCACTTGTGTGTAGTGAGCGAAGTTGGAGGGCCAAGTTTAAAACAGTTCAATGAATGTCCAGGACTGCAGTCCGGAAACAGGCGGCTGAAAGGAGATGTTGCTAGGAAGGTGGCGTTGCAGGTCACAGAAGGCCTGACTTTCATCCATTCCACAAAGACGGTCCATGGCGGTATGTGCTGCCGTTTAAGATGCTATTGTTACACAGGGTTGACTCGTTGACATCAGATTTCACGGCCGCCAACATTCTCTTGCAGCTTGCGAATATCGACGAATGGAGTCTAGAGGAAATATATGAGCGGTTTGGGAAGCCCCATATGCAAAAGATCCCTCTAATCCCAGGCGACGACAATGACATCTGCGGTCGTAGATATACTGTCGATGCAATTAGTATGAAGGGAGTCGATCCATGCTGGCTCTCTGACCAGATTATGATTATAGACTTTGGCATCGCATTCCTCGCAGAGCATTCGTCGACGGATTTTGGAACTCCAAAAGCCTATTGCGCCCCAGAATTCAACTTTGAGAGTCCGCGAAGTGTGAAATCGGATATCTGGGCCTTGGGATGCACAATCTTCGAAATTCGAGCGGGTAGTGCCTTGTTCACCTACCAAGGTGCCCCAACACGAGACCAGGCTCTCATCTCCATGGTCCGTATGTTAGGAAAGCTTCCTGAAGAATGGTGGGGCGAGTGGGAAGAAGGTCGCCAGTGGTACGATGCCGAGATTAAAGAAGGTGGAGACTTGATGAACAGTATCGGCGGGAGCCTCCTTCGTCAAATCAGTGAGATAGGAACTCACGATGGAGTTCTCAAGTCAATGCCGAAGAAGAATGTTGGCTTCAAACACAATGTCGTCAACATCTCAATAGCGTCAGCCTCCGCCGAGGTTCACAGAGACATGACGGATCGGCTGATTGCTCTGGTTGATGAACTCACAACAAGTGAAGCTGCAGATGTGATCATAGAGTTTGATAAGCCCGGCTCTGGTTCATCGGGGGAGAAGTCCAATTCCTCGGAGGTTAAGAATCAATCGGGGTCAGGCTCATCTCATCCAAAAAGTGGGGACAAGAGTATTTCCTCGGAAGGTCTATCGACTGGTGCTCAAGCTGCGGATACTACTGCTGCAACATCTAGGACGGAATGGAACACCGTCGCTCCTGTTGTGGTGAAACCCGCCACCACGCCAGTCGCCGAATTTCTTGAGTCGTACGGCACCGTGATATCGACTCCAGAAGCGGATGATTTGGAGCTGTTATTGAGGGAGGCCTTGGAATTCCTGCCAGAGAAACGAGTGGCTCCACTTCTACTGTCGAAAAATACGTGGTTCTTTAATGACTACGATGCTCAGTTGAAAGATTGAGGTTGAAGTGCCGGTGGAAACTGATTGAGGAAGTGCGGATGACCGGAACGATCCCTCATTTCTGCACTGGGGCGAATAAACACTCTGCTATTGCAAAATCATGGCCGCGAAAGACCATTTTTGAGTTTTAAGGGTGTAAAATTTGGACTTGCATCCTGCTGGACACGCCGATGATCTGTGTCGTTGAGACCTCCGGAGGTATCTCCCTGAGCTAGGGGTATCGAGGGTTTGGGGTTATGGTGTCTGATTTTAAAACCTGGACAAATCGTCAGTACCGGGAATGTTAGTCGGGTGGATACGTTGAGGGAGGGAACTTTGAGCTTCATATAGTATATCTCTGCGAATAAATATCTCCTGGCAGAACTGTAGCACCCACAGAAGGGCTGGCTGATAATGAACGACTGGCGGAATGAGTAGTCCAATGAAAAAGATACAGAGAACATGAAGCATAAATAAATGATGACGTGTTTGTTGTGTTGTCTGTAGAAATTAGGATTGTAAAACAATAGGGAAGCTTTGAGAGTGAGGTGGTGCCTCGGACTTTAATTGTTGACGACCTTTATTAAAAATCCATGAATTGCGATTCGCGATTCATCCAGGATGGCTCGGGTCACCTGACCATCTGCTCACGTGAATCGTCCACTCCATGTTAGGTTTTCGCCTGCTCACTTCTCTGTCCGTCAGTTGGCAAACAAAGTTCATTCAATCCAGTATCGTCAGGACATTCGTCCCAATCTCCAATCGCCATTGTGAGTGAGATATTGATGATTGATGGCAAGCCGTTGAGCCCCAATATCAACAAGGAACCTCAAGTCAAACACGCACGCGGCATTCGATATTACGGCCTAAGCAAACAAACCTTCAAGTTGATGAGGATCTAGGTATAAATATACCACCGTCTTCAGAATAAGCTCTGACCGCTCAATCGCAAGCCAATTCCAATTTGACCTCAGCGACACTCCACTGAACCCCGGCGCACACTGTACAGCTGCCCCAAGCTCCCCAAAGGTGCAAGCTAGCAACGAGCCCACCATGGCATCAGGAGGACCTCCCCAAACTCCTGGCGCATCTGCCAGCAACGATACGCCAATGTCTGATTCTCCCCCGAAATATGTGCCGCAGTTCTCTGCTGCAACAGAGATGATCCTCAAGCGCATCAATTCGGGGGCGGGCTCATCATCTCTCTCCTCCATCGGAATCACTGGTACGCCGCCAGGATACGAGGACATGAGGCGCAGTGTCTTGATGGGCATGAAGACGAGTATGAACATGGAGATTCCGAGTACGCCGATTGGAAACAATAGGAGAAAGACATCTACTCCTAAGGGTTCCGCGACGCCCAAGGAGAGCAAGGATGGATCTGCGAGTGGGAAGGGCAAAGCAGCTGCGAGGCCAAAGGCGAAAGCCGGCACAAAGAGGAAGAGGGCCAAGGATGAGGAGGATGAAAGCTCAGAACAGTCGGATAGTGACATGTCAAAACTTGGAGGCGACTCAGATTCAGACGGCTCCGGAGAGATTGAGTTACCCAAGATCACACAGTCTGGACGGCAGATCAACAAGCCTAACCAATTCATCCCAGCGGCATATGAGAACCCAGCGAAGAAACGGGCGCCGTCTAAGAAAACCCAGGAGCAGGCCTTGTGCAAGCGATGTGGTCGAGGTCACAGCCCGCAAAGCAATATGATTGTCTTTTGCGATGGATGCAACATGGGCTGGCATCAGATGTGTCATGACCCGAAGATATCTGAAGAAGCCATCAAGGATGAGGATACGCCGTGGTTCTGTGCCGATTGTAGCAAGAAGAAGGGCAACAAGTCTAAGTCTCCAGTCGTTCAACCTAAAGTAAGCTGGAATGGCAGGAGCTCCGAAGAGGTATGTCATCCCATTCCAGAGCTTGCCTGATACATGTTCTGATACTGGATAGAAAAGAGCCTATCTGAGCTCTCTTCCTCACCAACAGCTAGTCTCTCTTCTCCTGCAAGCAACAGTCCTTCACCCTAACCTTCCGATCTTCCCATCCGTAAATCCCATCAAATCCTCTCAAGACTCGCGTCCTTCGTCCGCCGTCAAAACAAATGCGCAACCCTTTCCCCCATCCGCAATCTCTACGTCCGGCCTCTTTGCCCGCGCTGATGCCAATCCATCGGCACCTATGAACTTCATCCGGAAGATTCCTTCTGGAGCGACCCCACCTACGACCTTCTCCCCCTCCGCACATCAACTCCCGGGCTTCTCACACGCTTCATCTGCACCGCCAACTCTACCCGCTCAAGGCGAAGATGTTGATGGGAGCAGAGAGAGTACGCCTGCTAGTCCACCCTATCCAAAAGCGGGGAACGGATTGATGGGCAAACTCGGAGCTGACGAGGATGACCTGGAGTGGCTTGTCGACAATCACGATTACGATGCTTTCAGTCATGTGGTGTACGATGAGAATGGAGAGAAGGCGGAAGAGAATAGTATTGCTGTCAACGGTTCTATCGATGTCTAAACTACAGTAGTCTCATTTATGTGTGCTGGGAAAGGAGAGGGGTAATGTAATGTATGATTTTGCTGGTAGACCATGGGCCAATTGGAGTCGGGACTCGCGAGAGTTTGCTTTGCATAGGTCCTCGGTTGCTTGGTTTTCCACGTTGACTGTCTTTGTAGCAGGGGGGTGTGCTTTCAGCAAAAGTTTCATCCAGAGTCACCAGTCTCTTTGCAGTTTTGCAGGTCAGAGAAGAGTATAGCATGAATACACACACAGTTATGAATTCCCAGCATGTCTTTGACCACTTCTCGAGTCTGAATTCACCGCTTGACAGGTCTGGATGGAAGTCAATAAGCCAATCTCAACAGACAGGGTACGGCAATTCAGTTCTCTGTTCGCAACGTTGCAACGGCCTAAAGTTTCGCCTCGTGGTCAGCCGGAATAGCAGTGATTTCGTCAACCGCAATCGTGATTCATAATAACATCGCTATTTGATCGATTATGATCGATTTTTACTGCATGGCCTGCCTTTGCTACCCCTCTCTTCCCGTTGTTGCTCTAGGTTTATCTTTCCACACCCCGCAAAACAGTACTGCACTGCATCGACGACTTACTTGGAGGGACAGGAGAGCAGTAGTCGTTCGTCTACATTAGAAGTGCAGATAAGATGAAACGGAGAAACACTAACGCCCAGCCAGTAGCAGGGCCCGAATAAGTACGAATATCTGGCATATTAGGGATCTGGGAAGTCCCGCTGGCCTCCGTCCGAAAGCCTCACTTCTAGAAACTCCCCGCGCCCCGCCGACCCCTCCCCCTAATCCCTCGCTTACCATCTGAAGCGAGATTTTCAGTATTACGGTGGCACCAAGCGGGCCCAAGTCTTTGCCAGTAACGGCTAGCAAAAAGGATTCATGAGCCCGGCACTAGCGTTTATGATTTCACCTGTTATTGACAGACCAAAAAATATATATATAATGTTCTGCAATCCTTTGATTTTCTCGTGTTCTTAATTAGTAAACTAGGTTGATTATTTTCATCTACCTCAAGTATCCAAGTTCAGGAGAATAAGCAGTATCAATTGAATATTCAAGCTGCAATTGAACGGAGAGCAATGGATCGTACTCTTGCCATTTCGACTCATCTTGAATGTGGCCAACTCTTCCAGGGGAATCACTACTCGCTTCCTCTTATCCCCGCAAAGCCACAGAAGCTGAGAAGCCAGTATTTCACCTTCCTAAACCTTTGACTCTCGGCGTCTTCTAACATGAGGCCAACAGTCTTAGATTCCAGAGTCTTGCTATCAGTTGGCTTGTTCAAAGTTCCTCGTCATGGCCCAGTACTAAGAGTGTACTGTACTGTACTGTACATCGATTCTGACGGGCCGCTAAGCTGTGTAGAAAAGTGATGTGACTGTCAAGCGGAAGGGGTAGATAATACTAGATATTCCCCGGGGATATCGACGCCAGTTTAAAAGTAGGCGCAGCTACCCGCCCCTGCAGGTTTCGATTCCTGCTAAAGCAAAGTCTAGCCTCGAAAAACAGATGTCCACTTTCAGAGGCCCTACAAGGCAATCCTCGCTAACGGTGCCACACTGCAATTTAAACCATCTAGATTTGAGATGATACAAAGACTTTATGGCGCGGGACAGTGAAGGGGGTATTGGGTTGAGCAAGCTCATCAGAGACTCTCTCATATTTTCTGCGGGGTCTGCGCTGGGTAGTAACTCGCTAGCTTGGACTTTGTGCTAGCATTCCCTTCCAATACCCTGCAATCTAGACGTCGGGGTGGATTTTCAATGGCTCAGTCAGTATTCCTGCTGTTGCGTGCCAGCGATCTTCGGGCATCGTTAGATTTTTTGGTTGTAGTAGGAGCTAAAGGAGTTTCAGGACTTTTTTAGATCATAACTCTCATCCTTTTGTTTGCCAAGGGAGATTCCGAGATCTTTCATGATTGACTGGACTTCGCCTTGGTGGAGATCGGGTGGAGATCGGACATACAGTCAGACTCTAGTGTTGTAAAGACTGTTGAAGGCAGCCTGGGATAGGCTTCGAAGTAGGCTCATATCATCAGCCTTGCGGGATCATTTTCTCCAGGCCTGAAGTCTAGCATGGGAAGCTTTATCATCAAGCAATAATTATCATAAAGTATCTACAGACTCCAAAATATTGACAAGAAAAATCCTTGCTTCCTTTCCCCATTCCTCCCGGTTTTCAATAACAAGTTACGCGAGATTCTTTTTCATACCCAGCTCATCTAAAACGCACCTGTGCTGCCAGGGAATTGGCTGAACTGACCAGCATCAATATAACCCAGCTGAGGATACACGGTACCGCCCAAAACCTTCGCAATCCCACTTGTAAGCGAATTCATCGCACCTGCATTGTTCACAAAAAGGCCCTTCAATGCATCTGGTGCCGCATTCTGCAAGTTCTGGAAGACAAAACACTCCAAGTTATCTCCCTCGAGCAACGTAGCACCATTGAACACCCTCCAGTCAAATTTTGTAAGTCAAGTCCGGTGAAGGTGTTGACCTTACCGGTGTTTCCACCGATATCAAGGAATTGAGGGTATTTGATAGTGAAATAATGTGTCTCAGGAATAGCATTAAATTGCTATCCTTCGGCATCTGCTGAACAACATCCTCATTGGTTCACTTGCAGAAATTGTCGGTAAACATGCTCCAGTTTTTCTAGGGGGCCGGAAGGACAAGAGAGCAGCAGCTACTGCACGAATAACTATAGTAGTACGGCGTAACCTAGAATGCTTAGAAGACGTGTATTGGTTTAGATAATAACAACTATGGAAGCTGCAGACGAGTCTACCGCGGCTCTTATTTCGTGAGAGTCATTAACATGTGGATTATAGAAGAAAACTTTCCGTTAGAACGACGAACTGAGGAGGCAAGCTGAAAATCGATCTTCATCTCGAAGGAAGCTAGCCCACCCAGTGACCTCGGAAAGTAAACCTATATCCGGGGAACAGTTAACCTGGAATAAGGCCTGGTGACCCTGCTATCTGTAAAACTATCTTTGGGATATCATCTATCACTTTGAGCGTAAGCGGAAATACTTCGATGCCAGTTAGGCGGAATAACCCGTGGAGAAGACCCTAGGTCTTCTTTGAATTCTCCATCGCCGGCATATCCCATGAAAAATCAAGGTTGCTCATTGTGTAGTTGGAGATCGCACTGCCCGGCTCTGGTTTGATCATGAGGGCCAGTATACCGGAGAGACCTCCGGGGAGACCTCCGGGGTCCAGGCGAAATTGTCCCTCGAATTGATGTCTCATGGACTGAAGTGTCAAGAATGAGGCCGTTGGTGATGGAAAAGCAACCCGCTGCTCGTTTCCATCCCATTTGAAGTGCTATGATGAAATTGACGACTTTGATAACGAAAAAGAGAGATATTGTGAATGCTCGACGACTCACCTCTTGTCCAAATAAAGCATTTTTATGAGATGGGCAACGACGAAAATAACTTGAAGCAGTCAAATGGCAACAACGTTCCTTCCAGTCGCGGTTTCTGGTTCGATTGAGGTGGTCACTAGGCCCATTCCTCACTCTCTCCCGAGAACATGAACCTCAACCATCCTCACACACTTCAAAATGGATTGGGGCGGCATAACGCTGAACAGCTCTGCATTTCTGGCAGGACTCTTCATTCTGCAATTTAGCGCTGACTTGTTCCTCGAAAACACTGCAATCGTTGCGCGACGACTCGGGATATCAGAGACCTTGATCTCGCTCATTACTGTTGGGGCTGAATGGGAAGAGGTAATTTGACCCTTACCCTAGCTCGGGAAATATGCCAATCTGAATAGCTCGCCGTCGTTGTCATATCGATCATCCAGCATCGCTCTGCCATAGGGCTCGGGAATGTCATCGGGTCATCCATCGCAAATGTTCTCGGCGCTTTCTCCATTGGTCTACTGTTCGGGCAGACGAGTTTCGATATCAATGCGAAGATATATGCCGGGATTATGCTTATAATAACATCTTTCTTCACGGTCGTGGCTCTGACAGAACGTCTGGATCTGACAGGTGGCATATTTTTCGTGGTGGCTTTCGCAGTCTACTTAGTGTCGATTTTCGCTGCCATGTTTGATGGGTTTTTGATGATACCGAGGGAGCCGGACAGTGAAGACGAAAGCGAGGATGATGAAGCGAACAATGCAGAGGACACCCGGGGGAGGCAAGAAAGACCAATTGCGCCTTCACAGACGCCTTTACAGATCACGATATTCAGCTCAACGACCCAAGCCCATCCAACAGAATCCACACTGCTCCTGCCAAGAGGCCCATCTCCACGCATAGAAGAGCCAGTAATCCGGAAGAGACGAAACAGGCGCCGACTCCAATTTTATATCTTAAAGGTCGTCTTCGGCATCATCCTACTTCCGATTTCAGGTTTTATCCTCTCGTACGCAACCGCAGCCCTAGCTTCCAATTTCAATATTCCAGCATCACTTCTTTCCGTTACACTTCTCGCTTTCTTCACCACCTTGCCAGAGAAGTTTCTCTCGATCCTTTGGAGTAGTACCAGGGATAGTAGGTTGTTGGTAGCAAGTACAGCTGGAAGCAATATCGTCATGCTCACGCTGTACACGGGGATCATTTTCATGGTTGGTACTGCCGGAGACACGAAGGAAGACGTATCTGCGACTCTTTTGGCATTTGAAGTCTGGGTTGTGTGGGGTTGTGCATTATTGCTGAATGTGATTGTCTGGGTAGGAGGCCGTAGATGGATGGGAGGCTTGATGCTAGGCTTGTATGGGGGTTTCCTTGGGACCGAATATGTACTCTTTCGGGGATGAACAGAACGGTCCTTAGCAATAAATATGAGGGTCTTCATAGATGTCGCTTCGCTTCACAAAACACCTGCCATCTTGTCTTGCTTCCGCCTCAACCTATATAAACAGGAAGTTGACTCCCAAAATAAGCAATGGGTACCCGTTCTCCAGGCACAAAGAAATGCGAAGCGCCCCAGCAAAATGCCCTAAGCATCATCATCATCCACAAATCCACAATCAACTTCTCATCCGCACTCGGCGCAATCCTCTCTTGTATATACTTCACCAGTGCTGGTAGTGCAACGAAGTACTTCCCAATGATCATCCCTTCCGGGCCAGAGATCATACATGCAATGTCATCTCCAGCATTTTTGGGCAGACTTTTATCGCGATAGGGGCGGTCTTCGCCAAAGAGTGCAACAACGAGATGGGCTTGTAGGAGGTGCCGGTAAGTGATACCTTTCGGCGCAGTCTCAAGGAAGGCCGTTGCTTGATCGAAGATCGTGTTTAGCGCAGCCAGGTATCCGAGTGGTTTCCTGACAGTCCACATATCGTCCAGCTCATCCTCCGAGTCAAAATCGGCTGCGAAGCGACTCTGCAGGTCTTTGAAACAACGTAGAACCCAACAGGTTTGCTGGCCAACCTGGATCTTGTCCCAGCTGGGAATTTCCGACGCTTGGACGGAAGTCGTTGGTCCCGCTCGTCCACGCACATAGACGTCTAGCGAATGTGCGAAGATCTTTCGTCCTAGTGGACCAACTGTTATGCCGTTCACATTATCGCTAGGCGCGGGCACCTGAACCAGGGGAGAGTCAGGCTGGCAGATCATGAACGATGTCATAGCCACGAGATCGGCTACAGGGAACTTGAATTCCGGGTCCTCCTTCAAAATACTCTTCAGTTTTGAGGAGCAAATACCAGACGAGTCCAGGATTCGCAGGGAAGCCACTATTTCCTGCTGTGTGCCAAGTGTAAAGTCGGGAACTGAGAGGTTGAAATGCCCTCTTATAGCACCAGCGCCATAGCGATCAGGTCCTTGTTTTGGAATGTACACTTCTTCCTTCTCCTTGTAGATAGATCCAGCTACCGCGGCTCGGTGTGGACTGACTCGAGCAAGGCTCTTTGATCGTCCTGTATAGTTGTATTGCAAGACCAGGCCTACTGATCGAACCATAGTTGAAGTGATGATTTGCGAATGGCCTTCTGCTCTCAATATTCCGTCTTCTGGTCGGAAGTCTTTCCATCTCATGCCCATCCTCCGTGCTAGTATCGCGATGGCCGAGAGCGTGGTGCTTGCAAGAGGCCGTATCACATCTGGTGGGAGAAAATCCCATGATCTCTCCACCATCACTATCGCTGGATATCTTCGCCAGCGTAGCACATGTTCCGGTGTTTTATCGAAGACTAAACCCGATGGGATTTCCGCACTCTCAAAAGACGCTCTGGTTGTTTCATGCAACGCGGTCAGAAACGGAAGCCAACTAACCAGTTCACCGGTGCCAGGATGTGGCATGTTTGGAGGGAAAGTTGCAGCAGCCCCCTTGTTCTCTATACTGTCAATGTTAGGCCTTGATACGGAGAACTCTGTTCTGGGCAATGGATACCGGTCGAAGATCATTGCTGAAGGTGTGAGGCTGCGCTTTCTGGACGTAATATCTCCAAGAATGAGGACTTCATCGCTGAGGCTCTCGATGTGGCGGCCAGTCATGTAGATTATGGGTACCGTGTACATCGTTTCGAATCGAAATTCCCTCCAGCGCCATTTCAGCCTGGTATGTTGAGCCCAGTCTCCCATAACTGATTTGCGGCACCGGCGATAGCCATCTACTGTCGCCAGGTATTGCTGGAGCAGTTGCCCTACTGTCGTGAATAAAGCGACGAGAGAGACGACGAGCGCCGTCACTGCGATGCTGTCGGCGCCCATTGAGATGAGTTCTCGTATGGTGTGCTCGCAGGTGGGTCTGGATTCAACGTAATGAAGATTGGTTCAGCCGCATGGCGAGATTGTGGGAGCGCACGCTCGTGAGGCTAAATAGAGGTGATGGAAAACTCACGCAATCGGGGGAACGCAAAAGGCCAAAACACTTACCTTGAGTGCTGGCTTACCTGTAGTCGTGTACCATAGTATCGGTAGCATTCATCTCGATCTTTTGGAGTACAACATGTGAGTTTGTTCGAACATATCGATGTAGGGCTTGGGCAGAGGTTGTTGTTTTCTGCCGTGCTAGACCGCCTTCCGCGGCCAATTTGGGATATTATCTTACGAATATTTAGACTCGGTTGATTGTGCAATGTGAGCCAGCTATTACAAAGTTCCGATTATTCAGAGCACTCCCATGACTAGATATTTTTCAATTTGGCAACGAGAAAAACTTAATTACCTAAGAATAGCAGGAACTCTTCAAATGCCTCTCGGTAGGGTAATTATATTATAAGCGAGCTTTAAAGGGAGGAGAAACACTGGTACACCAGATCAAATCACAAAAGCCGTGATGGAATGTATCAAAGTGCGAGGTTCGCCTCACAAGGAAATTCTAAAGATTTGGTAATTGGAATCAAAAGAGTGTATGATAGATATGTGCAACTTACGTGTAGAGAAATATGGGCAACGGAGAATCTCAATCTACTTACTTACATCTATCTATCAGTTCGGCCCACAAGACTCCTAGTTCGCAATAGCTGAGCCCTTACCTCAGCTCACCGGAGATGGGATCTTAGCTTTATCCCCGTGGTCATCGCCCTTCTTCGTTCGGCCGTGATTTGGGACTCAACTCGGGACTTCTATCCAGCTCCCTTATCTGGTCATCTATAGCCTGCTCCAGAACATCCTTCACCCTGAACGGATCAGCGGTTCCCTTCGCTCTCTTCTGTCCGTCCTTGTCACATTTCCTTAGGCTGTTCTCGATCTCGTTCATCTCATCCCACTCCTCTACCGGATCCACCGCAGCCTGAAGTTCCTCCAATACCTCCTGCTTCCGAACACGATCCAGCCACTTGTCCTCCTCTTGCTTCAGCACCGCGTCACGTACCGCCTGGCTGCTACCAGCTATCATAGCTGCCCGGAGCTCTCTCTCGACAATTGCAATGTCAGCACCGTGAATGTGCTCGGCTTCCCACTGCCCATAGGTCCTTGCGTCCACGTCCAGAAGTGCTTTTTTTCTGGCGAGTTCTGCAGCCAGGCGGGTAGCTTGCGTATCGTTTGCCAGTTTCACAGATTCCTCCTCCGCTTGCTCGGTTGCCCTGTCCTCGATATCTGATTCCAGAGCATCGACGTCGAGGAGGTCTTCAGGAGGTGGTGCTGGCTGGGAAGAGGTCGCTTTGCCTTGTTCCTCCGCTGCTTCTCTTGCATGCTTCTCCTTCATCCTCGCTGTTATCCTTTGGATAGTAGCCTTAGCTGTGGCCAACGCTTTGGCAGGCTCCGGCAGGCTCGTGTTATCCATCATCACTTCGCTGAGATCTGGCGTTGGGGTAGAAGGATCTCGCAGGCCTAGGTTGCTTTTGTGCGCTTCCAATACCTGTCTCCCAGTGTCTTGTACGGATTTCTCCTCCCGGGCTCTAGCATCAGCTGTCCGGATATCTACTACCTGTAGAGAGTCACGAGATTCATCGAGGAATGAAAGGCTGAGATAATCTACCTTTTCTTCATCGCCAGTTTCGGTACCGTCCGAGGCCCCTTGGAGAGCCATGGTTGCCATCCTTACTTCTTGCACCTTCCCTGAATCCTTCTCACCTTCCGGGCCTGAATGTTCATAGATTTTAGCTACGTCGCCAGCCTTGGGGTGTTGTCTAGTCTTTCTAGAGTTGAAGAAAAAAGGTAATTCCCGAGGTCTAAGGACCTTTGTTGCCCGACTCCAAGGGCCGTTCGCTTTAGCCTGCGTGAAAACAGTCGTGGCTTCGCGTGACGGTGGGGAATCGAAGTTTCGGAAACAGAAGTTGCGGTTCATTGTGAAGTAAGGGCAGAATGGAACTCGTCCTTGATGTTGAGACTTGGTAGGGGCGGGAGCGATCTCCCAGTCTACTCCAGCCCGTTTCGTGCGCATCTGGCGCGCTTTCTTCAATATCAGTTGGCCCCGCGCCCACATTTTCTCCTGGCTTAACTTCTCAGCCCTCTCTTCCTCCGCTATCTGGGCGTTCAATCGATCTAGTTCAGTAATTTCCTCTTCGCTGATTTGATTGAACTTATCGGCTAGCCTTTGATCATTTGGATTTGGCGTTGAAGGGGTCTCAGTGACGCCAGCCATTACTGCATCGAGCTTTGCCTGAGCAAGGCTCGCCTCAATGTTCTCTTCAGGAGAGAGATTATTCACCATGGTGAACATCTCCTCGCCCACCAATGCACGCCAGGCTCTATCAGACCTCGTCAGCCCACACTTCATACAATAACAGTACACAGTTTCGGCATGGTCTTCGAACTGTTCCTGGATATCGGCATCCTTGTACAACTGGCACCAGAAACAGGAACAGTTTAACTTTGGAGGATGAGGGAGCCAAGCATTGACGATCGCTGCACGTGGTGCAGGCCCCTGGTTGAATCGTACAAGATCATTGTCGGTGATGGCGTCTTCCCTGAGAAGATCTAAGACGATAGGGACAGCCTCGACCTGCTCGAAAGTTAAAGCCTCTTCCTCGGGCTTTGGAGATTTGGTACCGCTTCCCTCGTCTTCGCCATTAGTATCGTCATCGTCGTCAGTCCTAGGGTTTCTGCTGCCCGCTCCAGCATCGCCTCCTCCCCCACCTCCCCCACCTCCATCATCAGACCAAACGGAACCCGACTCGGAGTCAATCGGCGTAGGAATAGGCGTTGCAACATACGGCCTTCGCACACCATCATCGACATACTTGTCCCAACTTGAAATAAGGTATTCACGCTCCGGAAACAGGGGATCGAGCGGGTCGAACTTCCATCCATCAGCAGGCTGAGCAGCCGAGGTAATGCGGAGTTTCCACCAAAGCTCCTCCGCACGTTTCTGGCGCTCTTGTTCGGTGGAACCTTGGGCCGTGAGTTTTGGCCAGGTAAACTTGACCGGCTTTCTGTTGTTATGTAATCGAGCCCAATCATTACATTCACCTGTATGCTTATGTACCCTTGGGTTGCCATCCTTGTCATTGCCAGAGTAAAAGGTGATACCAGTCGGAAAGTAGTCGATGTGGTTAAGAAGATCGATGATTGTAATTCCATTAACTTCCAGCGCGGGTCCAAGTTGCTGTTCTCTAGCCGCTTTTTCCCCGTTTCCTTGCTTTTTTTGAAGTTCATGGTTCGAAACCGAAAGGGTGTCCATTAAGGACAATGCGTCAACGCTCATTACCCACTGGATGACTCTGACACAAACTCGAACCCAGCAGACGATAGAATCGGAATCGATGGTACCCGCATGTTGCCGAAACTCGATAGTTGGCCTCGGTTCGTCGGTTCTGGCTCTGGCAATGTCGAACAGGCCTTGCATGTTATATTGTGAGAACTTCATTGAATCTTCTTCGCAAAAGAGACGGGTGACATCTGGAATGCTTGCACAACCCAGAAAATTCAAGATGGCTGTGGCTGAGTCGGGTTTCCGGCCATACTTCCACATGTAGTTGTAGGTATACTCCGAATATTGTCGTGAGGAATGGCAGAAGCTATTTCTCAAACGGTCTAAGGGGTGAAGAGTTGATAGCTGGTTTTCAAAAGCCCAGAAAAATGCCGTCAAGTTCTGAAGAGTTCGGAGATTGAAGCCTTTCGTAAACCGGCCGCAATGAACGTGTAATCCGGTACTTTTGTTGGTGAACACGATATAATTATTCTGAAGGAGATTACATATCTTGCAAATTTCCTTGAAGGAATCTGGCCCGTAAGTCAAAATAGGAGACCTAACTTCGATTCCGAAGGACTCAAACCCTGTACGATTGTCTTCTTGTCCTTTGATAGATTGATCACCAACAACCTCCCACTTATCGAGCTCGCCGGCCTTATACTCGGAGTTATTCTTCATATTGGTCGAAACCCCGGCTTGATCAAACAGTTCCCGGATGTGTCTTTTCGCCGCTAATTCAACAGCTATTTCTTCACACTTAAAGTGGTTTCTACTTTGGCCTGTACTTTCTTCTGTGTTTTGCCATTCGATCTCTGTAGGTGTGAACGTATAAACGTGTTTTGAATTAGGGTCGGGATTGCGATTACCGGAGGGGAGCCACATCAGCACAAACTCCAACTCCACTCCGAATGTGATGGGCTCCTCGAAAACGCCTTTGGATGTCGACATCTTTGGAAGATAAAAGTACGAGTGCTAAATGACAACAAGAATGCTGTAAATTCTGTCGGTATTGTAAACGCCGAGTTACTTTGCAATAAACGTTGAAGGCACAGGTCTTGTTGATAATTGCGAGTACAGAGATAGAAGAAAAGAAAATTTCAGAGAGACGCCGGGTCGTGCATAACGATGTATTTAAAAAAAAAAAAGCCGAAGCACAGAACAGCAGAACATGATGTTATATACTGCCCTCAGCCATCCTCCAAGAACAACGAAGAATTCATTTGTTTGTGAGTATTGTTTTTGCACAAGTTCCGAACAATGTGTTAAGGACTCTGGAATGTGTACTGTACAATGTATCGAAAGAAGCCAACAATACAAGTAGAACAACGGTATTGACCCAGCCTTTGCGGGACGGCTTCCAGCCAACAGGGAAGCATGAAAGAAACAGACAAAGCTACCCCGCACCCCCTCTCACCCTGACTCTCGTAAGAGCGAACATGGAATCTAAAAAGAAATACCACGAAGTCTTGAACGACAAAAACAAAAGATAAACGCAAAGGAAAGCGGGGAGAGCCAATTCAACAGAGTGGTATTCTTAATATCGTCAACCATACACACACTCCAATCAAGAGACCGACCCTTGAATTGGTTGTAGGATCATTCATTCAAATGATCAAAGCAACAACACAACTTCCAGGCATCACCTGAATTCCACCTCAAAATCTCAGCCACAGGAACTGTAAATTCTCCATGAGAATGTTGAAGGATAACTTTGAGAAAGTGTAATGCGAGAGAACTAGACTTAGTCCGAGGATTTTAGGTAGTAATGGTATATGTGCAACAATGAAGTGCCAATTAAGCAAAGACTCGTTTCCCATGAATGGATAATGGCAGGAAATACCTCCATTCTCCCCACCATACCTCAGCTAAATCATACTCCTATCACAAGCCCTTGCTAAAAGAGAACAACTATAATTCTTCCCATTTACTCATCTCTAGATATCTCCAGATCAAGCGAGTCAACAATCCAGTCCACTCGCATCCCCACTCACCTCACAACACTTCTCCATCCCTGTTTGCATCGCGGATTCGCTATCCAATATTCTTCATCACAGCTAGCAATCCAATCAGTACCTAGCAACCTATACAATCCCCCAAAAGCACCCGAACAAGCAGCACACTTATAAACGTAGCAGAAGCGCTCAATTAAAAGACAACATCAACAAGGAAGACTTGGACTGAGAATGAGCAGCGAGTGAGACAACTTCACTCCAGACCCTGCCATGTCCTGTCCTGTCCTGTCCTGCCCTACTCCACGATACTCTACTCTCCTATCATCACAGCATGCGAAATTCGAGATGGAAACCAGAAACAACCATCTTTCCTTCCCCCAGCCGACTGAAGAAGCTAGGGATTCTTACTCGTCTGCGCGAGTCCCGGAGATCAACATGGGTATGTACTACTCCAATGCTGCGCGGTACCGTAATCTGAACCTCGAGTTTGCGGGTCGTATTTCTTGGGAGCTCACTCGAGCCTAAGAATCGCGTAGGCAGGGGCGCGGCGCAGCAGAACCGAGAGAGAAGCAACATCGTCGAGATCATGATACTGTATGTACTTGTTTGCCAAGGGGGAAAATCTGAGGACTTAATTTTAGCGAAGGAATTCAATTACTCACTCGAGGCGTACTCGCTGGTCGTGCAAGTGCCAAGTGGAGATCCTCACTTGAGGAAGGCTCGTCTCAGCCCATTGCCTGCGACCGTACGAAGTACTCCCACGCACCAAACACGAGCTTCATATGAAGAAAGCATATAGTTTTTAAATCCTTTATTTCCTATGCTTAGCCCTAACCTCAATCAAGGCCAAAACCACAATTAAAGCCTTAATTAATTCCAGGATGAATTCCGGATGACTCCCTCCCCCCCACATCGTTTCTCTCCCAAATCATGCAATCATCCCCTCGTGTATTACGCGCGACCCGTAGGCAGCACCATGCTTCAATTCGAAAACATTATAAAGCAAAAAAGTCAGAGAAACTCAAAGCTCCTCAGATCTAGGGAGACGTTGTGAGGCGCGGATGCACGAGCCACAACACCGATGCTAATAGGAAACGCGCTGAGACAAGTGAAGCAATATGCACAAACCGACATGGGCCACACCAAGAATATCGTCTTCAGGAGAAGGCTTCGGGGAAGCTTCCTCGGAAGGTGAGCATCGAGGTAGTGAGTCTAGTCGTTTAATCCAGTCCAGGGCCAAGCGTTTAGAGCATGTAGCCCATCGCAGCCAAACCAACAGCCACGGCACCGGAACCCAAGTTTCTGGCCATATTAGTCGCAGCAGCAGCCTTGCTAGAAGCGCTGGTAGCACCAGATCCTGCAGATGGGGAACCGGTGGCGGATGCTGCGGGAGAGGTGGAACTTGTGGTTGCGGCGGCGGCGGTAAACTTATCGGGATCGAGGTGGCCGCAGTTGGCCTTCTCGTTCTTGTTGCAGAGGGCTTGGGCGGCGGCGTCGTTCTCTCCAGCGGTGATGCAGTTGGAGTAGACTTGTTCGCAGATGAAGGTGGGCATGGTTTGGGTGTAGTATGCGAGGCCGGGGGCGGAGTTGTTGGCGGAGCAGAGGCAGGTGAAGCTGAGGGTGCCCTAGATGGTATGGTCAGTTTGCAATTCATCTTGAAGTAGCGAGGGAGCTTCAGGATTGATTAGGGGTGTGAAGGTGAAGGTGAACATACCGGGTCGCACGAGTTTCCCTGAGAGGTCAAGGCACCACTACAGAGAGTACCGCAGGTAGATTGTTGAGCAGAGCACCATTGGGCTATATAAATTAGCCAGCGATACTGGTAGATAGACGGGACAGCTGGTAGTAAGATCAAACGCACATCGAGTGGTCAAGGAGACGGAGTTGGGATCAATGGTGGTGTTTTGGGCTGCAACGAAGCTGGCGAGAAGGGCCACGACGACTGCGGACTTGAAGAACATTTTGACGAACGAGGGGTGGTTGGTGGGTGAGTGAGTGAGTGTGCAATTGAAAATTGACAGGATTGATGTTGATGTTGATGGACGAGGGTGGAGGTTGGTTGAATGATGGTTGAAGTGGAAGTGTTGGAAGTGTTGGAAGTGTTGGAAGTGTTTGTTGTGTTGGGGTTGTGCAAGAAAGTGTGAATGAAGGGTGGATCGGGTTGTGGACAGGAAGAAGGTTCGAAAGGTGATCGTGAGACTGGCCCAGCTACAGCCGTGGTGGCGGCCCTTGTCTATTGGTGGGGCCTTGTCTCAGCAAAATAAAATAATAAAATAAAATTGAGGCGATAACCGGGGATGATTTGCTGTATATCGTATATGGTATATAGTATAAAAGACTACCACAGACTACAGTACAGTACATCATCTCTCGGCAACAAGGGTAGTAATTACTCCGTAGTCCGCACTCTTTTGGAGGGCCAATTCATTTCAGTATTATTACTCGGAAGTATACGAAGGTAAACCTTCGTATACAGTAAGTACTCAATAGCCTCGGCTCCCTCCGTTGCTGTCAGTGGCTGGGTCCCTACACGTGACATGATAAGAATCCTGGCCGCGGCCACATCAAAAGCTTTTTTAATCCCGCCACCCGTTTCACTCACGCTTTGTTTGCATTCCGAGATACAAAGTACAAGTACTTCGTACATACAGCTTCCTACTTCTTTAACTTACAGTAGAGGAGAGAGAGGTCATGCAGAACGACCATCGCTAGATGTCGGAGCTCACTACTATAGTGCCGTCGCTTGAATGAATCGTCTATAGCACCGGTGCGTACACTTCGTATGCTCGCACCTGTCATGTCCATGTCCCCGCATCATCATCATCACCACCACCAATAATGGGGTAATAATCCCAGGTAATAATCCCAATCCCGTTTATCACTTACAAATCCAGCATATATTTAAAGCTATCCCGTCAAAGATGCATGCATGCACACACTACCCTTCTTATCTTTTCTCAACATCCATCCTTTCTTTCTCTTTCTCTTTCGCCTTGTTTGATTTCTGCTGCACCCTTCTACGCTTTCTGGGGACAAGGAGGAAGTCTCCCTTGGCTCCGTGATTAAAGTCTTCTCTGTCTGTCTGGCGATCATGACCAAGGAGGAATTGGCTGCTGTCGACGCAGATTCCGAGAAGGAAGCGGAGGAGAAGACTGGAGCAGGAGGAGAGCGAGATACGGCAATTGACTCCCCTTCATCATCTACAAGTCAGGATGAGAGGAGGAGACGCTTTGCACAATTGAGGGATCATAGCTATGCAAGAGGAGCTTGGAGATTCATCACGTGGACTCCCAAGAGATGCAGATGGGATCCAGAGTCTCCCCCTCAGTTTAGCATGGGGCTGAATCTGCTATTTGCCTTTGTAAGTTTCTCGTCACATTTATATTTCGTTCGTTCCAAGTCCATTTGTTTCTTGGCATCAACTCAGCCTCCAGCCTCCAGCCTCGTTCTCTCAGCCCAATCATCACCACCAGTCTCTCCCCGCCATGTCAGCAATTGGCCTGTCCCCAGATCTCGTTAATCGATCTCTCAACCCGAGCAGCTGGGTTCGCGGGATCTTATCAGCCTGTCAGCATTCTAACCCCTCTCCAGGCTGGCACCTTCACCGTAGCAAATCTTTACTACAACCACCCAATTCTCAACGTCCTTGCCCGAGACTTCAATGTCACCGACGAAAGAGCATCTCTAGTTCCAACTTTGATGCAAGCTGGATACGCAGTCGGACTATTATTCCTATGTCCCTTGGGTGATATATTTCGGAGGAGAGCTTTTGTATTGATATTAGTGTTTTTCACTGCGACAATAGTGAGTTGCTCAAGTTGGTATTTGGGTTTGTCTAACAAGAACAGTGGCTCGGTCTCTGCATCACGAATTCATTCCCGGTCTTCCTGGCGTTGTCATGTATCACAGCAGTCACGACAGTGACTCCCCAATTAATGCTTCCTCTTGTCGGTGATCTCGCACCCGCTCATCGGCGAGCTACTGCTCTTTCTATTGTCGTCTCTGGTATGCTGGGCGGGATGCTCATCGCTCGTCTGCTCTCTGGGGTTCTGACTGAGTATACGTCTTGGCGTAACATCTACTGGTTTTCCTTCGGCATGCAATGTCTAATATTGATTTTGCTATTTTTATTCATGCCCGACTACCCATCGACCAATCCAGGCGGGCTGAATTATTTCAAAATGCTCTTCTCGATTCTGCAAATGGTCGTTCGGCACCCCATCCTCGTACAAGCATGTCTCAGCGGCTGCCTTCTCTCCTCCTGCTTCACATCCTACTGGACAACCCTAACATTCCTCCTCGCCTCCCCACCCTACTCCTACAACTCCCTAACCATCGGCCTCTTTGCCTTGATTGGCCTCGGCGCCATGACCTTCGGCCCTCCCTATTCCCGCGCCATTATCGATCGTTTCATCCCTCTCTTCTCCGTCATCCTCGGTCTCTCCTACTGCCTGATCGGCGTCATCATCGGCACTTACACCGGAACCTTCACCGTCGCAGGCCCCATAATTCAAGCCTTCGCCCTCGATCTCGGGATCCAAACCGCTCAAATCGCTAATCGAAGTGCGATTTATGGCATCGAGCCCCTAGCTCGTAATCGTGTAAATACTGCCTATATGGTTTCTGTCTTTTGCGGCCAACTCATGGGGACGGCGGTAGGGAACAGGCTTTATGCAGAAAGTGGATGGATAGCAAGTGGCAGCGCCTCCGTCGGCTTCATCTGCGTAGCCATTCTAGTCTGCTTCGCTCGTGGACCAAGGGAGCCGGGGTGGATTGGATGGGGTGGTGGGTGGGCGTTCAGGAGAACGGATCTAAAAAATGGGAAGAAAAACGAACCCGCGATCGAACAGGTGCTGGAAGAAGTCAGCGCAGAAGGCGAAGCGTAAGTTCATCTTACTTTGGAAGGAGCGAGCGCTAAGGGGCAGCACAGGATTGAGGTAGGAAAGGAAAGCGAGGAGATGAGAGCAGCTGCTGAAGAGAGGAGGGGAGGCGAGAAGGCGGAGGTGAGGCCTGGGTAGGATGGGTTTACGCCGATGAAGAACCATAGAGCTTTTGAAACTTGAAAGTTCTATATCCTTCCCTCTCCCCATTACTTTCGGCACCGATAAAGCAGTACTTCTATCCTAAACCCCCCCCTCTCTTAAATATTCACTACGAGCCCAGTCCTCTTTTTCTCTTCTCCCGTACTCTCCTCCCCCAGCCCTTCTTCCCTATTCACCCCGCCTCAAACCGCACATCTCAAAACATGCATAAACCCCGTCCACCCCTGTCCCTCTCCCTCTCCCTCACCCACCCCAAACATCCAATCACCAATCCGCCAAACCCAAAAACACAGCCCTGAGCCTCCATCCCGCAGCCAGTAAACAACACAAATAATATAAATCAAGATAAAGCACACCTAAAACCATAAAACCGAAAAAACCACCCATGGGCCAAGCCTAGATAAAGGACAATAGTGACAAAACTGGGAAAGCGATATTGAGATTCTCAGCACAAACAGTAAGATCTTACCTATTTCTGCTTTCGATGCCAAGAGAATCTATACTGGTATTGACAATTCGAAGTGTATCTAACGCCAAGACTTTTGAATTGATTTCTGGTAGGAAATGGTCGGTTGGGGAATTGCGTAGAAGCAGTAGATTTCGTGGGCTTGAGGGTTATTATGTATGTAATTAGTGTATCGCTGCAATTTGTGGTATTAAAAAGAGGCAGGAAGTTTATTGCGAGGATGTGGATTTGGATTTTATGGTGGTGCATCTGTCTTTGTTCACCTTATTCACCACACTTATTTTCAGCTTGGAGATATGCAAGCATGTGTGTATATCCATTCACCGCCCCTTTTCCACGGGTATAAAAACATGCGCGGCGCACCTTGATTCTGCTGCATCGATAACCTGAGTCGATAAAATTATCGCGCATATGCTTGGTGGGATACTAGGATAAAGAATCTTGTTTCGCGTATCTGGAGCTGGTGATGGTGTTAGACTGAGTTCTGCCAGTTTTGGTTCCAGGTATTTGATTTTCTTGTTTTCTGGTTTTCTGGGAGGATTGTGAGTTAGATAAGTTATTACTGTAATATTGTATACCAGGTTTAAAAAAAGGTGGTTTTGTGCCAGCGGGCGTTTATAGATTGATTTAAATTTTCAACTGCCCTGGTTTTGCTCAGACTGTTTGTTACTGGGTTCTTGCTTAGACTGCTGGCTGCTTGCTTGAGTTGTTGGGCGCCGGTTTCTTTAATCTGTTTTTGTATCAATATTTCTGTGCTAATATACTCCTTTGGGTTATATAACGCAGTGCGCACTATCTGTTACTTAATCCCAGTGTGTATTATTATTACCTCTCTCCCCTCCCTCTGTATAAGTGTGGTGCTCTATGCGCTATATGCCTTAGCCACATGTTTCCAGGCAATGCGACACCCACAGGCATTCCTTGTTTACAGCTAGGTCAAATTATGTTTAATGAACCAGTAAAGTGAGAGTCAGATGTTTATATATTCACAGGCTGCCCTGGGTCCTATTCGAACTATCGGCTTTCTTATTAAATTGTCGGCTGTGGCTCGGGTTGGTGGGTAAGTGAATTGACTAGTACTGGTGGGAGAGCATGGAAGGAGTAGGGCAGCGGTTATCTCTTTATTTTCTTTAAACAAAGTCCGGTTTTATAAGTGTTATAATTATCACTATATATATATTTTGTGTTGTGTCCGGCAATTTCCTGCTGTAAACCACTTTTATGCACCAGTTTTTGCCCTTTCAGTTCTATATTCCCTTTTCTAAGCTTCCGGTTCAGTGTTAATTCACCCCAAGCCTCATAGTTCATACCTCATTTTCTGTGGGGAAAGGGATAAAACCCTCGTTTTTGATATGTTTTCAGGCTTGGATATTCGGTGGATTAGTGTTTCGTGTATGTAGTTTAATGAGCGGGTTGTGTAGGGGAGAGAAGGGCAAATGTGTTATCAAGATTTGATTAACAACGACTTTCTTTGCAAAGAGAGAGGGAGTCTTGGGCGTATGGATATATGCGATCTATATACAGGCTACCACATTATTACTGAAGTGTAACACCCGCACATCCAGGACAAGAATCACAGGCTTTGTGGGGTATATATGATGGAGGTTTGGTAAGTATTACATTATACATTACATGAAACTCGAGTATTTTCATAGCTGAAGAAAGAGCACTTGTGATAAACTTCTAGGAGTAAAGTAGGAGAAGTATTCTCGTCTCGAGTTACTATTTTGAACCTGGTATTGAACCTAAAGTTTTTCTTTTTTGGTCTGCGCTGCTCCACAAACAAGGTGGTTGGTACTATACCAATAACTCGGCCTCCTTTAAGATATTGTAGCAACCGTAAACTTGATATATTCTCAGCTTCTCGAGCTCTTTGAGAGTGCCAGCTTAGAATGGCTCGGGCTTGTAGGCTAAACGGAACTTTCCCTATCCTAGAAATTAATAAAAAATTATTTAGTAAGCATCCGTAACTTTACTTCAAGTCCTGTTCAGTTGGTTCAAATGACAGAACTTACTCAAGCAATCTATGGGCACCACTTTCCCTATTGATTCCCAGTGGGAGTCAGAGTAACTGCTTCGTTCTTTCCAGGTTCTACATTTCTCACCTCATTAAAGCCTCACAACTTCTCTCCTTCCTCTTCCGTGACACTTCTTCAGCTGCAAGTTTCTAATTGAGCCTTACCTTTCGAACCACTACATTACTAATGTCTTCCCTGCCTTTTTCAAGACAAAACATCACCATCAAATCTGGTATTTGATATCCTAACAACTTCATATTATACTTCGAGACTCTGCTACACGACGGTTGCGCATAAATCCAAAGAAGAACGAAAACCAGCGCTGAGAAGAGGCGGTCGTGGAGACTTGACCCAGCGGGCCAAGATGACTTCGCCAATACCTGGATCCCGTGCGAACGAATCTTGTGAGAATGGCTCGAACAAAACGAGACGACGCGAGGATGGAACCCCAGAGAGCCCACCCCACATCGATGTATCAGACAAGAGTGGTTCTCATAAGAAAGGCTTACACAAAGATCGACTCAGCTCCTCCAGAAAGAGTAAATCCCCGGAAGAACTCCGGCCCAAAACACGCAGGAGTAAGAAGTCACCTCCAAAGGATGGACCAGACATCGGAGAGCATGACGATGCCGATTCAGAACTTTCGAATGAAGCCCTAGCTGGTCGAAAGAGCAAGAAACTCAAGACTTCAATTGAATCTCCACCGGAACGGTTTCCGCAGGGATTTCATGTCCCACAACGCTTGCCAGCATGGGAGCTGGAAAGCAGTCACCATGATTCGAGAGCATTTGAACAAAGCACAAGCGATCGAGATCCTGAAATACTCGCAACCGACACGCTTCAATCCGATGAGGCTCTGGAACGACAACCATTAAGACAATCACATCAGGATCAGCCAACTCGGCAGCCACACAACTCGGTAACCCCTGGAGCCCCTCGGACTCCTCAACGTCGACTATCAATGCGATCACAGCTGGACCAGTCTTTTAATCAACAACAGCAAAATTCCCAACCTATTCTGCAGGAATCGAGTATCAAAAAGCTAAAACACCATGAAGAAAAATGGGATGAGCTAAAGCGCAATACTAATTTCGATACGCAAGCGAAGTTCATGCTTGATGAAGCAGCTCTCCTTACAGATCATCTCTTTCGGACTTCGCCTCCAGTCAAGATTGGGACAAACGGGGTTTTGATGGGCAATACAAAACCCGTTTCCCCCCAACCGCAACCTGATCCTGCTTTTGACTTTGATGTACCGATAGGTGAAACAGTTTGGACATTCCAAACCCCCATTGCGCTACAAAACGCTTGTCAACATGAGGAAATCAGACCTCTCAGAACCATTAGGCTCCTGATTCTCCATCCCCTTGAGAGCCTGAAAGACTACATCACTCTTGACGGCACAAGGGAAGGTCATGAAGACAGGGTGATGAAAGCTGTGACGGAAGAATGGTCAAAGGCCATTAAATACATTCCTCCCTCCGTTGAGCTTGTGCTTGTCGATATGAACAGTTCTTTTGACCTCGGATATCTGAGGGCTGAAAGAGTTGATAGGGAGGTGAATACAAACAATCTGGAGGACGAAGATGAACACTCGGAGGAAGAAGTGGGTTGTTGGGATGAGGGAGATTGTCCTCCAGGGGAGAACTTTTCTGCGAGAGCAGAACATGCTTTGTCTCCTCCAAATTCCTGGATGATTCACTTGGCGAGGTTTTGTGAAGATATGAGCAAATTCCTATTTCCGAAATCAGGAACGAAGCTTCGTTTTCGAGTAGTCGGCGCCGGCAGCAGGTACGAAACATGGTTGCTAGGCTCTACTATGCTCAATCATGGGTTCGAGAAACAACCCTCAGACGAGATTTGGTGGGACGACTACACCGAAGCTCTAAACTATGACCCTGAAGATCCTGTAGCTGTTGAGGCTAACCTCAACGAGACGGGTAGAGAGGTTGACGAATTAAGAGGCATGATGAACAGCGTAGGTGGTCAATTGGAATTCATGACGCAAAGAAGGATAGAGGGGTGGTAAAGTGAGAAGTATATGCTTCCGATTTGATGCTTATATATGCGTAGTTTAACAGTCCAGCTGTAGTCTGGGCAGTCTTCACGTTCGGGGAATCAAATTGAAAAGTTCTTTCGGGAGCCGAACTCCATTCATTATATACTTGTTCTTCAATTGAAGTTGAATGGAGTGGGAGGTAATGGGAGGTGGGTAATCGGTTTACTCAGAGCAGAGGGAATAGGAAGGGGGATGAGTGTATTAAAGTGAGGATGAATGAGTCGTCGAAATACTAGAGACTGTCGTGAAAAGAATAGAGAAGTACAACATAATCGAAAGAATGGCTGAAATGAGAGCAGTCAACATTGTTATAGATAAAAAACAAGCGGGAGAATCCATTCCTATTTCATTTCGATTGCATCTATGAAGAAAAAGGATATATGCCACATAGCAGCTAGCCTCACTCCATCCTGAGCAGCTTTAGGGCGGAGCTGTACCAACAAGTGCATGACCAGCCTATCCCACAAATGAACCAAGCCGCTACCTTCGCACCTAGGAGTGAGGAAGTAACAAAACCAGGGGCCTTAGATTCTTCGACCCTACATTCTACTTTGTGGGTAATGGAAAATCCTGTGGCATCGAACTGAACGCAAGCTCTCTCCCCCGGGACAACAAGCAGGGATTCAGACAAACATGCATGTCCTCTGGCCGAGTAACTACCCGTTCCTGATCAGCCGTCAGAGAGTTGTAGTGGGAGTCGAATTTCGGGTCATCTCGGGACAGTCCGCACGGCTTGGACGGGTGAAAACGTAGCTGAAGCCTATTTTGATGGCAGCAGCTAAAACAGCACTTCAATGCTTGATCACTGGAGTAGGCTGAAGATCGTTGGTTGACCTTGAGACCTTGAGGCGAGACAAATAGTAATACATGGTAGGGAGATAATGCTTGCGAATCTGTTATTGATTGCTTTCTTAGAGTGAAATTCAAAACGAGTTTGCTATGGTCATTAAATGTCAGAGGGACACGGCGAGATATCGGTCAGGTTGTATTGAGCGATTTCTTGGAACTCACCAACCTCCTGTCATAAGAGACTGGTGCCTCACCTATTCTGCTGTTCCTAAAGTTCCCTTGGCATAATCTTAATTATCCATACAACACGATATAATCCAATGCGTCAAGATAACAGCAAGGCTTCTGGAAGATTATATTCGTGGCTAGCAGGCTGGGAATAGAGCGGGAGGAGACTGCGAAGTCATGTTAGGAGAGGCGCTTTGGGAAGTGAGACGGGAGTGATGGGTTTGTCAAACTAGATCATATTAAGATATATGTAATGAAAAACCGATAGCAACTCCTGGACCCCTCCATTTTCAAGATATCATCTCTCAAGACGTGCTCGTACCGCGTGAAAGTACTGGCGCCGCATAGGCCCATCCGCTCCACTACTCTTAACCTGAAGTCTCTTCCATTGAACACAATAACGCACCGCCGTCTGAATCCGAATTCTCATCGCCATGTATAGAACTACCAAAACCAGAATTCAATTCGCCAGAAATGTGAGCTGCCGGCCAAGTTAGGTTGCTAGTGCAGGAGGAGAGTATATGTCAAATAGCTTACGAGAATCCATGCTTCCCACCAAAGGAGTATGCTTCTGCGAATAGGTGATTCCGGTGGTCGAGTCCGGGTGCCACGGACTTGGTCCTCTGCGTTGTTCGATTTGTCGCAGGGCGTCAAGTCTGATTTGCGCAATGACCTTATTTAAGACATCCCGTTGGTGATTCTTCTCTCGCATATCTGTTGCGTTGACAAGATCTGGGGGTCGCCAATTGAGGTATCTAATTCCATGGGAAGAAGGACGTACAAAGCCTCCAGGATGGAGACTGATATAGTGATAACAGCAATAGCAAGCGGGCTTGCTGCAAGCAATAAACCGGTCATCGTCCACGAATGGCAGCCGTCCTCTGTAAAAGTACTCCAGCAGATTCAGTTCTGCGTGGACTCTCGGCCTGAAATTTTTGTCTTGGAACTGGGCTTGGAGGCGGTCCTGAATATTGAACTTGGCGTCCATGGTTGCGAGAGCCTCCTGATACCGTAGGGTTTCTTCTGAGCCTGCTGGGAGCATTCGCTTTATGATTCCGTTCAAGGTCGTTAGCTGATCAGTCGGAGGCGGCAATGATGGTGGCTTTGGCGAGGGCCGAGTCTTGATAGTGAAGTTGTCAAACAGATCTGGCATTCTCCAGCTAGCTGTGGTGATTATTCTAGCGGCTTTCAAATGAGATCCGAGACGCCCAATGAAGTGGCGGGTCAGGAGAAAGGCCTGTCTTTTGGACTTGGCCTCGCCCAACGCTGCAGGCTCGTCGCCAATGTGTCTTTGAAGCTCTCTCATACATTGGCATAGCCTCTGCTGATATGAAAAGCGACATAGTCCGGGCAAGTCGTCTCTGAAGCCTTGAAAGCCTTCGAGCCACCCTGCTAGTGCTCTATCTGTATATCAAGGTCAGTAGATGTCTGATAAAGAAAGGCTTCATAGCCAAACACCTTCCGATTCTTCAGATCCCCTTAAACTTGCCAAACACTGTTGCAAAGGGCTATGCATAAGGGTCTGATATGCTTTAACCCTTTTGCGGTTAAATTCAATACACCGCTGGGCAATCTCATCCTCTACGGCAGCCCTTGAATGTTCAGATCCAGAAAATGCAAGACTTTGCAGGATGTTTAGAATTCCCCCAAGAAAAGAGATTGTCCCTGCGGATGGCTCGATGTTAGAAGCTACCCAAAAAGTAACACCAGATGGCTGCGCTTCAAGTGCTATGGCTGTAACTGTGTCTCCACCCTTAATGTGGTCACAAACATAGGCAAGCTGGCCTAAGAAGGTCCGCCGTAACTCGCGCAGCTGTAGCTGGGGTGCAACTGGGTCCTCCGACGGGCAACGCGAAATACGCTGCTGACCATTTCGGTCTAGAATATGTAGGAGGACTAACGGCTCATAAAAGCGACTCTTAAGTCGATCCTCTGGCGATAATCGCGGGCCCTTTGAGGTTTGAACTTTCTTCCCCTCCATTGATAGCATCTGTTTCCTCTTCCTCTTGAGTGCCCGCTTCGTCAAAGGTTGTACCTCGGTGCTAAGGGATTTCCGCGACCGTTTCCTTGGAATAATTGAGACCGGACAACTTCAATGACAACGTTGAATTATTGAGTGAGCATTTCGCTGCATGACCCCGCTTCCCATCAATGCAAGACAGAATCACGTGCAAGTATATCGCCCTTCCAGCCCAACCTGCCACTTCCCTATCCAATAGGATATACAATCAGTATCATCAAGTGAGCAGTGGAAGAGAGACGTAATAGAGCCCATATGAAGGAAATGGTAATTCGGAAGATCAACGCTGATTATGAACAGGCCAAGAGGAGTACATCAAGGACCCAGTTTCTGTTTATACTGCCATCAACAAGTTAATATTCTAATAACCAAAAATTCTGAATCAAAAAATTGCTATGATTAATGTCTCAACGCTCGTAAGACGCTTCAGCCGCAATCGTTGTACTGCACAGTATGTATCAACAAATATCGAAAGACACTCAGAGATCACGCAATATAGCCTAGGTACATTTTTTGTTGCTGTTCTATTTATGGAATCTAATTCCACTCAAGTTTCTGCAGGATCAAAAACGTTCGCTCTTACAGCGTATCCTTCATTGGGTCCACGAATCATTCGGCGGCTTGAGCAACCAGAGGAAAGCTGCAGCGTCGACGTCATGGTGGCGGAGAACTAGAATCTTCCCTACTCAACTCATCCAATCTAATTCCTTCTCACTTCCGTCGCTGTAATGTCGAGATTGAATTGTCTGAAGCTCATCTTTATCTTCACCCAGCCCTTTTCAAACTCAAAAACGTCATTGAAGCCTTTTGATATACCCCGCAAAAAGTGGCGTCCGCCTTCCGTGGTCCGTGCGTTTGTGGCTAGAAATAACAGGCATGACATCATCACACTTCAGCAGATCTCCACATATGAAGGAAACACAGGACTACAAGCTCCTGATGCTCTGGCACTGTCTGGATCTCTGTAGCACGAGCTGTAATGAACTAGTCAACCCTGCAGCTCCAAGATGGCCATTTTTCTTGCTTGGCAAAGCTGGATATGGTAAAGCTAGAATGCCATCACTTTGTTAGAGCCAATCGTTTCGTCTGATCGTGAAGTCTTTGTGTTGAATGAAAGTATCCTCAGCAGGAGAGAAACCTCCGGTACGTCACCAGCAAACCCTCTAGCGAGCCAGCTGCTTAGATCCCTTCTGGTCAACAACTTCTTCTTCCTCTGAAACTTTCTTCGAAAACACGACACTCTGTCCCTTGATTCTAGACAGATACTGAAGACATCAACACAAAAACGAATTAGCAGAGCCCCTATTCAAGATGAAGCTATTCTGCCAACTCCTGGTATTGGGTTTGGCCGCTGAGGTTACCGTTGCCAGCACTTGGCTCAGCAATGCTGGTAAGTTTCATCCGTTAAGCTGATCCTTTTCCTCCTCCGAGTCGCCATGAAGATATATCAGAGCTCGTGGGAACTTCTCGGCTTTCAGCCTTTCACCTCAAGCTTCCAATTCTTATTTCACATGTCAAACCGACCCCGCGTCTTCAACACATCGTTGCACCACAACCAAAATTTCAAACATCCCCATCAAGCTACCCATACAAAGTACTGACGTAATCATCAACAGTGTACAACAAATGGCACGAGACCGAGCTCGAGAGATGGCTTTCAGATCACAATGTTCCATACCCCACACCCGCTGATCGCAAAGACCTTGAGAACCTCGTCAAGGATAACTGGCAATCTAAGATCGCTTCGCCATACAATGACTGGGATACTGCGCAGCTCAACTCCTATCTCACGCAGAAGGGTGTTGAGGTTAAGGACACTGCCAAATCAAACAAGGATGGATTGATCTCTCATGTCAAGACTGTCTGGTATGAGGCTGAGGATAAGGCCGAAGATGCGTGGTCAAGTATTAAGGGTTGGATCTTTGATGGGTAAGTCTCCCCAAATATTCAGGGAGCTTTGGCTAACATTTTCTAGCTGGACTGGTGCGCATGAAACTTTTCTAACCATCCGGGACGAAAACTGACTGTGTTTAGAATCTCAACTTAAGGCCTTTGCCGACAAGCACGATATCCCTGTACCTCAACCCCGCAAGAGAGATACACTCCTCCAGAAGGTGCGCTCGAGCTATGAGTCCGTTGCCAAGAAGGCTGGCGAGACTGCCTCTTACCCTGGTGACTGGCTCTATTCTACCTGGTCTGAGTCTGGTAAGTCTCTTGCTTGTGATATTCTATTCAATAATAACAAGGTCCAGATCTCAAGGAGTTCCTCGATACCCATGGCATCCCAGCACCTCAACCAAGTACCAGAGACAAGCTCATCGCTAGTGTCCGTCGTAACGCCCGTATTGCTAGTTTGAAGATGGCCGATATGCAAGCCTCCGCTTCCAAGTCTGCCGCCGATGCTACCCAGACTTTGAGCGACAAGCTCCTTGAGTCGTGGAGTGATTCCCGTAAGTACTATTTGAAATTTAGTTTGAAAAGTTTTTGACGTCAGGAAATAGAAATCAAAGAGTGGGCCGACAAGAATGGCATTCCCGTTCCCCAAGGCAGCAGAAGGAATGAACTTTTGGCCATTGCTCGCAAGCACCGCGCACAACTCACTGGTGACAATGTCTCTGCCTCGGCTGCAAGTGCCTATGGTGCCGCGACTTCGAAGGCCGGCAACCAATACGCTAAGGCCACTGATGATGCGCAATTAAAGGCAGATGACTTATTCAACACCGCCATTGGTACCTGGAGCGAGTCTCGTCTCAAGGCTTACCTTGATTCAAGAGGTGTTCCCGTTCCCCAATCTGGTAAGAAGGATGAGCTTCTTGCTTCTGTTCGCTTGAACAAGCATAAGGCTGTCACTGGATGGTCTGCATGGACTTTTGATACCTGGACGATTGATAACTTGAAGGCTTACCTTGCCTCATCCGGTAACAAGGCTGCCGAGAAGGCTAGCAAGCAAGCCGGTGCCACTCGTGAGCAACTCATGTCTGCTGCTCAAGACGCATATGGTGAGGCCTCCAAGACTGGTGGAGTTGCATACCAATCTGTCACCTCCTACCTCGCCAAGCAAACCGACTCTGCAAAGGATTCAGTCTTCGACACCTGGTCCGAATCCGAGCTCAAGAACTATCTCGACTCCTACGGATTCGATGTTCCCCAAGGCTCCACCAAGAACCAGCTTGTCGCATGGGCTCGCAACCAACGCAACTACTTCCAATACGGTACCACCACCCCTCAGGGCACTCTCTGGGCTAAGCTTCAGAACGGTGCTCAGTATGTCATGGACATGCTTGGTGTTGGTGCTGCTCAAGGTCGCGAGTACGCTGCCAAGCAAGGTGAGAAGGCTGGAGACTCGATCAAGGAGGGTGCTACCTACGCTAGCAATCGTGCCGGCGAGGCTGCCCAGAAGGCTGGTGATAGAATTAAGGAGGAGTTGTAAGGGGTTTCTGCTTGGCAGCGAGGGTCGATGATGGTGGGAAAATTAGGCTCCGGGGCTTCCGTGTACTATTGAGCGTTTTCTTTCCGGTGGAGTGAAAGGTTTCCTTCTCATTGAGATTGGGACAGTTCGTTAGTATGGAATGGATGGGAAAATAGCAATGCAATTAATGATCCTTCTTCGGTTGTAGCCGGGCAGTCAGTCGTCCACCAAGTGGTATTCCGACTTACTAGCTCCTTGTTCTCTTTCACTGATAAAATTTACCACCTGGCCAAGTTCCTACCCTCCATCATTCCCCCTTCCAATTGAAACACCAAACTCATTCTCGTCCTTCCTCAAGCTCTTCCGTGCAGCCCTATCACCGTCCTTAAAAAACAAGCATAACATCATAGCCACGCCCCTAGATACTAGGACGGCTCTTCACGCAGCTTATTTTAGCATATGTGACGCAAACCTGTTTTCCCTATCTCTCACTACCTACCTCACATTGGTCGGGTATCTTGTCCTAGTAAACCAACTCCACCAAAGCCCAGGAAATCTTGGATGTTCCTGATTGTCGTCCAGTACGAAGGGAGTAGTATCTGCCTCTTACTCGTCAAACCAACAGCGCAGACCTCAGTGCCCACGCAGTCACTGGCCCTCCGTGCCCTGCCTCTGCCCTGCTTCCACTGAACCCCTGAACCTGCACCTGCTGGGACTGTCCTGAACACCCTGTCTGCTGTACGAGGTAAGTAACTTCGTGAGCACAGGGGTTCAGAACCAGAACCTGGACAGCCGATGATGTAACGATTCCCAGTGGGCAGACTGGATGGTTTGGAGCCGGCCGGGCGGGATCACGTGAGGGGTGGGCTCGATGTCTCACCTGAAAGCTCGTGTTGATGTCTCTGATTCTATTATTATTCTCCGAGTGAGTTATAATTAATAGGCTTTGCGATGAACGATATAGTGCGACTTCACAAAGAACTTTCATCATCTGGTAACACTGCATGATTCCACTCAACGAGCCTTGCGCATTCTTCAGAAGCTCGCCGAGCTGTATTTCCCTCGCGAACGAGTGGTAACACAGCACCAAGTACGTTTACAGAGATGGCTGCCTCCCCCGCCACCCCGCAGTCCCCCTCCCTCTCCTTCGAACCCTCTGCACTTCGTCCCCAAATCTCCTCCCCGCGCCCGATCTTCAATTCCTCGAATACCAGCGATCGGATCCGGGTTGGTGAACGACATAACTCGATCAATTCTGGGAAGTCGGGAGTAGTGCAGCCTTTACGCAAGAGTGTGTTTAAGGAAGAGGGGCTCGATGATCTGAATACGAGTGTGCATGAGAGCGGGCTGAAGTTCCTGGTTAGGGCCGAAGAGCCAGATACGAGCGCGAATTCGAAAAGAAAAGCAGAGAGAAAATCGATGGAGGGGAAGAATGGGAATAAGGGGGTATTGATCATGGAGGTCGAGAATGTGAATACGAATGAGACGAGAGGGTTGGGAGATGAAGAGAAAGCGAGGAAGCAGAAGAGTGAGGGAGATGAGGCGGAGGAAGAGGAAGAGAAGGAAAATTCTGGTGGAGATAGGCTTATGGGACTGGGTATACACGGTGGGGGAGAAGTGAGGAAGGGGGATGGAAGCAGGAGTTGGTACTCCAAACTAGCCAAACCTACTCGACCGCAAATCAAGACATCTGCGGCAGCGCCACCGGGAACATTCACGACGATATCGAGGGTTGCGCTGATTATGTTCTTGATCGCAGTGGTGGTACCGGGTTTTCGATATAGTGGGGGCCTGCATAAGGTTAATATAAGTGGTGCTGATGCGGGCGTTATTATGGCGGCGGAGTTGGTGGAAAATGGGAATTTAATTCAGGGAAGGACGAATAGTCCAACCGATGTTTGTACGAGGTGGAGTCAGCAGAGTAAGTCTTGCCTTGAGGGGAGGTGTGAGGTGCTGGGGAATAAGACTGACTGGTGATAGTTGCCAATGTTAATGGGACGGTGTATATCTATGGAGGGCAGGCGACGACGGAGAGTGGGCAGACAGCGAACACCTGGAGTATGATCTTTGACACCCCTCTCTCAGAGTTATGGCTGACTCTTGATCAGATAATAACTTTCTCGCTCTCGATTTAACAAGAACATGGATGATTGCGTCACCTCGAATCTCCGGACTTCCACAGCCCTCAGGTCCACCAGCTGTCTCAATGGGCTCACTCTGGCATTCATACACCCAACTATGGCTGTATGGAGGCATGTTCTCCGATACTCCAGCAGCCTCTCCACTACCCGTCTCGACCTGGCAGTATGATATAAGGTCCTCCACCTGGACCGAATTCAACAGCCCTGAAACATCAGCGGGAAATAACTCAGACGGAGGGAACCAACCGGTTCAAAGAGCTGCTGAGGGAGCCGGTTTGAGTGTTCCGGAACTGGGCAGGAGTTGGTATTTCGGGGGTCACTTGGATCTGTTTACCACCAAAGGGTGGTCAAATCAGATTGCAAGGATATATTTAAAGAGTTTGCTTGAGTTCACGCACCCCGGCTATGCAAACAGCGGAGTTGCAAGTCTTGGAAATTCAGTGGCTGCGGCACCAGGAGGTGTCTACAGGAATATCACGGAAGGAGGATTACAAGACAGTGCCGGGTTTACTGAACGAGCCGATGGTGTACTGGTGCATATTCCTGGGTGGGGTGCAGATGGAATTGTCCTCGGTTTGGCAGGAGGGACTAACGTGACTTTTGTAAGTTTTTGTCCCCATTCTTGATCTTGGAGCGGAAATACTAACTGTTCCTTAGACTGAAATGAACATCATAGATGTGTATGACATCGCCAATAGCATCTGGTACAAACAAGCTACTTCAGGCCCCTCGCCCCCTATCCGTGTCAACCCTTGTGCTGTAGTCGCAGCTGCTCCAGATGGAACGTCCTTCAACGTGTATCTCTATGGTGGTCAAAATCTCATCCCCTATGGCAACCAAATCCAGTACTCAGACATGTGGATATTGACTATCCCCTCATTCACATGGATCCAAGTCGATCTAGACGGGCAATCTCAGCCTCCAGCCAGGGCAGGCCATTCCTGCACAATGTGGGACGGTCAAATGGTCGTCATCGGAGGCTATGTCGGAAAGGACATCTCTTGCGATTCTGGTTTCTATGTTTTCAATGCTTCTTCTCTTAAATGGAGCAACAGCTTCACCTCCCTCTCCACTCCCGACGGTTCCTACGACGCCAGCCAAGGCTCATCCGTCCTCCAAGGCTCAATAGGCTACCACGTCCCCGCCCCTATCCAATCCATAATCGGAGGCTCTTCTCTCGGTGGGGCAACGGCTACTACGCCTGCAGCAGGGTCAGCAACCGCTGGTCCAATAGCCACAGGGCGCCCACCAACCTTCACGGTAACGCAACCCGGCTCAACCGTAACCCAAACCTCCCTCCCCAACTCCGATTCCTCTACCTCCAAAACCAACAAGCCCGTCGGAACCGTCATAGCAGGTGTGATAGCCGGTGCTCTCGCTATCCTCGCCGCCTATCTTGCGTTCTGTACTTGGCTATATAGACGCCAGTTAGACGTGTACAGAGACCATGTAGCTATGGCGCAGAGAACAAGCTTCAATACTAGTCCGGAGAATGAGGACTGGAGTGGGGAGGTGAGTGAGGGGGGAGGTCGGATGGCGGAGAAGGTTACTGGCGCCGGGGGAGTGATTTTGGGTCCTTTTGGGACGGAGGTGGGGAGGGAGAGCGGCAGTGTAGGACGCCTGAGTGTGGGGGAAAGTTCGGGGTCAACAAATCTGGCGGTTGTGAATAGCAGTACGGGTAGTGGTGGCCTTACACCGAATAGCGGAACGGGAAGTCATGCTGACAGTGTGTATGGAGGCGGGATAATGCCGGGTGGAGGTAGATATGGGAGGGTGAGTGAGGAAACAGAGTATATGGGTGGTGGCCTACCGGCGATGTCGACGGCATGGCAGAGGCAGGATACGGCGCATTCTAGTATGGAGGATTTGCTGGGTGGGCAGGAGCCGAGTTTCTTTAGTGTGGTTCTGAATCCTCGGAGGACGCTGAGGGTTGTGAATTCGGATTGAGGGACTGGTCTACTAGATGTTATTATGTTAGGAGGTCTTGGGATATCGGATATTTGGGAGGGATAGGTACGATAGCGTGCTTGGGAACAATGATACCCTCCGATTGTAAGTATGCGCTATTGTTCTCCAGGCACAGAAATTCAATCACAGCCTGGATTTTGAACTGTGCTTCATTAATATCTTATTCTTGAATTTCCAAGTAAACCGAAATTGTCAAAATAAGTGAATACTCAATCAAGGCAAGGTTATAACTCAAAGATTTGTAGTCATTCAGGATCAACTCAATATGGGTGTGTCCGGGGATCAAGGACGTATGGTTTTATACTTTGCCGGTATGACATAAGGAAGTACAAGTACATGCGGGTGCTTTCTTGATTCAAGAACAAGCATGACTCCATGGGGTCACCGAAATAGAAGAGTAGTGAATGCAACGCTCGATTCGTCATGGCTGGCATTCTGCCAGTTGGTTATGCTGCAAACCAAACCACTCGTCTCCTCTGCATCCTGAATAGACGCCGTTCCACAAGTCAAATTGACACCGCACTGCAACCGCAGATCCGCAGATCCAACCTCTCCAAAGGAAAAAGAAAAGAAAAGAAAGTCCGTCCCACTACACGCCGAGACTGAACTCGCTAGTTACGTGTAGGGGTAGGAAAGTCTCTCCAGTTCAATCCCACGACTCTGCCCATGAAGCTGCTGACAGGGCCCGGAATCAAGGAGTGCTGTCCCTGGATCTTTTGGCGGCGGCTGTCGTACCAGTTCTGTAGCAAGTTAGAATTCCTATTCTCAAAAATCACATGGATGGTTATGCTTACGTCGACTTTCTTTACCGTTGAGTTTAGCTGTACAGCCAGTTGTCTCCGACGCGCGATCGACGGCTTCCACTTGTCCTCCTGAAGGCACTGCAGAGCAGCAGCTTCTAGGACTGCGTTCTCTGCCGGAGTTGTCCTATAGCTGCCACCGTAGATGGGGTTGTTGGCGGCATCGTAGCCCTTGATGGGATTGGCCCACGTGCTGGCAATTCGTGCGGTGGAGGGTGCAGTGGAGGGCGCGGTGGGTGCGGCGAATGGTGTGATGGACGGCACGACGGACGGCACGACGGACGGCACGACGGACGGCACGATGGATGATGCGGCGGAGGGCGTGGTGGGTGGTGCAGTGACGGGGGCAGGACGGGCACTCGAAGTGCGAGCTGCTGCTTGGATCGAACTGCTGCCACGGCGGCCACGAGCGGATCTGCGAGCTTCTGCTGCTGGGACCATGGTAGCAGGGCCAGCGTGTTCAGGGCCTCTGAGACCCAGATCGAGAGGCTCGGGGCGGACTCTCCCACGGAACGCGCTGCTGTTGATATCGAGCTCATAGTCCTCGCCGTAAAGTTGTCGATAGGCTGCTACGCCTCCATCGATAGCATGGGAGAACGCAGAGTTGGGGTACGGGTCGAACGTGGGAGAAGCCTCCAGATTGATATAGGAGCGTGCAGGCTCCTCGGCGACATGGTCCATTCCTTGAAGATATCATGTTAGCTCTAAGCTCTCTGTCTGAGACTCTGAGTGTCTCCAATTGGGGCTGGAGAGTTGTTCTTACCCCCTTGTTGCTCTTCCTCCCCATCACCAGTGACCTCCATCAAATCTCCCGTGTCATCAGGAGAAGGTTGACGAATCCCAGCGAGATCGCCGAAGTGGTAGACCGTAAAAGCCATATACAACTCGGCATGGTTACGTGGAAAGTTGTTCTCCTTCATCTCGTCAACCCAGATATCGAGGATCTTGCGGAAGACTGGGTATGTGATAATAGGAGAGTGTTTGCGCGCAGAGGCAAACTCCCGCTGGAGTATTCTTAAGCATAGCTCCAACTCCTCGCCGTTGTTAATATCCATTGCAAGGGGTGGTATCGGTAGATTTGCGCTTGATTGCTGGCTGATTGTCGCGTAATCGTCGCTTGATATTCGGGCAATTGTGTTTGGTTGTGGAAATTTGTAAAGTGTTGCTTGCTTTTTAGGCTAATGTTCGGGCAATTGTTGCGTGTGTGGTGAAAATATTGAAAATCTCGCTTAATTCTAGGCTAATTCTAGGCTGATTTTCGGCCAATAGCTGCTTAGTTGTCACTTGATTGTCACTTCAATATCTCTTGATTATCACCTAATTATCGCTTGATTATCGTTTGATTATCGCTTGATGACCACTTAATTTTAGAGTAATTGTATAGTGGGAAAATTTATAGAGCCTGCAAGCAAAAGGAGGAAAGGGGACAATTAATGTTGCCTCACAAAGCTAACACAGCACAACTAAAATAATCAAGAATACTTGAGTAATTTAGAGGGCCTGGATATTCAAGATTTCTTAAGAAATCAAGAGGATCTTTTCATTATCTCACGCTTTTTCTACTAGCGCCACTTATTTTGACCGCAGTGAGGTTATGTAGTGGCAGTCTAGACCATAGCAGTCGAGGCTATCCACTACATTTGAGAGAACTCTACACGCCTGAATAACGCGCTTATACCCTTTCTTGGTTGCTTATGCTAGACGCAAGTAGCTGGAGAACGAGAAGACTGCGCGTCTCCTTGTATTTCCTAGAGTCTACATTACAATTGGAGTTAAAAGGGTTTGGAATACTTATGCTATTTAATTTTCGAGCTCGAATTATAGTATATTTATCATTTCATGCCTCACGCTCGCGGGTAAAGCCAGGGAATATCAACGCAGCAGATTCCAAAGATTATGCTTCTAATACGCATAAAGGCAGCTTGACATGAGGCTTAACGATTGCAAATTTTTGAAGTGATTAGGGTAAGGTGAGGTCAACTCGCGTACCTGCCAAGCAAATTGCCCCTGATATTAGGCGATATACTGCCTAACTAGACTAAGCCGTGGAGAACGGCAGCGGGAGCTTCCCGACACTAAACTACTTCTAGTAGCATAAGACTCCACTTTTTCAACCGAAGCAAGCTCGTTCTATCAACCTTTATACCAAATTGTGGTGTTAACTTGAGCTGCTCTATTGGCCCATGATAATTCCAGACTTTCAGGTCTGAGGTCACTCAGTGCTAAAAAGCCGTTTATCCCAGCTCCCCCAGGTCCTGGTCATTATTTCTCCACAGGGAAATTTTCCTTTCCTATTAGCGTTGCCCGTAAAGCACTTCGGGTTTCCACTGAAATTACCCTGTTCCATTCACAAACCACGATATCAAGACGGGTTTCCCCCCCCCTCCTCCCCCTGAGGGTAAAGGGTCAACTTGCTCCCAGAGTCCACCTGACCATTACCGTGGGACCCACAATCAATGATCACATTAAGGAAAATAAAAAGGATACCTGTCCATGTGATAATTATCCTTCCTCTCTCTTGGAATATCTTCGCTTTTGTAGGTTCGTCGGCGGCCCCGTTTGGAAAGAGTCAGAATAGCTTAGGGACTTGGGAACAGCTTGGGTCCCCGTCCTGACAAACAACAGGAATAGAGTGTGGATTGCAGTGCTGATTCTAATTAAGATATCAAGGGACTGTAACAAATTCTATAATCCTGAAAGCTTATCACGTCAAATGGTATACTGTAGAGCAGTGAATGGTGATTGTCTGATTCCCACGTACAAAGTAAACGGGTGAGCTTCTAGTTATATACAGGAAGAGCGCCAAGCTACGCTAGGCCGTATAAGTGTAGGTTGGTGCTTCGTGTTGCTAGGCAACGTGTCAAACCTTGAGCAAACCTGGAACATTGACGAAGTACCTCATTCCAGTATCCTGCCCTCGCTCAGATCTTGCTATTCTGGAGCTTCTACACATGGCCCTAATGATCTGAAGTCCTGATAAATTCTGGATTATATTGAAGCTTATAGTGTTCTGGGTATTTTTCAGGGCTGTAAAAGCCCGGCGATTTTACCAAAGAATGGTGTTGTAAGTGTTATTTTGTGACTAATGAAAACGACAATTCGGGTTAACAAGCAAGGAACGATTCCTGAAGATGCCACTGTATTTGTGCGTTCAACATGGAAGTAAAGAGATTTGATTTGAATTTGTTGCCCTTGGGTGTTTTACCTTGCTAAGCCGACTCCTAAAGTAGTCCGAAAGTGCTTGCTCCGATAGGAAAGCGCATTATACTATAGCACCAGGTTTGTACTCAAAGCCACGACTGTAACACTAATCCGATACATCGCTCTACTTTGCCCTTTTGATTTCCCTAATAACAGTATTTTATACCCTCCCCTCGCCTCTTTTCCTGCTCTTCAAGCATTATCATTCCTTCCCCCTTTGCACCACCCATCGCTAGGCTGGCCCAAAAAAACATCGCGATTAATCGCAAGGACGTGCAGCTAGTAGAATCCACGATGTTATAAAACCTAAAATCAAATTATAGAAAACAATAGGCCTAAATATATAAAAGCCCTATTTTCTACTGGTTTTATTGGTGTTTGAAAAACCGAAGTACGGATTAGAGCATCCTCGTGATTAATCGCGATGTTTTTTTGGGCCAGCGTACCCATCGCCCTGACGTTAGCTAGTTAAATTCACCTAGAATTGGAAATGATCCTCTATATCAAGAAGAGAGCGTTATTCAGCCAGATTATATATGATTCTCCTCTGTGGGACGGTGTCGTGGATGGTCGCAGGAAGTTGAGAACCACACCAGCTGCATCTCGTCCCCTAGCCATATGGCGTTCTGAGGAGCTCTGCGGAATCTAAGGAAAGGGAGAATTCAATCAAATTTGGTCAAATTTGAAATCTGCTGAATGGGATTAGGTTATTAAAGTAAGTAGAGTAGCTTGGAAATTCGGAGTTTCTCAAGTGTTGATCGTGGTTTCGGATAGGCGTGCCGCTTCTATGGTGATCGAGTAGTAAACTCCTCTAAAATATATGTCAGACTCTATTGAACTGATAGGATTCGAGGACTAGAAAGTTGCCAATGCTATTGCTTTTACAGAAACAAGTAAATAGTATATAACACACACCTAGGCATAGCTGGAGGCTTGATATGCGATAGGAATAAAAGCAGAAGTCAACTTGGTCAGGGCAGGACCTTCTATACAATGCTAACTTCTTTCCCAATTCAATTGACTTGAGAAATGATGGGTTTTGTGTAATGTCACCCACTTGTCTACATAGTTTGAATCAGTTCTATAATTATCAGTTATTAGAGTTGGAGAAAGTTTGGAATATTCAGACACTCATAAATTCACTCCAAGTTCAGTATCCTTACTTCTTAATGCCTGATTTGTAGGGCATGTACATGTCTGTGTCAACTATAAATAGAAAGTTCTTTAAACCTTTTAGCAAACTTCTACAACTTCATCAACAAAACACCAACCCTTAATATCTCAGAACAAGACCATATCACAGACCCTACAAAGCAGAAAGAGCTTACACTCATTGACTAGTTTCTTTCTTGCATAGCAAGATCATACAAATTCCTTTATTATTCCTGATATCAATTAGCCAAACCACGTCACCATGGACTCGGTCCCGCACACCGCGAATACAGGATTCACTGGGGCCAAACTTATGCTTTACGTCCTTTTTAATGATGCTTTCCATCAAGGCTTCACTCCTTCAGATAATCTCTTTAACAATCTATCCACTGAGGTGACCAAGTCTGGATATAGCATATCGAAGGACGAAGTTCGACAAGTTTGGGAGAGTGAATTTCAGTACCGTATAGAATTCGATTTTACTTTATTCGGGAAGGAGGTTTTATTCGGAAAGGGGGCTCATGATGTCTTATCTAGTAAGAGCTGCTCTTATTAATTTTCTTGAGAATATGCTAATATCCTTTCTTCAAGTCTATAGCTCGTTTACCGCTTCCGCCCGCCCCGAGGGTAACTCTCCCTCCGATTCCTCTCGCAAGTGGACCAATAACGAGGAAATAATGCTAGAGACCAGTGCACGTGACGCAAACAAAAATGGTCACTGGTGGCCTCTTGTGAATAAGCGTGTTGCTCTTGTGGATTGTCTAGGTTGTTCAGACTATGAAATAATGGCAAGTTATTTTTAGCCCCGATATTCTTACTAAAACATATCCAGACTAATAAACTCTAGCTCTGGTTTCTTGAAAGGAGTGGAAGGATAAGGAGCACTTATGAAGGAATCACTGACCCTTGCAAATTTCTAACCTGGACTAAGGGTCTTCCTCTCCTTTGTTGGAAGGATTTACCAGATCCAGAAAAATAAGCACCAACATTAGAATAACTGGATCACAGAGAATTCACCATATTTGAGGGACAATAATAGGCTTGCGTTTGTACAATAGATCATGGGTAGCTAAGAGCTACTAGAGAAAACACATTAGACCAACGATTTCACCTGACTATCTATGCCTAGCCCATATTCCTTAGCCATCCCCTGCCTGACTTAGCCCTAACTTGAATTTTTATTTCCTACTGGCAGCTTTTGCAGTTACAGCGTGTCTAGTCTCTCCCTAGCCTGAATAGCCCCATTTACTTGCCTTGCCCATGGTATATGCCAAGCCAGGATGGTTAGGTGAGAGGACTGTCCAAAAGATGGATATCCCTTAACTATGCCAAAGAAAAAAAACAATTACCATGCTTGTCCCTGACTTGGATAAGAAGTGCTTCCTTTATTTAGCCTCGCTATAGATAATAACACAGGCAATCTTAGACTAATACTGCTAGTCTCAAATAAAGAAATTGTCCTGTCTTCTGATTAGGTAAAGGATCTTGTCTCTGAGTAACTATAACTAGTCTGGTGTATTGAATATTCAAATCTTCCTTATATAGTAGCCCAAGCCCAGTATTAGTAATTAGTAGCGCCAGGTCCTCTTTGTAAGGCCTTCGTTAATTCGCTAAGTTCTTTGAGGACTATGTAAGGCCCCCTTTAATTGGATACATTTATTAAAGTAAACTAAGCCAAGATATAATATCGCGGTTCGTGAATCCTCTGTGACAAATTTATCTGCAGCTTCACAAAATCCCACCACCTCCTACCCTATTACAGATATCGATCATGGATCTGCAAAATCCTACCGAGAAGAAGGCTTATAAGCTATTTGCACTCGCATTTAGTAAAAATGTCCCCCTAACAGGCGAGCTCATTTCTCAAGTTCATCGCGATATGGCTGAGGCTGGCTTCTTGTTAACACAGTACCAAGTTCGTCAGCTTTGGTACCACAATTTCGCCTACCGCCCCGAGTTCTACCATGAGTTACTTGGAAATCCTACTTTGGAATCACAAGGATTGTTGTTTGACTCGTCTGAAGGTGAGAACAACTCTCTCAATTTGCTCTCTGCTTGGCCACACAGTCGCGGTAGCCGTCGTGCCATAGATCCAGAGGCTGTGAATGGGAGGCAACATATGCTAACGATCTCTCTTTCAAGTTGTTGAATGTGACATGGGCCCCAAGAACCTCGATGCCCAGTCACCCGACGCGTTTATTGGCGATATCCATCTCAGTAGCATCGATCATAACAAGGGCCTGGACCTTATCGACCCGCGTCTTAGAGGCAGCTATCCCAGCTTCACCGAGCCGAGTCCCATCGACCTTAACACTGCCAACAACCACTCCAATAGTGTCCATAATCCATATGCTGGTACTCAACTTGCACAACCTATCGCTGCTGCCCCCGCCAGCCATCCCGACTTCACCGAGCCGAGTCCCATCGATCTCAACACTGCCAACAACCACTTCAATGGTGTCTATAATCCAGATATTGGTACTCAACCTACTGCTGCTGCGCCCGCCAGCTACCAGAATAATGACACTGTTAATATGGCGGCTCTGAACACGTCGGTTGATTCACTAGCCAACGGTGGTTACTCAGCCACGGCTGCTCCGGGCAAGACTTGGGCAAACACCAATCGTTATAAGACTACACCTGAGCAGGACGCTTATCTCGAGGCCGTCGCTCTAACTGCGAACGAGGAAGGAGAATGGTGCCCCTCTCCTCAGGTCCGAGCCCGTCTTGTGATCATGTTCAAAACTACGGATGTGAAGCTGAAGGTAAGTCATAGCAGCAGCAGTGACTTGGTGCAACTATTCCCTCACTAATTAAACAATAGTCTTGGTTCGACAACAGAAGAAAACGAATCCAAGGTAGCCGCCAGTTGATTCCCGGCCCTGTCCAATCCTGGACCGCTAATCTCAACGGCATGGAGTGGAAGAAGTGGACCTATTATTAAATTAAGAAGGGTGGAACAAAGCATCTTGAGCATAGTGGTGAGAGATGAGAGGGACGTAGGGAACTTGCAGCGTGGCCTTGCTGCCGATAGAACAGTGGCACTAGCGAAACAAATACGATAGTACTTCTCCAGAATATCAAACCCGTCCCGACCAGTGAGGTTTCCTATAAAATTCCCAGAATGGCCCTGTGCTCCCAGTAGTTCAAGTACCGTAGCTTGCTCAGGTTATCTAGTATATTTACTATGTGTAGACATCCAAGAAATATATTCAAGTAAGCCGCTTTTCTAATCCACCCTTAAGGTGGCATCTCATGGAGCTAGGAAATCTATCCAAGATCTTCGTGAGGATAGTACTCAGTAACCGAGTGCTTTACATTCATGTCAGAGCTTCAGTTCTTAGAATATCTATTATGACCAAACTGGTTCGTCAAGGTGACGTTGAATAATGCAGTGTAGTTCCACACATCCAGTTGACAAGATTATGAAGCACTAACGGTAGATGCCTGCAGCAAGATATTTCCATTGCAGATTCAATCACTCAAACAAAAATTGTATTGTGGTAGCATCAGACAGTCAGAATCATTATCCCGATATCGATTTATTGAAGAATGTAATATTACATGTTTCCTAGGTTCCCCCCCTCACATCCCGAGTAACTCCCATTCTTGCAGAAATTCTTGCAGATAGCTTTCAGTATCTTACAGTCGCAGAGTCGTACACATACAAGCGCGAGAAGGAGAGTTATAGCGAGTGGAGCTTGCTAGCAGCCTTCAGGGCTTTCTTGTTTTGGGCGACGACCTCAGATGGGGTTGGAGCAGATGAGGCCTTGTTCGAGCTGGTGAAGTAATTAGCTTCGGGTTTTAAGAAGGGGCTGGGAAGTAGGAACATACAATGGGGATCAAGCAGCACATATCGATCTTGCCGATATCAGCGCAGATGGTGTTGAAGTCGGGAACTGATGTTGGGACCTGAGGAGCTGGAGGGGTGTTAGCAAGTCTTCAAGTGATCTTAAACGTCAGGGTGGCTTACGAGTAGTGCAGTCCAAGTCCGCAACACCAAGAACATCGACATCGCAGCATTGGGGAGTGCCCGATGCGCAGACGAGAGAAGCTTGGCGGGCAGCTAGGTCATCAGCGAACATTGCTGGTGTAGCAGAGACCATGGCGACGAGGCCGGTAATGGTAAAGAGGGTTGAGAATTGCATATTGAAGATTGTTTGGTGGTTTGGTGGTTTGAAATGGTTGAAGTGTTGTTGATTGATTGATTGAGTGAAGATGTGAATGAGGATGTTGATGGGAACTTCTGGAGGGAATTCGAAGTCTTCTTATACCTTTCATCCTCAATCATTTCGGTCCCGCCTACTTCTCTACACCTAAGGTGTAGCTGAACATTTCCAAGTGATCGTCATAGCCCCAAGTCCACTGCCTCCACTAACATCATGGATACTATCGTATGATGGAATATTGGGGTTCTTCTCGTCCAATTCCTGAAGTGGAGAGACAACTTAGTAGTCCAAGCGTCATCATACGCTCAGGGCCGAGGACAGATGCCAGTAGCATGGGATATTGTATCGGATTTGAGGAAATTCGATGTCGATCAGAAGCCTCTCCCTCCTCATGCGTAGCCAGTACCGGGGGGGCGTAAGATGAGGAGAAACAAAACGGTGGGAACAACCCTTTTTCCGCCCGTTCCTGACATCGACCGTCACTGCAACTTTCCACTTGAATGCAGGGCTCAGCTAAGCCGGGATCAGAGATTTGGAGAAGCTCTTGGTAAAAAGGAGATCAGCATCATCGGTCACTTCTCGCTTAAGAGCGTTGTTACTGTACGGAAGTGCCGTTGGATAAAGACGGGGTAGAAGAGCACAAGGGTTGGCAAATGGCTCTTGGAGGCGGGTACGTTCTGCAACTCATGAATCACTCGATCTGACAGAAAGCGGGAAGCTGCAACAGGCCTATTATTATTCGGTCCGTACCTGATAACTGGCTTTTATGAAGATTGGCGGAGTTGGTCGAAATCAAGGTACAAGTCAGAGCATCGCTATGCGTGCGACTTTCATCTGAAGTTTAGGCTCATGGGCCCCTTTCTTGGCCTTATAAAAGACATACGATAGTGGCATAAATAGGAAATACTACTACAACACTGACATGTGTCGAGCGGGGAGGCGAACTTGTAGCTAGGAGTAAAACGTTGTCCCCAGGTTTGATTGGACTACAACCACTGTCAACCAGCATGAAATCCAGGAAATTTCAAAGCAACGAGGGCATGAAACGGACAACACTAACCAAACACCAAGAGCCAGTTGGCCAACCAAGACCAAGATTGTTCCGTTTTAACCTTTCCATGCCGCCAGTGGCGATGGCTCGTGGGTGCTTCCATCCGGTCTCCTTGACTGTACTGTTCAGTACTGTAAAGTAAAGCCCCGGGGCATTAAATCTGGAGACGAGCCCGCTCTCGACGTCAACATCTTCGCTTTGAGAGAAAAGGTTGCCAGGGCCCTGGACACCGCAACCTTCTTCAGGCTGTGACAGCGAATTGGCGGAAGGATAGGGTTCCATTGACGGGCAGGTCAGGGGTCTCCAAGAGCCGATCCTGTTTTGGGGACAGGGATACAGTAATTTGCCCGTCTGTCCAAGTTTACTATTCGAGCCAAAAGGTACAGTAAGTAGGTCATCGACTCATTGCTCGATGCGGGAATTGCTTTTATTACGAGGGTATTGATAATTGGCGTGCAATGGTCGTTGCGCCTTGCTGTCTGAATAGCGGTTTCCAGGGTTAGAAAACAGAAGGATTGGTCTTGACGACGACGAAGGTACAGTATGCAAGTGCAAAATGTGGCTGAGAGTGTGACGGAAATGTGAATTGGAGTTGTATGCTTGTGATGAGAGATGGTGGCAAATATCTTGTTTTCCCCGGAGTTGAGAGAAGGCACTTCGGTCAGCCCATTCCAATCACGAGAATCCTTTCGCCCACGATGGCAAACATGCTTCAGAGCTTGACAACTGAGGTCTCAATTTCCTAAGTCTCCAAAACAGGCCTGGGTGAGACTACTTCCCAGACCTAATTACTTGCTCGTCCTGCATCGAAGTGGGTGGAACTCTTCAGTCTCTCCCCTTTTGAACCTTTTCTAAGACAAGAGAACATGCTAAAGTATTTGTAGACTTCTCGACATTGCCCTCAAGAAATCGAGTCCTCGGTCAAATCAACTATTAGTCCTCAACGACACCGAAGATACATGAACATGCACTTCCATACTCATAGCCATTGAGCTGACGCATGGTCAGGGCCTTAAGATGGCAATGATCACTTGTTAATCTCCGCAGACTCCGCGACAGTCTTTTTCCATTCTCCTCGGCCCGAGCAGCTGGTTTCAAATAGGTTGAAGCATGTGGTTGTGCAGTCGATTGGGATACATCTTGCTGTGTACTGTTCTTCGGCCTCACCGATGTGAACGGGGGAATTAAGTACTTTCGCCTTTCGTTTTGGCACGCCTTCCCCTCTTTCAAACAGCCGTTCAGAGTATCTGCTGGTAAAGGCTTTGGATCCTTCCTGGCGTCGGTTGTTAATGTCGTAGATGCGGGTCGTAAAGGGCCAAGAGAAGCCACCCACTTGTTGTCTTCGGTCTGTTGGGCCAGCTCCTGTTGAAGTGCTAGCCACACTTGATGGCTTTATTGCTGCAGATTCTTTTTGGGAGTCGAGCTCAGTCAAGACCACGTCAAGAGCATGTATGTGCTACCTAGAATTTTTACAGTGCCTTCTCGAGCGAAAGCAATTGCCTCTCCAACATAGCTGCTCGCTTTGCCACATCATCGTACAGAACGACTTTGCTTCCTAGCTATTCTAGCGAGCAGTTCCAGCATACCATCATGCTTATTGAATTTCTCCTGTTGACAATCGACTTTATCAGCTTCCTCTTGTTTGTTTAGTCCGATGCGCATATCATACCATCTACCAATTACTGGAAAACCTTCTCCTTCTTGCTTTCAAAGATAGCCTTGGCATCTGGTAGCACCTTCTGCAGCATCTTCAATTGCCTCTTCTACTGCAAGGATAGGTAGGTGGGAATTTTGTTGGATGTAGGGTATTTCATACCTTAAAGTGGATGCAAAAGAACTTGGGAAGGGAGTCTCTCCTATCCAGCTTTTTTTCTCGTTAGCCATTCCCCAGACTTTGAAATCCGCTCGCTCTTATGAGTCAAAACCAGCCTTCCCATCAGAATGAGACCGGTATGATCAGCTTCCAGCTCATGAGCCTGGAAGATGTTGGAGATACGACGGGCTGAGTGACGAAAATGCCAACGCTATAAGGTGTGCCGGGGTAAATGGTACTCCGAGGGAACATGAATGAGGTGTACCTGTGGCGTTGAACTGAGAATCCTGAGACTTCCCGAGAGGATGAGGAGTAGCAGTACTCACTCTACTCATTGCCAAGTCTATTCCTAGATCCCCATGAAATCTAAAGAACTCAGAGTTCTTCTGTGCAAGCTGCTTTGCTTTTAACTTTTCAACCGAGTGACCCTCAATAACATGGGCAACCCCATGCGCAAGTACTCCTTCAACTTGACCTGCCGTTTCGCAATCAACAAAGCAACTAGTCTTATAAAGGCGCGCCCACCCTCAGGAGCGTAGGTAGCCATCTCATTGGGTTGACTAATTTATGTAAATGACCTCCATACACTCCGCCATACAATCTGCCACCTATCCTACCATGCCACGGAAGACTCAAAGCTTGAATTCCTGACCAACTGCTTCCTCAGTTGCCAGAATACGGTCTTAAATCTCCGGTAATAACATCATCTTGCTTCAATTTCGGCTTTTACTTTTTAAGTTAACAACCATCTCCCCGTATGTCAAGCTCTTCCGGTGAGGTTGGCTCATGGTCCAAATGAATTTTTTCTTATTCGTAATGGGAATTATCTCAATACGGGACTAGGAAAACATGCAGAAACCCCCATATGTCAAGAACGGCAGGCCATAGAGAGAGCACTGCACGCCGGTACCTACCCCCTCTAGGCCTCTACTGGATCGGGTCGGGTCGGGTCGGGAGCCGCTGAATCGGATAGATGGCACTGTTAAAACGAATGTGGTCTTTTAGTATAGTTCGAGTGGTGCTTCGCCCGTACGAGAACGCATGCCGACTTATAAAAGCATGAGGGAACGGAACTGAAATCATTGTGGCTGTCAAGAGCCCAAGTCAAGTGGAGGATTAGAAAACCGAGGCTATAAATTCATAGCTGCTTGTGCAAGGCTGGTGTTGGTAATGTAATCTTATAATGTGATTATATATGCGGCGAGGCTACCCCTCATTTGACACGAAATTTGAATACAAACCAAAACCAAGGCAAAAGACTGTCAACGACATCAGTATCGGAAATCGCAAGCATGGAGGGCGCAGGTACAACCCCAGTCCCGACAAATTTTAATAATGCTGTGGACTACATCTACAAATTGCAGGTATGTTCGAGATCAAAAGAATCCGACCACAAGGCAACGAGTGCGAGAAATCGCCTTCGGAATACCAAGCCGACTTGATTCGTACTGATCCTCGAGTTTCTGTGATCACAAGTATTACTTTGACAGGAAGGAAGAGGGGCTTATCGATTGCAGAAGCTCGCTGATTCTTTAATAGGCACGATTCCAGGCCGACAGCGATGAATACAAACAATTCCTGACGATCATGTCAGACTTCCATCAGACAAGCGGTACAACGGTTGGGGAGGTGCATGATAGGATGAAAGTGCTCCTTAGAAATGAGCCTGATCTGATGGAAGGCTTCTTGCAATTCGTGCTGGAATCTGCGGAGTAGGAGGATGTGGCGGGGAACGAGTCTGCAGAGACGTAAGAACAGACGGGCGTGGGTCTACCAGGTAAAACATATTTTGGAGATATTGTAAAGAGCTCTAAGTTGTGGTAATGCTGGTTTTCTCTTGGCCTTGAAATGTGCAGTTGCTGGATTATGTACCCCTTTCCTGGAGTGGAGGGAACTCCATCTCAAGTGAAGGCGGATGGCACAAAATAGAGACTTCTGCTGACTCCCCGGAGAGTTCTCCCTGCATTTTTATATGAAAAGACGAAGTGTTCCCGATGCACGAGATTGATACCAGCTAGGAAGTGGGCCCTGGGGTGCGAAAACTAAACCAAATTAATTACTGCTTCTCCAATGGGATGGTTGCAGGTGCTTGGCCTTCCTATTTCCCGACTACTTTCGTCTTGTTGGTTTGAGAGCTCTAGCTGAGAAATGATATATCCCAGGTAGTTCCAGGATGACGACGAAGCAATGTAGTGAGCGAGGGCGCTTCAAATTTCTTTGACGAGCGAGACAAGCTTACTAAACCCGCTGCCGAGTACAGCGAATCCATCAGAATTTTGACCGGGCTGCTACTCAGCAGGTATTCTCTCTATCTCGAAGCGCCGTATTCTGGAGCTATGGAAACCCGATGCTAATGAAGGAGAGATAGAAGAGGGGGTTTCGTTCTTGAGGGTAATATAAGGGGATACTGAAGGGAGAAAAAAAAAACTCAAGTGTAAATGCATTCACTGTGCCTCTCTGTAAGGCCTTTTGAAGTTCAAGGCTGTGCTAGGAAAAGTTCTAGGTTGTCGATCGTCGATAACTAAGCCCTTAGGGACAAAACTAGCTACCTCGTTACTCTGTACCTTTTTTTATTTAAAATACCCAGTTCAGTTCAATCGATTCATATGCTACTGGCTCCCAGACGGCCATTATCGTTGCTCTTTTTCCTAGCTTGGCTTTTGCTCTCCCTCCTCTGCCCTCCAAGGAAGCAGGGGCTGCCTTGACCTGTGTCTTGACTCTTTAGTGCTGGCCGCCCGTTGCATCTAATTTGAGAAGTCCCTCGGAGTATATAAAAGGAGGCTAGGCTGGCTAGCTGAACTGTTACAATTTCCAGTCTGCAATTTCAAATCAAATTTCCTCGGTCTTGGCCGAAGTTCTGAACCCCAATCTCTCGCTTGGATTGTGGAAGCCCAGAAGATTCAAGTAACTCTTGAATTTTAGTCTTGTTTCGAATATCTAGAATCTCTCTCATATCTAACGCCAGTACGACTCAAATCCCAGCACAATGTTATCCTCTCAATCGCTTTTCCTGCTCTACCCAAATCAGAGAAGTGTTCCAAACTCCAAAATTAAACCAATACTCCATGTACCTCTCTACCCCTCTCACTGTCCCCGGTGCCCACACACCGGACACCCCGCGATCAAGTTACTCTTCCAATACGCGCACCCATGACATTTAATCGCAAAGAACTTCCCCCCAGCATCTCTCTCACTCTTCCCCTGCACCCTCACCAACCGATCATCATACTTTCTCACATATCTTCCCCATTTATTCCCCGGATACAACTTAGTTCTCTTCCTCAAACACTGCTGACTCAAGACCTGGACCCATTCCACGGCCTCCTCATCCGGCTTCCCTAGTTGTCCTTTCCCTCCTCTCTCAAGCACATTCAACACATTCTCTGCGAACCGCTGGAAATCATCACCGCCAGCCCCGACAAGCCATTTGAGATCGCCCTCTGTGTAATGATCCGCATAATGGACGTCGATAGCCTCAACGCCCAGGGCCCAGAAACAGCGCACCAGGGACTCAAACAGTCTATGGTCGCGAAACATGTTGTACCAAAATCGATTCATAACCTGCAATCTGGGCATCATGAAATCATGGCTATAAGCTTGATACACAGCAGCCGATTTCTGCATGACAGCTAGTGAGTCCTTGGTAGGAGCAGCGAGGATCTTCTCGGTCAAGGTAGCAGCTAGGAATGCGGAGCCAGTGCCGGCATTGATGCCGGGCGAGATTAGGGGATTCGTGAAGCCGGCTGAGTTGCCGATTGCAAGCCAGCCGGTGCCAGCTACGACTGGGGAGCGGTAGGCCATTGCTTTGCGGACGAAGTAGGTTTGTTTGCCGTAATAATTAGGCAACAGATCATAAGAGCCAGTCATCAGAGAGTCAAGAACCGGATATTTGCGCTGGAAGTAGTTGAATTTGCGTTCGGATTCTGTGGCACCATGGGAGTCGAGGTTGGTGGGGAGGACGTAGTCGTTGCGAACGGCCCAGCCGATGGAAGTTATAAATTCATAGGGGCAAGAGAATGTGCTTGAAAGCTCGGCGGTGGACGGGAGTTGAGAACTGGGGGTGCCGGCTTTGAAGGAGGCGATGAGGTAGGCAACCAGGTCCATTAGGTTGGAGAGGGGGGAGTGGTGCCAGGAGATGAGCTTGATAAACCAGCCCCAGCCTTCGGGAAAACATATATGTTTTGTAGCAGGGTAGTCCCAATTTTCGAGTCGGGGGTCATGTTTTGGGGTGTCCCTTTCTCTGAAGTAGGCCCAGTAGGCGTCGCAGTTCCAGCCTGGGAAGAGCTCTTTCTTGCCGAATTTACCAGTGAGTTTTCTTGAGAAGCCGGTTGCGTCACAGACCATCTTGGCCTTCATTTCCGTGCCAGCGGATATTGAAGGACCTTTGAGTATTATTCGTGGTGTGTGGAATGAGGTTGTTCGTCGGACCTGCAAGTAGATTTAGTAAAGGAGGTTAGGTAACGGAGGAAGCGGGGGCATACCTCAATCTCCTTCTCCACATCAAAGCTAATGTCAACTCCATGGTAAACATTAATCCCCATTCCTTGCGCCCACATCACCATTAATAACTCGCTCACCCTCCTATCCAACTGAAAACTCAAATCCAACCCCGCCACATCCTCACACACAACCTTTGCTCCCTCCTTATCCACAGAATAAAATTGTAACCCATCCTTCAAGCCAAATAGTCTAAGTAGATACTCTGGGGAAAGTGTATCGCCGTTCGTGAAGCGGGAGAAAGAAGAGAGAGTCGATTCGCCGATTTTTTGCATGGGTGCTTGGCTCTTCTCGAAGACCGAGATTTGGAGGTGTGGAGAGGTCTTTTTGAGATGAATGGCATAGAAGAGACCGATGAGACCAGCTCCAGCGACTACAACATCTGCGGATCCCGAGAATCGGGTTTGGTTGTTTGAGTTGAGAAGCTCTGAATCGGTCATTGAAGGATTGCTTGAACGCATTTCTGTGAACCGCCGGATGGGTTCGACTACAGGAGTCATTTTGAAGTTATGAGAGAGGAAATCCGATGTATGGAAATGAAAATTGAAGGGGGTCTGAAGAGATGGAATTGTATAAGGAGCTGGTTTGTCTTCTGTCGTATACTATCATCAGGGGGAGAGATACAGTGTTGATGTATATAGCAAAACCTGAACACCACTAATAATTCTCACGACATTTTCAAATCCAGCCCCATGCTTCGAACCGATGACGAACTTCCATAACAAATCAAACTGTCTTGTATATCTTCGGCATGCCACCGGCCCCTGCAATATCGGGCAGAGCGAGCCGTCATTCTCAGCTGGGGAAAAGCGCCTCATCCTCCCCAAAACCCCCCAAAATAAACCCGAAATACCGGTCAGCTCCACCAAACGCAGGACAAAGTAAGGCTGAGCCACAATAAGCAGCCTCTTTTCTCCCAAATATTCTAGACTTTCGGATTTTCTGGGAACTTGCTTTTTTGGCAGGATGTTGAAGATAATCCTCCAATACTTAAGCTTATTTCACGGTTGCTGGCCCGTAACAGGAAATGCAAAGGCCATAATCGACCCAGGTATTGGCGGAGCCACGATGTCAGAGCACACTTACCCTGTGGGCTTGTTCTTGCGTCTTCGCAAAAGTTGCGAGGGAGTGAGAATATGGAGAAGAACACATGTGTGTGGACATTCTATGCAGCTGCTCAGAATAGAATAACAAGCACCTTCGTAGAGATGCAGCTGTTGGCTCATACTGAATAGGCTGCGCGAGAGTCAAGGACTAGGCCGACTCGCAAATCACCCCTCAACGCTGTGACATCGAATTAAGAACAAAATAATAGCGAACTCAGCACAATGATCCCTCCATCTCACTTGAGAATTAAGTCCAGTAATGCGCCGGAAGCCAGAAACTCCGCATGATCAAAAACATCAATCGCATTCATAGCAGAAAGAAAGGGCCTGACAGGTTCCTCAAGCCAGCTGCGGTGAGCCACAGTCCAGCACTTTACTCGGTTTGCCAGAAAGTCCGAAAATAGGGACTTTCCACTTATTTCTCAGACCAGAGCCTTCTACTGATTTCAACTCCACTACATATATGGCCTTTTTCCTTAGTGTGTGGGTGGCCGATTATTCGCGCTGGCTAGACTTTCTGGCAAACTGAGTTGTCACATCGCGACATGCAACAGACTCTCTCTCCCTCATCAATTATAGAAGCTTGTACACCCGTATGTAAAGTGACATTGTTCCCTTTCGCAATGTGCAACAAGACCCTCATCTCTGATACCGGTATGCTTGAGGTGGTGTAGGAGGAAGTGAGGCCCTTTCGCGATGTGCAACATTCCGTTTGTTGCCCTGCGGTGACGCCTTGCATAGTGCTGCCCCTCGCTAAGCATCAACGTTGCAACCAAAAATGCCAAAGACATGACCAAATCAACACAAGCCCAGTTAGAGAGAGGTGTTGAATTATGTGGGCACCAATGCGCCCGTCATTTTTTCAGCGTTGATGTGTGGAATATAAGCTTGGAAACTGATGAAAATTATCTGGTGGGTGGGACGTCGCGGGTTGTGTATGTACAGTACAGGACCGTACAATGAATGGAAAGCGAGGGAGAAGGCCTTTGCTGAACGTCAGAAGGGGCTCAGAGATTATCTGTATGGCCAGCTCTAGCTGGTCAGAGTAGTCTCTCACTGCTGTCCCAGCTAGCCACCCTGTCTCCTTTAACACCGGAATACTTCTCCACAACTTTGCTACCGTCGGCATGCAGACCAGTCATTTGCCTTTAAGCAAAAGTCAGACAAGAGATGATATGCCTTAATTGATGCCAAAAAACTCTTGCTGAACATGGAGACGAGCGGTCTACAACTTTGCGGACTGTTACAGTTCAAGGACACAAACGAGCATCTCGAAGAGATATATAAGACACCTGAACCCCTTAAAAGGGTTACAACCACATCATTTACATCGCCCTTCTCAAGCAGACAATCCGAAACAATTCGTTTCAAAAAGCCCGTTGTTCAAGAAACTACCAGAAGGTAATTCCCCTCCTCCTCCTTGCCCCGACCCTCGCCCCAACAGCTGTCCCCTCTCCCGCTGCGTCCGCTCGCGACGTTGCTGCCACTACCAACAACTCAGCACCAAACCCATGCACTACAGGCGACTACTGCTGTGGCTGGTACCCCCAAACTAGTATGCCCATTTCCCCTTCCTCTTCCACCCTGTTCATAACCTATGCAGTAAATGGAAAGAGGACCTTGTGTGCAGAATGAAGGTAATGTTAATGCTGATACAAGAATAGATGGATGGACCCTCGGCGAATCCCACGGCTTGTACAGTACTACTGCGCTCAATGCAATATCCCGTATTTGAGTGGGGTGTGCGCGAGTTGTGCGGGGTAAGTGAAGCTTCTTTCTGCTGGTAAATGATAGCGTGATGATGTGGAATTAACGAGGCAGACGGCGCACTGTGCTTAAGCATCTCGCTTCGCTAATGGGTGACAGCGAGGGAGGTGCAGGGGCGAAGAAGAGAGGGATGTAGATGGTTAAAGAGGAGGATTTGATTTGAAGGGCGTGGTGAACTCGGTAATGAGCGAGAGAGAGCTTAGCTTCATGTGCTCCGTAGAAAACTGTTTGCCTACATGAAGACGACCTTCTCCTGACCGGTGCAACTGAGACTCAGAAGCGACTAGGGAAGTGAGGACTATTCTTACCAAGGAAGACGTACTTGGCCTGTTCTCTATGACCTTTCTCCATATATCCCACACCTTTATTTGGGCGCCGGCCTGATGTTCAAATCGTCTTGTCTTGTATTTCAGCGTTCTCTAGCATATACAACCCCAAGATTTAGAGCACCTCACCACCTCCCAAGCCAGGAAACCAGAACCCGGCACCTCGCTATGCAATTCCTGATTTCAATTCAAACTCCGATCTAGCTCATAGCCCCCCATTATTCATTCAGTAACTCCGTAATGCAATGCAATGCAAAAATCATGGCAGGTCATCAAGGTCATCAGCGTCGTCCCAACCAAGGGCTTTGTAAATACTCTCTTCGTTTCTATTCTTCGTCGGAGTCTCTGCTACCCCACCTTTTGAGTTGTCGTTTTCTTTGTTGTTTTCAAACTCTCCGTGAGGATGGCCGTGTTCTGGTTGAGTGGTTGATTTTTGCTTCATAGGTGTTTCTAGTAGGTTTGAAAATCCCAAGGTAGCGGCAGGTTTGGGTGCCTGTTTCATGGGCGTATCTTGGATCCCGAATGTTGGTGGTAGGGTAGGGGAACATTTCGTTGCCGAGTCGGGAATTGCGGAGAATAGCTGTGCGCTTGAGCGTCGGACATGGAAAGGGGAGGAAGGTGGGAAAGCAGTCACAAAACCAGCGCTCCCGCCGAGTCCAGAGTAGCGTGGGGTAGATTTGCGTGTCGGTGTTGCCTGTACAGACGACAAGAATGGGTTTCGGGGCGGTAATCTGTCTTGCGAAGAGCGGGATACTGATTGAGGAATCCGGGGTAGACTAGACGGCGGGATGGCGGTCAATTCCGACTCGGAAACTGTGTGTGCTAGGGTCGTGTGTTGAGCTTCCGCATACATGTCTTTCTTGCGAGTCGCTTTTGGCGTTGCGGCTATTTGGACACCTTCCTGGATTCCTTGGAACAGAGGATTTCTGACAGGTTTCTTAGATTTTCGTGAGGAAGTTGATCTCTTCTCTGCGGTATCAGCCAAGACCTTCCCAGCAAGCTCCCGATTTGGCTTCTTGAGAGCCGAAATTGCTTCCTTTAGCTCCGCCTCGACGGCTGCCTGCTTTTTTGCTTTTGCATTTGGGCCTGGTGCCAGACTGCTTAAATCCACTTCACGAGCAGAGAACCGTTTCGAGCTCAGTACTCCTCCCCTTTTTGCTGCCAAATTTTGACTATCCACCGATGGGATGCTTGACAATGATGGGGCTTCACTAGCTTCCCTCTTCAATCCTGGAATGAGTGGCATAGTCGCCGAACGCATTAGAGCGATGGCCTTGTTTGGTCCTCGGGATACACTTCGTCTTTCACGATCATCAGTGAGAACACGCTGTAGACTGCGACGAGGCTTGGCGGGAACTGGTCGTTTCGTTGCAGCACCTGGTCGAGCTGCAGTGCCAGAAAAGCTGGAGGACTTGGAGAGTTTCGGCTTGGGAGGAGACATGACTACAGGACCGCCCAGCTTTCTGTTTATAGCGGCACATCTGTCTGGGAGACGAGCAGAAAAGCTAATTCAGTTCGTTAGACAGCTTAAGCGGGGTTGGAACAGGTAAACTTACAATGGTGCAATGACTTCAATGCAAAAGTCCCTTGGAATGTTGTCGGCGTTCTTGGCAAGGATTGCAGGGCTAACAAGCTTATCCAAAGGGTTCTGTGAATCTCCAGGTGACCCTTTCATCTCTTCAAGAGTAACAGATTGCCATATACAAAGCCTGTCGATATGTACATCGATGAGTGTTGCAAGGTGATCTGGTTTCTTGGCCTTGGCTGGCTTTTCTCTCGAGTCGATGACTCCACCAGGTAAGGCTAGAGGAAGCCCCATTCCATCCTCCTCGGTGGTTGAGACTGAGGGCTTGAGAGCAAGCACCTCTAGGATGATGATCATCTGTAGCTGGGTCTCCCGTATTCGTAACTGAGAAATACGGACTCTTGTCAAGTCCTCCTTCGAACCATCAGGTCCTCCAGATTCCGCATCATCATCATGACTAGCCCACCACTTCCGGATGAGTGCTTCTTCTGTTGGGTAGAGCCCGTTCTTGCCGTGCTTCATTCTCTTGCTGCTCTTTCTCTTCTTCGTCTTCCCTGACCCTTCTTCCGCACTGTGATCTTGGACATCAAAAAGAGAAACACAGGTGGAAACGCCATCCCGGTACTTCTTGTCTATAACGGTGGTAGTCATGACTAGAGTCTCCAAGAAAGTAACAAGATCGCCCATATCAAGCGTACCTTCCAGGTCCGCGTGGAACTTGGCTCGAGATCTTGACAGAGGGCCTTTGGCAAAATATGCCAACGAAGCCTGTTTGAATTTAGCAGGGAATATATGTGTAATACTTGAGGCCGGAGCATACCTTAGAAAGATACAGTGCCTCAAGATACTGCGTTCGTAGAGCATCACATAATTCAGCAGCAGTGCGTTTTACTGGAGCCTCTTCAATTACAGGGAACTCGTCGATTATGGCTTGAGAGTTAGCCATACTGACTGCACTGATCGGCTGGTCTTGCTGCGAGTTCACTACAGAGACTGGCTCAATTGGTGTTGAAATTTCCGAGAGAAGGCCTGTTGAAGGACGTTTGACCATGGATTGTATAGCCTCGATGGCCAGACGTTTCTTCTTGCTAAATTTGCTGAGCTCTAAGGTGACAGTAGGAGCTGGTCGTGAAAGCGAATCGGTCTCTCCCTGCCCAGCGGTGGGAAGCTCTCGTCTCGAGGCTACAGCTTTCGCCCTTAACTCTTGTGGGCTGACCCAGGACCCCAGCTGAAATAACACATACAGGCCTTTGCTTTCCCGTTCTATGGCAAAGAGTGTTCTTGTGTCAATGAGCCTCGCAATAAGCACCGTTGGCTGACTTCCCATGCGGCCTTCCAACTCTAATATCTTCACATGTGTCTCGAATAATCTTGATTGGCCCAGGGTCTTGGCGGAAGAGAAAATATCGAGATGAGATAACTGTAGTTGAGACCGCGGCAGAAGCATCAATGGATATAGAGTTCGCTGCTTTGCAGAAGCAGTAGATGGATACGGCTTGTTTTCCTTTAGTAATTTTATTTTCAGGAATGTTTTTAAGGCTAACCTTCACAGTAAAGGATTCCTTCAACAAATCTTCCATTGTGTTCTCATCCCTCTTTCGTTTCTTCCCCCCAAATCCTGTGCCATCACTAAGGTTCAAAGAGCAGTCGGATGCTGGTGTCAGGATACCGGAACGCGTCTGGCGGGTTGGCGATGTATCGGAGACATTGTGTGCCTCTAGAGATGACATAGCAATGAAATAGATATAAATCGTGTCATGAAGTCCGCATTATCTCATGTTAGGGTCCCAATCAGTAAGAGCTGTTGTGGAGTGTTTGGTAGTAAGGTGGTAGATTTTCGCGTTCGCAGATTGATGTTCGTGGACGCGCTGGGTGGCTGCGAGGCTGCGAGGCTGCGAGGCTGCGAAAGTTGATGAGCAACCGAGAAAATTCACCAGCATGCCTTGTGACCAAGAATTTTGAGACGGCGCATGAGTAATTGGCTACAGTACCTTACAAGTATTGGGTCTCAACTGGTGCAATGCTTCAACTCCGTTCAATTGAATTCATTAGTTTCTCTTTCTTATTGGTTGAGTTTCCAAGCTTTCCTTACAGTAACTCTCTTCAGCTGCAAGGTGCATTACTGAAGTAAAGTCAGGCAATTGTGACAAGCAGATAAGAGGAGCATCAGATACCAAACAGTAAATCCCAGGCTTCAAAAGCCCTCCCTTCTTCCGCCGAGCATGATTGCACTGCTTGTACCTCCGTAGGCTCTAATATATACTTTCTTGAATTAATATTGCCATCCCCAGTATCCTTGTTAGCCAGTCAAGCTTAATTGCAGCCTGATTGAGGGATCGCATAACAGCCTTTCCCAGTTCATTGGTGTTCAGTCTTATAAACGTTGATCGTGTGGCGACTGAACGCGTCCTTCATGCAAGAGGTTCGTGAGGCTATTGGAGGGGTAACTTCGTAAGCACATCAAGTATTGAAGAAACAGGTATCAAGACGTTGAAGAGCTTGAAGTAGCCGATGCTTCTATGCTTTTCGTCAGTCTCTTCTAGTACAAAGGTGAGAGTTATGCGAGGGTTTGATACGAAAAGGAGCAAGAGTTCTTTGATCACAGTAATTAAAGAAATGTACTGTACATGAAAGCGAGGAGGACAACCTACAGTAACTTAGTTCGAGGAGCAAGCCAAGCCTCATTCAGGACCTCCCCCGGGCCAAGCTCCAACATCCAAGACTTTTTAGCGTCCGCCGATCTTACGGTACAGTACTCGACATCAAATTTCGAGATTGTCGATTCTCGGGCTCGAAAGGACTTGTCTATTCGACAACACCTCATCGAAGCTATTCGCAGCCGACGTGGCTCTTTTACTGTGTTTACCCATCACTTATGTTATGGAGTGATTTGAATTGACGATCTGCGAGAAGAAAGAAAGAAAGAAAGAAAGAAAGAAAGAAAGCAGGAATACCTTCTCTTCGCGAAAAACGCCCTTCAAACCTTCTCGTCGCTATCCCCGCCCCCCTCCGACTTGGCAGGATGCGCGACGATCGAAGCTAAAGCCAAATTATTCTTCGCGCGACAACCTCGAAATCCCACGACCTTGACAACTATGGTCGACGTGTCCCCGCGCTCAGTGCGATTTTCAAACGGGGCCGAGAACGAGGTTCTCGATTCCCTCAAATCGCCAAGGGTAATGGAACGACCGCATGCAACTACAAGTGATTCTGGGGGGTCCGGATCTTCTGGCGGCACTCAAGATTCAGATCACCTCGCCGTTGATACACCAGTGTCTACACCATCTCTGGACCCGCGGCCTCCGATGAACAGCCTTAACTCTAGTCTGCGTGCCCATCGGGGCAGCACAGATTCAAACGGCCTACTGAACAGAGTAGAGTCGCCTCTTCCACCTACTAACGGCGCAACGAGCAGACCTCAAAGACCGACGGCTCCAGCGAGAACACCATCGAACACATACAATCCTCCGCGCAGACCTCCACAACCTCCTTACATCTCAATATCAGATCGCCACCGCTCTGGCTCAACATCTCGATTCAGACAGGACCCAAACGCATCATACAGAGCACAGGAGAAGGCATACGTACAGAGACTACGGCAGGACCAACCAATTGAGTACTTTGAGCCATACACGCCAATCATTGGATATGGAACGGGTTCCGATACCGAAGAGGAGTCTCCATCCGAACTGCATTTCGACAATGATCCCTACGACCAAGAGACCTTACTATTTTACGGCAATGATGATACCCAGGTGACAGCGGAAGATCTGCAAGACCCGGCAAATCGAGAACGGTTAGAATGGCACGGCATGTTGGCTTCAGTCCTCACTGGAGATGTGGTCCGGCAAGAGAAGAAAAGATTGATAGGTGCATCGGACAAGCAAGGAGAGCATATCTATGCCGAGATCTGGCTCGGAATACGGGCAAAGGTTTGCGGCCGGACATTAGCTGCTCAGAAGAGGATGATAGAGGACACGCGTTCTACTCTCGACACTTTACTGGACGAAATCGTCAGATTCCAGGTTCAGGGGGAGAGTGAAATTGGAAAGAATCCAGTCACTCAAGTGAGGGATATTGTAAAGAAGATAGAGAAGTGTGAAGGACTTTACCCGTCTCGTGGAGCTCTGGAGTCTGCGAACAAGCTCGCAGCTTCGCCGCAGTATCATAGTACTTGTGATGCTGTTATTTCTTGGCATAATACGACAGAGCTGATCAATACCGAGCTTGGAATTCTGCAGAGTTGGGTTGGAAATGACGAGTTGGATTTTACTAGAGCCAAAGAGCGATCGCCGTCTGGGAATGGACTCTCAGATGAGTCTTCTTTCATTGACAGGCTCTTGAAAGAAGACGGCCTCCGATCTCTTCAAGGCGACAAGAGTATCTTGATTGGAGTATCAAAAGTCATCTTGAAAGCCAAGAGCACTCTCATTAATAACTCCGAATCATTTGCTAAGAGACATCTCCCTCCGTATATTGAGGAGCTTCTAACTCTCATCAACTTTCCGACTAGACTGATTGAGGAGATTATCAAGGTTCGGCTTCAGTTCGCCAGGAAAATGAAGGATTCTGCTCAGCAAAATTCCATGATGCAAGAGCAGATGATATCGCAATTTCAGATTCTGTTGAAACTTGCAATTCGAATCAAGATGGAATACTTGATGATTTCGCAGCCGGAGCCAGGATGGGATTTGCCCCCCTGTATCGACGAGTCTTTTGATCAGGTGGTTCTGGATGCATTGAAATTCTATTTCAAGATGTTGAATTGGAAGCTTGGTGGCAACAAGAACACCTTCAAGGAGGCCGAGGTGTTGGAACAGGAGTGGAATTTCTCCAACGAGATTGGGCGGCACCTTCAAGGTGGTGATGTCGAAGTTGCTGAGCAGTTCAGCTCTTTAACCCACAAGGCTTTTTTCCGCCTCAATACGACCTTTGAACGAGATCTACAGCGGAAACCAAAGGAAACTGCTGCTGAGATGACGAAACGATACAAGCAAAGTCTGGATTCCGTCCGAGTGCGACAACGTATGTTGCAACGATTCTCGAGGGTACTGAGTGATCGCTTCGAGAACTCCACAGATTTCAGCATTGCCATTCGACAGACCAGTCTGGCAAATCTGTATCATAGGCTCATTGAGACTGGTCATTTCTTGGTCTACACAGCCAGCATTGAGCATGATGGGATTTTCTTGATTGCATCCCCATCACTCTACGATAGGCCGCAGGATATTCAATCCATTCTTGGAACTTGCTATCATGCGGAAGATTCCCCCGAAGACCCTACAAACCCCTATATCCTAGTCTTACGGCCGGAAATGCAAATTCCATGGGATGGACGCCAGGTCGATGCTAATATCCCAGAGCCAACGACCGATGTGAAGGTTGGCCATCTTCGGCTGATCGCCGACGGATCACAAGCAAGGTTACAGAACGCACGAGTGACGTTCTTGGATTCCATCGATATGCATCTGGATATGGTGGTCGAGCAACGATCCAATCTGAGAAAGGTCAACGTCAAATTGACAGAGATTAAGAAAGTCGTCTACAAACTATCCAACTTGATCATGGACAGTGTTGAGATTGTGAGAAAGCAGACTGTCGGGATGGATTGTCAAGAACTCATTCAGACTTGCTTCATTTTTGCGACGGAATTCGGACAGAGATCATTACTCTACATGGACCGTAATCGGAAGCAAATGAACAACCTCAAGCTCACAAAGCTCGCCCTAGACTGGGTGAGCTTTATCTGCGATGACTGCGTTCCGACTGATCGTAAGACTTTCAGATGGGCTGTCTTGGCTTTGGAGTTTGCTATGGGTATGACTTCCGGGTCGCATATTATTGCTCTTGGGGATGACGAATATTCCAAGCTTCGCGCGAAGGTAGCTGGCTGTATGTCACTCCTAATCTCACATTTCGATATCATGGGCGCAAGATCAACACTGGCAGCTCAGGCTGAGAAGCAACGAAGCGAGGCACTCGCCGGATTGTCTAGAAAGTTGGATATGAGTCGCATGCTTGACGATGAGGAATCGTCAAGGTACGTACGCGAGAACCGACTCGAACAGCTATCATTCCTTGACGATACCCGAAAGCAGAAGGAGGCTGAGAGGCAAGCTCTTGGCCGTGTGTTGGAAGAGTCAAGTGAGGCTGACCGCTCCTTGACTTACTTATCATCTTCTACCTCGAACGTGAATATGAGATGGCAGCAGGGCAACTTCGTTGGTGGTGGAACCTTCGGGTCTGTGTATGCTGCAATCAATTTGGACTCTGGTCACTTGATGGCTGTCAAGGAAATCCGCCTACAGGATCCAACACTTATCCCGACTATTGCTGGTCAGATTCGAGATGAGATGAATGTCTTGGAGGTCTTGGATCACCCGAACGTTGTGTCATACCTTGGCATTGAAGTGCACCGAGACAAAGTCTACATTTTCATGGAGTTCTGCTCCGGTGGGTCTTTAGCTGGGCTTCTGGAACATGGCCGTATTGAGGACGAGCAAGTCATTATGGTATACGCATTGCAGCTACTAGAAGGTCTTGCCTACCTGCATGAGAGTGGTATTGTACATCGCGATATCAAACCAGAAAGTAAGTACCCCAAACCCTCCTCGACCCGTATCGCTAACACCCACAGACATCCTCCTCAACCATAACGGCGTCATAAAATACGTAGACTTCGGCGCCGCAAAAGTTATAGCTCGCCAAGGCAAGACCCTCGTCGCCGCAGAAGCCAGCGCGGGTAAAGCCAACAAATCTATGACCGGAACCCCAATGTACATGTCCCCCGAAGTCATCAAGGGCGAGAATCCCGGACGAGCCGGAGCAGTCGACGTCTGGTCTCTCGGCTGTGTCATCCTCGAGATGGCTACTGGTCGCCGTCCATGGGCATCCCTTGACAACGAATGGGCTATCATGTACAATATTGCTCAAGGCAATCCTCCTCAGCTACCATCACCAGACCAGCTTAGTCCAGAGGGAGTGGACTTTCTGAAGAAGTGTTTCGTCCGCGATCCTAGGAAACGGGCGTCTGCTGCGGAGTTGTTGCAGCATGAATGGATCATAGCTATCAAGTCACAAGTTTCCATCGATTCGCCCGGTACACCGAGTGATAGCGGCTCCTCGAGCCATTCGAACACTAGGGGGAGTTTCGGATGATACCTATCATCCGCCACCAACCTAGCCCCGCACAGCAGGAATCTATCTTATGTCTAATGTTCATCCTGCTTGCGCGTCGGCACCTCCAGCTCCGTGCCGAACATCGCTGGCAGTAGGGCTTTTCTGTCTTGTTTCTCTTCTCTCTCGGCCTCGAGAGTTTTCTTACTCTTTAATTTCCTATGGGTTTATACTATATACATACGATACATACGCGCACACGAATAGCGTCGACGTTTTTCTAGTTTTGGGAGCGAACACAATGCACATATACGAAATGCATATCAGCGACGAGTCAGGCGTTTTTCATTTTCTACGGATTGTTTTGGGATGGCACCTCCCAGAGTTTTCGCCGCGTTGTCAGATGCTTGTTGTAATGAAACACGGGTTGTGGTGTGGGGAAGAAGGGCGTGGAAGGGCGAGGGAGGGAAGGATGGTGATGCTTGCTCGGTGTTGAAACTCGGGACTTCGTTTCTGGTTTTCCGAAGCAGCTGAGCCTCAGAAACCGAGCCGGGCTGGGCAGAAGTCGGCGTATGGCAAGAGCGCCGGATCTCCAAGGTCCCGGGGAGGTGGACGGGCAGTGTAAATAAGGAAGTGGAGGATAGTCACAAGGAGAAGGTTGAGGGCCAGCTGCAGAGGAGGTGAGATGGATGTGGATGGATAATGGATTAATGGATTAATGGCTGCGCACAGCAGTACAGTAGTAAAGATAACGTGAACAATACTCGATCCTCCCACGACCCAACTCTCCAGCAACCCCCATTACCTCGTAGATGAATGATATCATCGCACCTCCCATCCTACACAACATCTCTCCCAACGAACCCCCACACAAGCAGGAAAGACAACATCTCACAAAACCGCTCCTCACTCCCAATACCTCACCTCACCTCACACTTATAAGAAACCAACCCATCCTCTCATCCTCATCTCTCATCTTCCCATCTCAACCTCATCTCCCATCTCATCTCATCTCCCATCCAATCCCCAGAACCGTTAATCCAGCAGTCCGGCAGCGCGAGCGATAGAGTTCGGTTGGTGTCAAAGGAGACTAAGAAGCATGAGAGGAGATGGGATGGATGGTGTGTGTAGGATGGGTTTGGGTTTGGGTTTGGGTTGATGGGTTGATGGACGTGGTGAGAGGGAGGGAGGTTGGGTTTGGATTGATGGG